>BSBN01001722.1:1800000-1958401 GCA_027924645.1 Cunninghamia lanceolata | reverse complement strand
AAACACACTAAAGTCCATTTGTAAGAAATATAAAACTCTCTCTCTCTCTCTCTCTCTCTCTCTATATATATATATATATATATATATATATATATATAAAGATCTCTGTGTTATTATTATTTTTTTGAAAAAAAACAGTGAATAAAAGAATATAAAACAACAACGTCATAATTTAGATCTATAAATATAGTTTCTTTTCTTTGACAATAAATTAACTATAGCTATTAGCTATAGACTTTTTTTTTTAAACAAGTAAATATAATTTCTTTTTTTTACACCCAAATATCCATTTATTATTATTTATTTTCTTTACTAAGGAAATTTCAATTTGTATTTTTGCAAAAATAAATGACACACGACTAATTTGTTTTGGGCTAATATGTTAAGAGGGTGAGAGAGAGAGACTTAGTTTATTTATTTATTTTATAATGAATTTTTAAAACTTCTTTGTAGAACAACCAATCTTTTCTTCATTTATTTTGTAAATGAGTTTCATCAAAAGGCATAATGTATACTTTATTGACAATATTTTCAACATAATACCAACAACTATAGAATGAACAAAGCCATTATTTCATATATTCTCTTACAAATAAATAAAATTTTTACATGGATAGGAAACATACCAAGGAGTTTGCAAGAAAAGACCTTAAAACCAAGAGCCAACTACCCATTTACAAAGCTATAAAGCTAAGGCTTGTTACATAGCCATTACATCCAGCTAAGGCATCAAACATATCCTAAAATCCACATGGAGACTCTTCCTCCATTCCTTATTCCCTTTGCCCAAACCTACAATACACCAAAGAAACACAACAAAGCCAATGGAGGTGCTCACCACCCAACCATAGGCTTGCTCACAAGCCTCCCCTGAGCTAGGAGGCCTACTAATAACCCGAAATACACTCAAACTCAAGGGAGACATACATGCACGCAAACAAGGAGCACATTCCCAACCAAGGATACTCACAACACAAAATCCATACAACATGGATTTGAAACAAGGGGGAGAGAGTGGACCACTCTACTCAAGGGGAAGGACATCAATAAAAACTTCTCATTTCTTCACACTACTTACTCATAAAACAACTTAACAATTAACTCCTCAAAATACTCTCCTAAAAAAACATAACCATCTTAATATTCCAATATTTCGCAAGGAGGGCACTCTTGCCTCTCAAACACAACCATAGTCTCAAATAAGGCCTCAAGCCAAACAACTCTTCTCATAGAGTGACCCTTCCCCAAGGAGGTTCTCACCTCTCTCCAAACCCCAAATACAAGGCAAGCTTCTTCCACACAAGTGGTGAGAATTTTCCATAACAACCCAACCCAAAACATTAACACAAAAACAATAACACAACTAAACATGAGTATATCAAACCATTCATTTCATAAGTAAGTGAACAACTACAAAAGCTTGAAGACTCTTGAGAGCTTACCTCTCAAGCTCTCCAAGTTTGAAGGTGTTGAAGAAGATCTACACAAGAGTTCTCCAACACTTCAAAAATTCTTTTCCAAGATCCAAGCTCCTCTCCCAAATCCAAAGACCAAAAACAAGCCAAAAAAACCCTTCTCCTCTCACAAAGAGGGAGATAAATAGGCTTTTCCACAAGACCTTGATGAATGAGAAGGTGACACTTGTCACCTTCTCCTTCATCCACACAACTCTCTCACAACCCCACAAGAATGAGGAAATGACACTTGTCACCTTCCCATTCAACTATGCTACACACTCTCCCACAAATGCTCTCACACATGTGTGAGAGCATTGGGAGAGGTGATCACACATGCGAGACCCCACAAGAATGAGGAGGTGACACTTGTCGCCTTCTCATTCAACTAGGCTACACACTCTCCCACAAATTCTCACACATGTGTGAGAGCATATGGAAGAGGTCTCACACACGTGAAGGCTTTGGAAGCTTCCAAAGCACTAAAAAAAGGTAACCTTACCCTAGGTGAGTGGGTTTAGTTAAGGTGGGATGGTGACTTGCCACCCACCTTTCACATCTCCCAAACTCGTCACTTTACTCTAGGGGTAAGTTAAGGTTACCATAAAAGGGTTACACCAAGAGTTAACATGCTAAAAAAGGCCCTAGACCCTAGGGGTGTGACCTAGGGTCATTAATTAACCATAATTAACACAAGGGCGCTCATAAATCCACTTAAAAAAGCTCATAAACATTTAGCACAAAATTTGTGCAAACCAAAACAATACAACATTACAACTTTCAAGGTGATTAAACAATAAGGTGAAACCTTACAAAAATATTATCAATTAAAAAGCCTTGAAAGTATAAGAACGAAAATAAACATGTGGATGACAACTCATCATCCACTTCACTACTAGACATCCTTAGGAGACTTATAAATCAAAGTGTACAAATAAAACACATTATAATCATTCAAATTTCAAAAATAACCTTAATCCACCTTAGGGATTAGGTTGGCATTACTGGTTAAATACATGAGTTACTTAGTAGACCTCCAAAAATCCATTGGCTATGGAAATGCCTCCACACTTCAACACACACATTAATATGTCCAATGTATAAATAGTCAAAGCAACAAAAATTAAACACACAGAGCCACTCAATAAACCAGGTGTTGTAAACACAATTACCATCATTTTCAAGTATCAATGCATAGCCTTATTTCAACCTTTTCACAAATTTCATTTTTGATCATAAAAATCAAGTGTTCTAATAACCATTGCAACAATTCAATCTCACTTAGAATATTATAATTTAATCATCATTTATTTCACAATAATCAAGAAATAACATGATCAACCACATTACAAACTTATCCCTATGTTCAAAGATATAATCCCTTTCCAATTTTCCTACAACACTGAAATCCATTCACATACATAATTTAGACAATCAATGGCAAGACAATTCATCACAGTCAAACATATATGATTTATCAAGTCATGTACCTTGCATACACAAACAACACAACTACCTTATAAAGAGATTCGCAACAACACCATAACGACTCTAGGACAAGGTCACCATACCACATACCTTCTCTTAAGTCTAAGCAACACAATACAATTAGGTCTAATAGTGCTACAAAACCTGTCGCACAAGGGTGGGCCTCACATCCTCCTCCCCTATAGTTAAACTTCCTCCTTGAAGTTAACATGGAGGTAGGGTAGAACAACCCACCTTCAAACATGTCAACAAGTCGGTGAGCTCAAAGTTATTTCTAATCAATGGTAAGTAACATAAAAAGGAACCCAATAAGGTAATTACTTAACAATATCTAACGGATAACCTCCTCCAACAAGGAGAATTCAAGGATCTAAAACCACACATTCATCATTTGAAATCCTTACTAGCATTACCAAACACAAGGACATTAAATTCCCTAATAAGATCACCAAGAATATCAAGGTCATAAAGGATGAAGTCACATCAAGAAGGTTGCCACTATTAAAGGTCTTTCTGACATCACTAACTAACCTTACCAAATTCTTGTTCTCTCTAAGACATTCAAATTAACTTAAGCTAACGTAATAACAACCTAAAAGGATGTTAGACAATCCAACTAGACATAAATACCAAACCGATCATAGCCCCAAACACACTCTTAACTTACCAACCCATCGATGTTAAGCCAAAACACTTTATATTTCATTCAATATGCATGAGACTCACAAGTCTCGACTGCCTCTACTATCAACAAGTCTCTACTAATCTGCCAAGGTTGAACTTGTAGAATAGATAAGAAACATAACACGTCCACGTGTTCCTAGCGTCAAGGAATGGAAGACTAGACATCCACGTCTTTATAAAACTCAAGAGTCAACTTTTAAGCAATTTACGAATATCAAAATCCCTAAACACCAAGGAACCCAATATCACAAGGGTAATGGGTTTACACAATACTAGGAGGAACTCAAGGTTTCCCAACCTATCTACTCATTTGAACCTTCCTAGTACTCTTCTCGTGATAGCATAAAGGTTTAGCCTTCCGAAAGGGAAAGTACAAGAGTAATACTCATCAAGGCTCAAGGTCAACAAGGAATCCCGAGTAACCTTGACCAACTCAATCTACAATCCTCAACCTTACAACATCATAACCAAGACCAACAAATCCCATTTTACTCTCACCAAATACCCCTTATGGGTAGGGTAGATTACATAAGTCACATCACTACACATGTACCAACAGTAGCAATAATCAGGAAATCCTAAAAATAACAAGCTTGCAAAAGGTAAGCTTTTTAAATCAATTTTAACGAATGAAATTCAAAAGAATTAAAATTTAGAAGATAAATTTCAAAAGATAAATCAAATTCAAAAGTGGTGCCAAAATTCAGTATTCAAATTTTGAATTGAAATATGATTAAACAAGTCCTTGAGGTAAGAGGACTATAAGAACTTAAATCGGCTAAGTAGCCCAAGAAAAAAACTCAATACTGCTTGTTTTGAAATCAATAAAAGTCCATCAGTAAGTAGATAATTATCTTCAACAATTTAACCTAAATTGCACATTACAACATCATATGTATATAACATAGTTACAAAGGAGAGGAGAGGGATAGTGGTCACATTCTCAACTAAGGTCATGAAACACCCCAACTAAACATACACCCACAACTTCTAGGCGACCCAGGGCATGCTTGGAAAAGATTCCCAAAAGTCAGGTGTCCTACGAATCACCTTCGAAGTGGGGCCTAATGTACCTCCTAGAAGGATCACATGCTGACATCATCGCGGATACTACCAAAATCCGTTAGAATTTACTAACTTCCATAATTCTAAAATCATGCAAGGTAGTTCAAAAATACGACAATAATCTTGCTCAAGGTACCAAGATACTAGAGTGGGGGCTATGCCAAACCAACCCTATTCATGACTGAAATCTTGTCAACTATCCTAGCACAAGTTTAGTGCAACAAGGTTGGAGAACCCCAACCAAGGTGTTGACAATCTAAACTCTAGTTCAAAGCCACAGCCTTAATAATGCCCAAAAATGACCCAACGGAAGCATCTATGTCGATCACAACACTTAACCGCTAACAACCCAAAGGTATCACAACCAACTTACTATTACTTCTAAAATGAACTCAACTTCCCAACACAATCTCACAATTCCCAAAAGCTCCCAAGATAAACATTCAAGAGACTATTCACATTCAGTACCCTATGGCAAGGTGTGTGAATCCCTAATCAATTCAACACCTAGAAATATTGCATTCTATAAAATAATATCTTTCTATACATTAGGGTCATCTTCAAAGAATCGTGCAATTAGTTGCACAAAGGACTCGCCCATTGACTTACCAAAAGACAACTAAAGGAAACAAGGTAGAAGAGTTGACACTCCAACTATCTTGTCGCAACACTTACTCACTCCTAAAGCATCTCAAGCCTTCTCCCATACTACAGACAATAAGGACTACTAAGAGGGTTTTCATTAACCCAAAAGGACAAGCATAAAAACTTAACTTTCTTCACTACAACCAGACATAAGGCTTCACTATAGCCTTCAATACACAAGGACATACATTACACCCAAGGGAAAATTGTCACCCTAACAAGACACAAGGGTAAGCAAACTCCAACTAAATAAGGTGGAAAGGAAAGGATCGAGTTGCACTTAGGTTATTGTTTAATAAGTAAATAGGGACGTACACTCGCAACTAGATCTTACTCTTTGACTAACATAAAATGTTTCAACATCATGCACATACACCACCTTTAAACCCTCAACCAACGAGGTACCATACTTGAAGTGAACAAATCACATTAAAAAAATTAATGCTAAGGTAGTGCATAGCCTTACTATCCACTAGGCACCAACAACTACAAGGAGATAAACCCAACATGGCACAACAAGTGTCACAAGATTCGCAACCACGAAGTGGTCCTCGAAACCACTACTATCCTTTCATTTAACCCAAAGTCATACATGAGAAGATAGGCATAAAAGGCCTTACAAGCTAAACTCTCTTAATGTCTACTACTCCATCTTCAAGATGAGGGTACCAAGCGACTCTAACAGGAGAGTATACCATTTTATCCTCTTTTCACTCTTCGGGTGACAACTACCCATCACGGTAACTTAATCCTATAATAATGCAAAGGACAACTATAGATCTACAACTTATTCGTATCCCGACCAAGGATCTTCTAAACAAGGAACAACTTACCCCACGAGACAAAGTTTAACTAAATGACACAAGGTGGAGAATAAGTGAAATAGGGTACATGAATCCTTGTCCAAGATTAGTGTACCACATTAATACATTTCTCTCCTCCTACTTGGTAGGGTAAACACAACTCAACATTCCCAGAAAGGGGCAAGTCTCAAATGATGCAATGACACTCATGACTTGCAACGTGCCTCAAACATACACTAGGGCAATCTTACAAGGTAGTGATGCAGAGCATATGGGATGCAAGGAAGAGGAATCGATTCAACAAGGCTCAACCACACCTATAGGTCCAAAACCAAGTCCTTCATGGAAAAGTGGGAACAGCAAAAAGGAATCTTTGTTTGCCCATGGAAAGGTTGTATTGGGGTACCAAATGATTCATCCCACCCATTGGTTAAGGCAGATCACTCCTGGAACATGCATTTGCTTCACAAATCCTCTAAATGGCTTGTAGCCCTAGACAAAAGAGAAAAGTCCTCTTATTTTTTTGCACAGACCTTCAAATGTCAACCTAAGACATGCATTAGATACCCATTATGCCTCCCCACAGCATACTCCAAGATGGGTATAGGTTACTTTGGAAAATGTGCTCTAAATATGGACTGGTAATTCTGCTACAAGGGTTCAAACTCAGAAATTTCACTGTGAAATGCCAAGAACAGTCATTCATAACTTCCACATAAAAGATAATGAAGTAAATCGCTTCAGTCAGATTTTAGATAACATAGGTATAGACATTTTTCCAAAGTTACGTAAAGATCTAACGGTGAAAACAAAAGTTATGGTCTTTTTCCCAAAACAGGTAACCCTAGACAAGGTTTTTGACAGTTTTCAGAAAACTAACAATATCTAACTCAAAACAGAACCAAAATGCATGGGACAAGAAGAAAATGGAAGGTGATTGAATGCACTACCACTTACAATCAATTGGACATCATTTTCTATCCGTACCAAGCCATACAACCACTGAAAACAATAAATTTCTGATGAAATATACAAGAAACAATGGTTTTCTTTATTGAACTTTCATTTCTTCAATCACCCACAAATTCTTAAATGGATACAAGACCTTTTAAAGGCATTACAAATTGTCCTTTCAGTTTCTAACTACCTCCAAACAAATGAAACTACTCTATGACCTTTCATCTTCCATATGTTGCATTGCAACTTTACAATTTTGCATCATTTACACAAATTTGAACTTAGACCTCTTAGTGACTTTAATAAAAGGAAAATGACTTAAATTATCTCATTACTTTGTTAAATCATCAAATTTCAATCAAACTCCTATGGAAACATCAATTTGTGAAGGTGCTCCTGCACCATACAACCAACCAACAAAGATTTCTAAGTCCCTTGGAAATGTATCTGCAAAACAAAACTATCTTTTCCTGCATCTCTGTCTGTGTCTTCATCTTTAGCTTCAGTCTTCCAATCTTCAGACTAATAGGAATGGTGACCAACCAACCAACAAATCAAACTACCATCTTCTTAGAGCATCTTCAGGCTCCCTCTACTCCCATTAGTGGAGTACTCTTCAGGCTGCAACATCAAGCGCTTCTTCAGTCAGGTATCCATCTCTCTACTGCTTCACAACACCAACTCACCAAACCATTCATCTCACCCAACAGCAGATCCTGGTGATGCACCTACCACTCTCTCCTTAGTGGTTTCTCTTTGCACCCTTATCCAGCCTAATCTCCATTGGAGAATGGTCATGACAGACCTCATCTTGTCTGCCCACACACACAACCTCAGAAAACATCCTTTTGCAGCTAGATGGACCAAGCACCTGCAACCAAACAACTTAGCAACAAAATAATGGTCACCAACACATTCTTTCCTTCAATTCTTCACCTGCCTTTTTAGTGACAGGAACAAATACAACACCCAAATCTTTCGCTAGCTCTGATACCAATTTGATGCAGAGCGCACAATGGATACAAGAAGAAAGACAAACAAGACAAGGTTCTATTCACCCCAAAAGCCCAAAAACAAGGATCTTCATAGAAAAGTGGGAACAATAGTTAAGGCTCTTGAATTCTTCCTGGAAATGGTGTTTATACATGTATTAGAAGCCATCCCATCCATTGGCAAAGGCAGATCACTCCCGGAACATGCACTTGCTTCACAAATCCTCTAAATGGCTTGTAGCCCTAGACAAAAAAGAACAGTCCTCTTATCTTTTTGCACAGACCTTCAAATGTCAACCTAAGACATGCATTAGATACCCATTATGCCTCCCCATAGCATACTCCAAGATGGGTATAGGTTACTTTGGAAAATGTGCTCTAAAAATGGACTGGTAATTCTGCTACAAGGGTTCAAACTCAGAAATTTCACTGTGAAATGCCAAGAACAGTCATTCATAACTTCGACATAAAAGAAAATGAAGTAAATCACTTCGGTCAGATTTTAGATAACATAGGTACAGACATTTTTCCAAAGTTACGTAAAGATCTAACGGTGAAAACAAAAGTTATGGTGTTTTTCCTAAAATGGGTAACCCTAGACAAGGTTTTTGACAGTTTTCAGAAAACTAACAATATCTAACTCAAAATAGAACCAAAATGCATGGGACAAGAAGAAAATGGAAGGTGATTGAATGCACTACCACTTACAATAAATTGGACATCATTTCCCATCCGTACCAGGCCGTACAACCACTGAAAACAGTAAATTTCTGATGAAATATACATGAAACAATGGTTTTCTTTATTGAACTTTTATTTCTTCAATCACCCACAAATTCTTAAATGGATACAAGGCCTTTTAAAGGCATTACAACTTGTCCTTTCAGTTTCTAACTACCTCCAAATGAATGAAACTACTCTATGACCTTTCATCTTCCATATGTTGCATTGCAACTTTACAATTTTGCATCATTTACACAAATTTGAACTTAGACCTCTCTTAGTGACTTTAATAAAAGGAAAATGACTTAAATTATCTCATTACATTGTTAAATCATCAAATTTCAATCAAAATCCTATGGAAACATCAATTTGTGAAGGTGCTCCTGCACCAGGTAGCCATAAGATAAAGAATTTACCATAATAACACCTTTCCAAGGGTGCAACCTACAATAGGTTGATATGATCCCTAAAGAAGGATCAAAAAGCACCATCAACTAGGACAAGGAGCAAGGATTAACTAGAAATAAACATTTAGCCAAAACTCAAACAATTATCATCCTTTTAGGGTAACATTGTCAAGAAGTTGACTAACTCTCGAACCTAGGACTTGCATGGTCCTTCAATTAACCTAATCATCGAGAAAACACTCCCCAAGTACCTACGACATCAAGTCGTACATGGGAGTTAGCAGAAGAAAAAATCAAGGGAAACAAGTTGTTCCCATGCAAGGTGTCTTACAAACTCATTGCTATGCAAGCTAGAGTTAGACATGCAAACCAAGTATGCACGACCAACAATTGGCCCAACACAAACAGAAGTACACACCTAGAAATCCCAGTGTTTGAAACATGGGCTCTAATACCAAATGTCATGCCCACATTTCCCATGTGGTCATGACACAAAAAACTACATGTCATGTCCACATTTATCATGTGGTCATGACACAAAACACCAAAAAAATTTCCACCCGACTCTAAAACCCCCTTGCGTGCACAAGCGTGCTCGGTAACACATGTACATAACGTGGATGTTGATGCAACACATGCTAAGCACATCATCCAAGGCGAGGAAGTCAAACAAGTACGAGATGATCATGAAACTCCTCTCGCAATCCCTACGTTGACAATAGCATCTAAAGGGGGTTGTGCATCGCAAGAAGCATCGCTAAGGAGGGGTAGTTTCCATCCTGGAATCCAACCCTAGGATTTTCTATGAAGGAGGCACGGTTTTGACCTAAGTCGAAACCTAGCCCTAGATATAACTAACAACCTGAAATGACATCTAAAAAGAATCAATAAACAATATACGGCTAGATAGACTGAATATCCATCCAAAACTATTCACGGGAAAACAAGATTTCAAGCCTTTAATTAAAACATCTACCCGTATAATTAAACGAGGCAACAATAAAACTGAATAAATTAATTAACCAAGCATATCCTAAATTCTAAAAATCTTGACAACATAACGTTACTAGGGAATTAAATTCACCTAAATTTTGGCAGCATAACACCACAGTATTAACAAGGAGGGGTAAAATAAAACAAAAATAATAATTTCATCTATAACCATTTCTCCAATTATTAAAAAAAAAACAAAAAAAAACAACAATTAAATACAAAAGAGGCAACTATAGCATAATACATTAAACTAAAACATTTAAACCACTCACTTCATCTATAGAGTTTGAATAAATTAAATTCAATGAATAAATTGAATCCCCACATAAGAGTTCAAAAAATAAATTGCATCCACTCACTAAAAGCGATTAAGGATATAACACATGGTTAAAGTACTAATCCTCTCCTAAACAATAGGGTAGCACAAAACCCTAAAATAAAGTTTATAAAAGCATGTCTACAATCTTATTAGCTCACAAGTTTATGTTGTTTGTTTTGGTTGGCAGGTTTCAAAAGGAGAGGGAAAATCCCTTCCCCAAGTGGGAAGGCATTTTCCCCCAAATGTACTTCTCACAAACAGTTCTATAATTTCGATGCAACTAATTTTATTTTCTAATATCTCTTTTTTTTTCATCTCCTACAGGTTATTTTGTTTTCAAACAATTTTCTTATTTGTTGCACAAGTTCTTACATTCCATGTTTTCTCTAATATTTTCCATAATCCATGCTTCTAGTTTAAAATTTAAAAAAAAAACTAAAAGCTCTCTTTTCTTTTTTAAAAAAAATGTTATTGTTTCAAAGGTTGAAAGAAATAGCTCTTTGCTTTTATTTATTTATTTTGTTTAAATATTTTTACACAAAAAGCATAATTTTGCACAGAGGGTTAAAATCAAAGGCACATATAATATAAAATACTTATGGTTCTATATATATATAACCTTACACAGTCGAATATAAAATAATATATATATAAATACTACATAGTGAACTGGTCGTATGTAGGCCGAAGGATTAATGAAGGGGATTGCAGTAATAGCAGAGAAGCATTTATTTATTTATTTATTGTTATATAGCAGAGATAGTATAAAAGAGAAATATTAAAAAAAAATCACATGGCCTCTGGCCCCTCCTGCGCCAATATTTGGTATGCCTTCGCCTTAATTTTTTTTTTTAAATTTATTTGTTAATAACTTTCTAAACAATAAACCCTAATCGGCCACTATTGCTATGATAAAAGAAATACTTTCCAAACACACTAAAGTCCATTTGTAAGAAATATAAAACTCTTTATATATATATATATATATATATATATATATGAAGATCTCTGTGTTATTATTATTATTTTTTGAAATAAAACAGTGAATAAAAGAATATAAAACAACAAGGTCATAATTTAGATCTATAAATATAGTTTCTTTTATTTCACAAAACTATAGCTATTAGCTATAGACTTTTTTTTAAAACAAGTAAATATAATTTCTTTTTTTTTTGCACCCAAATATCCATTTATTATTATTTATTTTCTTTACTAAGGAAATTTCGATCTCTATTTTTGCAAAAATAAATGACACACAACTAATTTGTCTTGGACTAATATGTTAAGAGGGTGAGAGAGAGAGACTTAGTTTATTTATTTATTTTATCATGAATTTGTAAAACATCTTTGTAGAACAACCAATCTTTTCTTCATTTATTTTGTAAATGAGTTTCATCAAAAGGCATAATGTATACTTTATTGACAATATTTTCAACATAATACCAACAACTATAGAATGAACAAAGCCATTATTTCATATATTCTATTACAAATGAATACATTTTTTACATGGATAGGAAACATACCAAGGAGTTTACAAGAAAAGACCTTAAAACCAAGAGCCAACTACTCATTTACAAAGCTATAGAGCTTAGGCTTTTTACATAGTCATTACATCCAGTTAAGGCATCAAACATATCCTAAAATCCACATGGAGACTCTTGCTCCATTCCTTCTTCCCTTAGCCCAAACCTGCAATACACCAAAGCAACACAACAAAGCCAATGGAGGTGTTCACCACCCAACCATAGGCTTGCTCACAAGCCTCCCCTAAGCTAGGAGGCCTACTAGCAACCCGAAATACACTCAAACTCAAGGGAGATATACACCCACACAAACAAGAAGCACATTCCCAGCCAAGGATACTCACAACACAAAATCCATACAACATGGGTTTGAAACAAGGGGGAGAGAGTGGACCACTCTACTCAAGGGGAAGGACATCAATATAAACTTCTCATTTCTTCACTCTTCTTACTCATAAAACAACTTAACCATTAACTCCTCAAAATACTCTCCTAAAAAAACATAACCATCTTAATATTCCAATATTTCTCAAGGAGGGCACTCTTGCCTCTCCAACACAACCATAGTCTCAAATAAGGCCTCAAGCCAAACAACTCCTCTCATAGAGTGACCCTTCCCCGAGGAGGTTCTCACCTCTCTCCAAACCCCAAATACAAGGCAAGCTTCTTCCACACAAGTGGTGAGCATTTTCCATAACAACCCAGCCCAAAACATTAACACAAAAACAATAACACAACCAAACATGAGTATATCAAACCATTCATTTCATAAGTAAGTGAACAACTACAAAATCTTGAACTCCTCAGAGCTTACCTCTCAAGCTCTCCAAGTTTAAAGGAGTTGAAGAAGATCTACACAAGAGTTCTCCAACACTTCAAAAATTCTTTTCCAAGATCCAATCTCCTCTCCCAAATCCAAAGACCAAAAACAAGCCAAAAAAAAACCCTTCTCCTCTCACAAAGAGCCCGAGATAAATAGGATTTTCCCACAAGCCCTTGATGAATGAGAAGGTGACACTTGTCACCTTCTCCTTCATCCACACAACCCTCTCACAACCCCACAAGAATGAGGAGGTGACACTTGTCACCTTCCCATTCAACTATGCTACACACTCTCCCACAAATGCTCTCACACATGTGTGAGAGCATTGGGAGAGGTGATCACACATGTGAGACCCCACAAGAATGAGGAGGTGAGACTTGTTGCCTTCTCATTCAACTATGCTACACACTCTCCCACAAATTCTCTCACATATGTGTGAGAACATATGGAAGAGGTCTCACACACGTGAAGGCTTTGGAAGCTTCCAAAGCACTCAAAAACAATGGTAACCTTACCCTAGGTGAGTGGGGTTAGTTAAGGTGGGATGGTAACTTGCCACCCTCCTTTCACATCTCCCAAACTCATCACTTTACTCTAGGGGTAAGTTAAGGTTACCATACAAGGGTTACACCAAGAGCTAACATGCTAAAATGGCCTTAGACCCTAGGGGTATGACCTAGGGTCATTAACACAAGGGGGCTCATAAATCCACTTTAAAAGGCTCATAAACATTTAGCACATAATTTGTGCAAACCAAAACAATACAACATTACAACTGTCAAGGTGATGAAATAATAAGGTGAAACCTTACAAAAATATCATCAATTAAAAATCCTTGAAAGTATAAGAACGAAAATAAACATGTGGATGACAACTCATCATCCACTTCACTACTAGACATCCTTAGGAGACTTATAAATCAAAGTGTACAAATAAAACACATTACAATCATTCAAATTTCAAAAATAACCTTAATCCACCTTAGTGATTAGGTTGGCATTATTGGTTGAATACATGAGTTACTTAGTAGACCTCCAAAAATCCATTGGCTATGGAAATGCCTCCACACTTCAACACACACATTAATATGTCCAATGTATAAATAGTTGAAGCAACCAGAATTAAACACACACAAAGCCACTCAATAAACCAGGTGTTGCAAGCACAATCACCATCATTTTCAAGTATAAATAGTTGAAGCAACAAGAATTAAACACACACAAAGCCACTCAATAAACCAGGTGTTGCAAACACAATCACCATCATTTTCAAGTATCAATGCATAGCCTTATTTCAACCTTTTCACAAATTTCATTTCTAATCATAAAAATCAAGTGTTCTAATAACCATTGCAACAATTCAATCTCACTTAGAATATTATAATTTAATCACCATTTATTTCACAATAATCAAGAAATAACATGATCAACCCCATTACAAAGTTATCCCTATGTTCAAAGATATAATCCCTTTCCAATTTTCCTACAACACTGAAATCCATTCACATACGTAATTTAGACAATCAATGGCAAGACAATTCATCATAGTCAAACATATATGATTTATCAAGTCATGTACCTTGCATACACAAACAACACAACTACCTTATAAATAGATTCACAACAACACCATAACGAATCTATGACAAGGTCACCATACCACATGCCTTCTCTTAAGTTGAAGCAACACAATACAATTAGGTCTAATAGTGCCACAAAACTTGTCGCACAAGGGTGGGCCTCACAAGGTTGAAGATTCTTGAGGTGTTTGAAAAAATTTTGGAATACAAGGTAAAATTGGTTGTTGACAAGCTAGAATATGTGCATGAATGCTATTCCTCCTTGTCTCAGGCCATTAAGTAATTTCAAGTCAATCTTTCTGTCTTAGAACCAGTGTACTAGAAGTGGCAGCCTGCACACCATACATTGTTGACTTTGTGCAAGGTTTTGCAAAGAGATCCAAGTGCTTTGGTTTCACTTAGGCCAACAGAAAAAATGGTGAAGGTGATTCTGGATGAGTATTCGTATGTGAATGGGGAGAGTCAGAAAATGTAGGCAAAGATTGATTCTTTTGCCACTTTCAAACACCAATTTATTCCTTCCATTTTGACAGAGGAAAAGAAGATCAAGGACTTAGATGCATGGAAGGGTGAATATGGCCAAATAGTTTCTCAGGTCATTGATTTTCTAAAGAAAGATGAAAACATCAATGTTCTCAACTTCAATATAATTTTGGATAGAGTAATTGTCCTGGATGATGGTTACACAAAGTTCATCATGGATGTCAAAATACTGCTGGATAAAAGGTGGAAGGATCACCAGGACAACTTGCTCCAGATTCAAGAATTCAAATGGCCTAGTGATTATGTTGTTTTTCGATGGGAGGAGAAGTATCTTGCAGCTGAGGAATGAGCAAGCATAGGAGCAACGAGCTTTGAGCTGTCGTCAACATGGCACCAAAAAATCTTGGACGTCCTCCTTTTTGTCTTTTCTTGTTTTTTATGCTTTCCAATATGTATTTCAAATATTTTTGGCGGTCAATTAAGACTTGTCAAAAAGTATATATTGTAATAGGTCTATTAAGGGGTGGGTATATCAAAAGTCATTTTTTGGAATGTGAAAGGTTTGGAGCTTGTAGCTTCCTTCCCCCCTATAAGAAGGAAACCAAGACCTTGGGAAAGCTTTCTGGGATTTTGATTTTGGAAAAAGACATTGTAAGGCCTACTCTTCAAAGCTATATCAATAAAATCAAAGATACATTTCTCTGGTGCCATATATCTAGTCTTCAATTACTTGTTGAATGTTCATGCTATACTTTATCTGGTTGTCTCCATTTTTATTTCTCCTGGTTATTTGAATTAACATATCAAGGGTATGTTTAGTTCTTCAAAACACATTTGTTGTCTTTGGGTGGTTTGTCTAATTGGGTTTCATCAAGGAGGAATTAAATTCCATTGAATAAATCACTGTAATTACGTGGATTCAATTTGGATAATTAAGAAGAACCATGTAAAAATAACCTTGCATGTTTATGCCAGGCATAAACAATTTCCATGCCAAGTAATTCGAATTGTGTCTAGATAGAAAGCACAAATCTTTCTATGAAATAGACTCCGTTACCCAATTGTTGAGGAAGGCACTGGTCAATTATTTTCCAGCATCATTTCCTTGTATTAAATTCAAAATTCCAATTTCAAATTTTTGTTATATAGGAGTGGGAATAGTGATAGAATAAAAATAAAAATCTTAATTCAAATCATATGTCAGTTTGGATTAAGGTGAATTGGATGATTTAATTGACAAAATTATAAAAATTCCTTAATCTGCTCTGAAGTCACCAGCAAATTTGAAGACAAATTATTCACTGGTGAAATAAAAGGTAACACCCACCTGGGCAAAGCAGGGCCCAAAGTGCAGAGAATATTAACTGTTTTGGTTAATTCTGTTAGTTGGCCAAATTGGTGGAAAAACCTAATAATAAATATTGGCATCCTTTTACGGTTTTACACTATAAATTTGAGAACCAACACAACTAGTGTGGCCATTTATTTTTAGCATTTGCTATGTATTGCAACCAAATCATTTGTTGTAAGAAAATGCATTTATGAAATAATTGTATCTTGTTTATTTGTAGAAATACATGTATTGGTGTGTGACCTGAGGGGTTTCCAATCTATCAATGTTTCCTTGATATTCTTGACATTTGTAAGGATTTTGTGAACTTTGAGAAATGGGAAGGTTCATACTCATATTGTAGATAAAATTTATCGAATTGGATAATTTTTTGGGAGCTTCTCCAAAATTTTGTCTCATATAATGATGTAACATACATTGGGATGTCCCTTACAAGTCACAATTATCTTAGGTCACCAACAAGCAGAGTAGAGAAACCACTAAAAAATTCCTCAAGAAACCTACTATTAATTGATTCTAACAACCTTAGTCTAATGAAGCTCATTTCCTCAATATGAATGTAACAAATGAAATAATGCTTTCTTGATAAGTTGAAAGAGCTTGACCCTTAAGAGGGCTAATGTCTTTTACTAGTATGTGAAGTGCTATATGAATGGTTGATGCATTGATGTTGAAAGCAACCCAATTTATTGGGGTGAAAAATAAAAAGGATGATAATGCATGGAGAACATTTGCAGAAAGTGTTATCTTGATGTTCTCACGAATACTAATGACATTTCAAAGGCGAAAAGTTGTGACCCTTCGAATAGGAAAGACTATGACCCTTTTATAATGAAGGGCAGTGACCATGTGTAGCGTATATGTGCCCAACTAGACGTGTTGGTGCTAATGGTTTGGCCCCATGAAGAACAAAATAAAACGTAGCCTACCTTGCAACTTTACACTACATGCTTCTGACGATTTTTGGAGCAGCAAAAAATCTTTCACCACGGGCAAATTCCTTAAAGATATCAAAAATTGAGAGAGGTTATTATAGAGGGGTTCTATGTGATCACATAGCCTTAGATAGAATGTTTCTTAAGTGACAGTTTTCGAGTAACATCTCGTCAAAGATTGTTGCCTTTTTGCACTTTGGACTCTTAGACTCTTAGGGGATATTGTTGGTACAATGTAGCTTAGATTGTTTTAGCATGTTTAGGTGTGAAATAGAACCATGCCTAGCCTAAACGTATCCATTTGGATGCAATGGAACTGTCAGTTTGGTCGCATCAAGAGTAGTATGAAAATTACACCCCTTTGTAACTTTACATTACATGCTTCTAACGATTTTTGGAGCAACATAAAATATTTCACAACGAGAAAATGCCTTAGAGATATAAAAAAATGAGAGAGGTTATTGTAGAGGGACCCTATGTGATCCTGTAGCCTCAGACAAAATGTTTCTAAGTGACACGATTTCTGAATAAAATCTCGTCAAATATTGCTGCCTTTTTGCACTTTGAACTCTTAAGGGATATCGTCGGTATAATATAGCTCGAACTATTTCAGCATGTTTGGGTGCAAAACAGGACCATACCTAGCCTAAACGTACCCATATGGACATGTAGGAACTATCGGTTTGGCCGCATCAGGTGCAAAACGAAAGTTACACCCCTTTGTAACTTTACACTGCATGCATCTGATGATTTTTGGAGCAGCAAAAAAACTTTCACCACGGAAAAATGCCTCAAAGATACAAAAAACTGAGAGAGGTTATTGTAGAGGGACCCTATGTGATCTTGTAGCCTCAGATAGAATATTTCTAAGTGACACAGTTTCTGAGTAATAACTCGTCAAAGATTGCTACCTTTTTGCACTTTGGTCTCTTAAGGAATATCACCGGTAAAATGTAGCTCGAACTATTTCGACATGTTTGGGTGTAAAACATGACCATGCCTAGCCTAAATGTACCCATCTGGACACGTTGGAATTGCCGGTTTGGTAACATGAGTTATTCCTTTTCATGATCATGTTTCAGGTGAAATGATCGTTGAGGAAGGGTCTCCCAAGTCTAATCTAGGGCTGCAAAGTCAAGTTTGCAAATTAAGGTCTCCAAATGGTCAAATGGTGAAACCATAAATATGCATATAATCTACCCAATATTCACTGTATATGTATAAAAATGCAGCAGCAAAAAAAGACAAACATATGTAAACTTCAAACCAAAACATATGTAAACTTGAAATATAGAAATGAAATGTCTAACTATCAACTGCAATACATTAATATCAATAACATGACTTTACAAAATCAATGTGCATACTTACAAATTAATCCAACGAACCATCCAGGTCTGCTCTACTCTTTATTGTGTCAAGTATTGCCTCATGGTTAGACTCACGCACCTTCCATAAGGTCTTGTTCAAAGGTCTACCCTGATATTGTATCAAATGAACATTGGATGACATGACAAGGTTCGAGTAATGAAGAATCTTCCAATGCATGTCAAAGTCCTGAAACAGCCAAATATTAACACTCTTATGTGGGTACCTTCTAAGCCATGTTCCAGTAACAACCACCGATCCTGTAGGGTATTCGATATTTTATCCATCTGTAACTAGGGCCTTTAATTTCTTTTTGGCCTCAACACAATGACACAAGTAATAATTTGTTCCCTCTTCATTTTCTTCATCTACAATAACTGCATAAACATGCCCTACATTGATATGTGCAGCAAATTAGATGAAATTAGTCAACATTACAAAAACACTACAAAGTAAGATAACATTAGGAATTTCAAAAATTATGCAACTAGATATATTACCTGGTTGAACTAGATCTTATATGTGGTCAAAGTCAACTGATGATTCTATTTGTGTTAGTTCCAGTGTTGTCGGGGGCTGATATGTGTCAAGTGGGCTAAGCTAACTTAACCACCATTCATCAACCCACTCCTTTGACTCGTACTCATTCCAGGCTTGAATTGTACATGAAGAGCAAAAGCATGCCATCTTCCACGTATGGATACTCCATGAACCTACAATTGAGCTTCTGAAAGAGTGTAGCTCACTTGATCATGTCAGTGTACAACAATCCTCATATGGTGCAATGTTAGTATCATCTATCAACCAAAAAAATCTACAACTGAAGACTTACCTTCATTACCTGGACCCATCAAAGCATTACACCACTTAACGATTGATTTTGCATTTGTCAACTTTGCATTGTCTTTATACTTTAACTCTTCTCGTGCTATGGCTCTTTTGATACATGCACCTACACCATCATGCTCCCTCTTTCCATGCTCGGCTTCACAAAAGTTCCACATATGCTGAACACCTATAATATTATGTCTCCTACTCAGCCAATAGAACATCCGCGAGTTCTTGAATTGTGATGCATAGTTATCTGACCATATGATATGTTGACTGAATGATATGCCCCTTCTAGCCAAATCATTGTAGAACACCTGAAAGCAACTTTGCATGAACTCCATAGAATGCGTATGATCATCATTAATATAAAAATGATACTCTCTTATGATCTTTCTATCATCCTCTATACTATCATTTGATTACACCTCATGATGTGGCTGTAGACTATAGTTCTCTGCAAAGTCGATGACTGAAACAATGCTACCAAGTGGAAATGCGTCCTTGCATAACTTGAATTGCAAGTCCAACCATCAAGCTCTATGGGTATGCCTTGCATACTCATATACTACACTATCATGAAATGTAGACATAAACTGATACATTAGAATCTTTTGAATAACCAAATCACACCTCTTTGCTTCTTTACCATCTTTTGTATTGTAGGCCATAGTTTTATACTTGTTGAACTCTACTAGTTCATTTCCAATTGCATGTGTGCTTTCCATATGTTCACATATTGGCATACGTTGTAAGCCACCACAATGCTGACATGTGCCATCCAAGCACAATTTCTTGTAGAATATTTGACCTTCCTCTCTTTGACATAAAATTGTTGATATGAAGTCTCTTAAAGATGTTGGTGGGGCATGTATGCCACAATCCTGCAAAACATTGTTAGTATGCAAATCTAAACATATAGACTGATAAACATCAAAATGGTTAGAAAATTCAATATGTAATCTACAAAAACAAGTAGTGCATGTGTGATTTATTTTGACATAGAAAGGTTTTAGCATTTCAAAATATCTTTGAGAAATTTTAATTTGAGGATTCATCTCTAGAAATTTACCAAAAAACTGTGTTTGAGTCATCCAAAAAATGCTTTGGATGTGGCTCACGGTTTTGACTACCGATTCTCCTTCTTACCACATCCCTTTGATTCGGAGATACCCTTGTGTAATTCTTTTAAAAGCCTTCAATTAGTGATCTCAATGCTTCAACAATTGGTTTATCTTTTCATGGTAGTTTTCCTGAGAATGCCCATAATTCATTGGCATCAATGTCCTTGATTCTTTGGCACCTTCCAATGGCTCTTGATAATTTTTTTCTATTAATTCTCAATGCTTGACTCATCTTTCAAATGAGATGAGCTTTCCTCGTTTGATTACTTACTATTGTCGATGTAATGACACGTCGTGTGACATTACTGTCTTTTGTGCGTGAGGTGTTACCCACACTCTCATATGCACTCATTAGATTCTTGACAATAGATTTTTCACTTGAATCCTCCGATGTTCTCAACCCAAGAATATTCATGATGGACCTAGATACTTTCTACTTCACATCATTTCAATAAATAGTTGACATCTTGCAGTCTCATTTAACTTTTCAAAGAACAATCTCCAAATCTTATGAGCATATCTTCTACAAGTGTGTTTTGGAATCTTACCTTCCATTGGATGCAAAATATTCTTATCAATATCAATCAAATACTTTGGATTTCTATGCAAAATTCTAGGTGGCGTTAAGAAAGGTAAATTCATCTCAACATTAGGAATCTCATCAATATTTAAATGAGATGGGCTAGATGGCATACCTTGAGGTTGAGGTGGGAATGATGGTGTACATCCTTCCTCACATGTGAGGGATGATGCACTCTCAACTTGAGATGCGGTAGATGGTGTCCCTCCATCTTGACTTGCAGTAGAGGATGCGTCTCCAACTGTGATATTCAAATCTCTCACAGAATTCATTCCCTTTGTGCCACCAATACCATATCTCTTGTTGATGGTTGAGGTTCCTCTTCAATTGGCATGTCTTCTACATTCGTGTCCAATTTCCTCTTCTCATGAAGTTCCCTCATAGTCATTGTTTTCTTTGAATTCTTAGCTTCTTTCTCTTCATGTGTTGGTTTAATCCTTGATCCTTTCCTCGGCATGACAGAGAATATATCTGGAGCATGATAAAGAGACAAATTTTAGTTCCTAAGAAATGAATATGGTTTCAAATTTTAGGTCTGCTGCCCTCAACATTTCCAGCACTTCCCACACTTTCCTTACAGTCAAAGAAGAGTTTTCAATCACATGGTGGAGGATTTTTCAGCCCATTACCATTGTTGAAGTGTTCTTAGCTAGTGAAAGAAGAGTCTTCAATTCACTTTTAAAGGGCTCTCGCTAAAATTAAAGGTTAAAGAACTTTACATAAGAGGCCTTATAAATTGGTGCTAATTTTATGTCTATAAGATATCAACATTGCAGGTGCATACTCAACTAAGTAGTAGATTTTATGGTAAAATTTTGGGTGGACAAAGAGCCCCATATAGCACCCTACAACCATCAAACTAATTCTTGGGTTGGAATATAGATATCCATAAATAAGATATATGCCTCATTAATTTTATGCATCTTTGAAGGCCCTTATAAATTCCCCTTCCAAATTCATGGTCAAATTGTAACCATTTTTTATCTTTCAAGCCCTATAAATCAATTCAATTATGATGTTTTTGGGGCTCTTATAGTTGATCATGGTGAGTGTACTAATCTTTCCTATGCCAACTTAGCTTCTCATTTGAGCTTTAAGTTAGGGTGTGTAATGCAAGTAATGACATTAATTGTAAAGCCTGTGATATTTTCTAAAAATTAAGGCACTAAATTTTTTATGGTGGTTTCAAATTGGTTAGTTGAGTAGTGGTTGTTGGGGGTGGTGCTTATGGCTTATTATTAGGTGGATAGGTGTAATGGCTCTTAAGTTTAATGAAGGTAGACCTCACAACTCATTTAGGAAATGTGTAATGTCAAACAATAAACTATCTTTAATTTTTAATTGCTCCTCTCTAGCTGCCTTAAAGTTTGTCAAAGCTATCTAAGGAAGGGGTGTGGATGATGAGTGCATTGAGACTTAAAGCATATATTAGAAGTGATTTTATGAAAAAAAAAAGGAACCCAGTTTTGCAGCTAGGATACTATGTTCCTATTGATCATTTTGATAAATTCATGTTTTGGATTGATGACATCTTTCATGAGCAGCTACAGGTCTACAGGTATAAAGAAGATTTCTTTGCTTCATGTTGTGTGTAAGAGGTCTCATCCTTTGGGGATACTAGGTGCCAATAGAAATTTACAACTGTTTGGGAAGAAATTCAGAGCTCGGACTGCAAATTCCCTATTAGACATGTATGCAAAATGTGGAAGCATAGACAAGGCACATGAACTATAAACACAAAATATAAACACAACTGATATAAACACAAAATATATAAACCATACAACTGATATAAACATGTAATGATAAAGTAATTCAAATAGAATTAAGGAAAATATAGCAAGTAGAACATGTGTAAAGACTTGACATACCTAAAAAATGGAGATTCGAACAGAGAGAGTACCCAATTATGTAGTATTTTTTTCTTGCATCAAACTCCTCAAAAATTTGAGTTTTTCACCACTTGCTTCCTTTTCAACGTCCAATTGAATAACACTCAAATAGAATTAATAACAACAATACAATTAACCAATGTATAATGTTAAATTCCTACAATTCAATCACAATTAACATTGTAACACTACAAAAATTGAAACTTGAATTGATATATATCAAATTCAATGAGAAAACTATGTTATTTCCTCCTTCTTAAGTTGGCAAACCAGAAAAAGGTGGTGGAAAGTTCATGCAAAGGTGGTAGAATGTGAAAAATGTGCATGTGCACTTCCCAACAACATGAAAAACCCTTTTTTTGTCAAAACACATGCTTAACTAGAAGAAAATAGAGCATGTGGGCTTGGTTCATGGGTATCCTGGCCTTTTTACCGTTTCATAGCAAGAAAAAATGTGCTTGTGTTATAACGCGCTTGCATTATAACAAGAGTGCATTTTAGCTTCCTATACAAAACTCTATATTATTCATTTCTCGACCTCCTCCTTAACCCATCATTCCCTCAAGTTGTCAACTTCACTATCTTATGTATTTATTCTATCTCTCCCCTCACCTCTCTATCTCTCACCTCTCTCTCCCCCTCACCTCTCTACCTCTCCCCTCTCTACATCTCTCAGTAACTCCTTGTCTACCTCTCCATCCATCCTTAGCCATCTAGGTCTTTCACTTAACCCTAAACCCTATCCCTAAAGCCTCAACCCTCAACCCTCGACACTATACCTTAAACCCTAATCCCTCAACCCTAAACCCTAATCCCTTAACCCTAAAACCTAATCCCTTATCCCTAAACCCTAAACCCTATCCCTAAAGCCTCAACCCTTAACCCTTAAACTTTAAATCATTAACCATGTCCCTAAACCCTCAACCCTCGACACTATACCTTAAACCCTAAACCCTAATCCATTATCCCTAAACCCTAAACACTATCCCTAAAGTCTCAACCCTCAACCCTTAAACCTTAAATCCTAAAACCTATCCCTAAACCCTCAACCCTTGACACTATACCTTAAACCCTAATCTCGCATCCCTAAACCCTAAACCCTATCCCTAAAGCCTCAACCCTCAACCCTTAAACCTTAAATCATAAACCCTATGCCTAAACCCTCAACCCTCGACACTATACCTTAAACCCTAATCCCTTATCCCTAAACCCTAAACCCTATCCCTAAAGCCTCAACCCTCAAGGTCTTTAAACCTTAAATCCTAAACCCTATCCCTAAACCCTCAACCCTCAACACTATACCTCAAACCCTAATCC
Source organism: Cunninghamia lanceolata (assembly GCA_027924645.1). Taxonomy (NCBI): domain Eukaryota; kingdom Viridiplantae; phylum Streptophyta; class Pinopsida; order Cupressales; family Cupressaceae; genus Cunninghamia; species Cunninghamia lanceolata. The sequence continues at coordinate 1,934,065 of BSBN01001722.1, read as the reverse complement.
CTCAACCCTAAACCCTAATTCCTCAACCCTAAACCCTAATCCCTTATCCCTAAACCCTAAACCCTATCCCTAAAGCCTCAAGCCTCAACCTTTAAACCTTAAATCATAAACCCTATGCCTAAACCCTCAACCCTTGACACTATACCTTAAACCATAATCCCTCAACCCTAAACCCTAATCCCTTAACCCTAAACCCTAATCCCTTATCCCTAAACCCTAAACCTTATCCCCGAAGCCCCAACCCTCAACCCTTAAACCTTATGTTAGGGATTGCATGCAAAAGATATCAATTAAATGCAAATAAAGATTAAACAGAGGAATGAAAAATACACAGAAATAATAACAGCGAGAGACAAGTTTTGACGTGGTTCACCCAAACTCGGGCTACATCCACCAACAGAGAGTCCAATATTATTATACAGTAAATCAAACTGATTACAACTAGTAATCCTTGCAACTCAATACCGCTGCAAAATGCTACAATACATCAACATAAACCCTAACCCTTAGCCATTGTTATCAAGCTTTATGTCGATTACAAAAATAGGGGTTTTATGTCAGCCAATAGAAAAAATAACTCCCGATGCCTTTATAAAATAATAAAAAATCATTGGAGGTTTCAAGGGCACTACCCCTCGACCCTGCCCTGTATCATGACAGGGAGCGTGCTAGGGGCGCTGCCCCTGGACCCCATAAGGGGCTCTGCCCCTTGTCCCCATCTTGGGGGCATTGCCCCCAAACCCCCACAAGGGGCGCTACCCCTTGACCCCGTTAAATAATTTGGGGGGAAACTGCACCAATAAAAGTGGGGTAAATTTAACCTCCAAGTCTAATTAGGCTCCATATAACAACACCTTAAATCATAAACCCTATCCCTAAACCCTCAACCCTTGACATTATACCTTAAACCCTAATCCCTCAACCCTAAAACCTATCCCTAAACCCTGAACCCTTGACACTATACCTTAAACCCTAATCCCTCAACCCTAAAACCTATCCCTAAACCCTCAACCCTAAAACCTATCCCTAAACCCTAAACCCTCGACACTATACCTTAAACCCTAATCCCTCAACCCTAAACCCTAATCCCTTATCCCTAAACCCTAAACCCTCTCCCTAAAGCCTCAACCCTCAACCCTTAAACCTTAAATCCTAAAACCTATCCCTAAACCCTTAACCCTCAACACTATACCTTAAATGCTAATCCCTCATCCCTAAACCCTAAAGCCTCAAGCCTCAACCCTTAAACCTTAAATCATAAACCCTGTGCCTAAACCCTTAACCCTCAACACTATATCTTAAACCCTAATCCCTTATCCCTAAACCCTAAACCCTATACCTAAAGCCTCAACTCTCAAGGTCCTTAAACCTTGAATCCTAAACCCTATCCATAAACCTTCAACCCTCAACACTATACCTCAAACCTTAATCCCTCAACCCTAAACACTAATCCCTTATCCCTAAACTCTAAACCCTATCCCTAAAGCCTCAACCCTCAACCCTTAAACCTTAAATCATAAACCCTATGCCTAAACCCTCAACCCTCGACACTATACCTTAAACCCTATCCCTAAAGCCTCAACCCTCAAGGTCCTTAAACCTTAAATCCTAAACCATATCCCTAAATCCTTAACCCTCAACACTATACCTCAAACCCTAATCCCTCAACCCTAAACCCTAATCCCTTATCCCTAAACCCTATCCCTAAAGCCTGAACCCTCAACCCTTAAACCTTAAAACCTAAACCCTATCCCTAAACCCTCAACCCTCAACACTATACCTTAAACCCTAATCCCTCAACCCTAAAGCTTTAAACCCTCAACTCTTATCCACTCCTCTCCCCCCTTATTTGCCTCACCCCATCTCTCCTCTATCTCTCAACCCTTAGCCATCTAGGTCTCTCACTTATCCCTAAAGCCTTAACCCTCAACCCTTAAAAGCTTAAATCCTAAACCCTATCCCTAAACCCTCAACTCTCGACAGTATACCTTAAACCCTAATCCCTTATCCCTAAGCTCTAAACCCTATCCCTAAAGCCTCAACCCTCAACCCTTAAATCCTAAACCCTCAACCCTCGACACTATATCTTAAACCCTAATCCCTCAACCCTAAACCTTAATCCCTCAACCCTTAAACTCTTAATACCTCAACCCTTAAACCCTAAACCCTTGACCCTTAAACCCTCAACCCTTATCCACCCTTCTTCTCCCCTATCTACCTCACCCTCATCTCTCCCCTATCTCTCTCACCCCTCTCTCCCCAGGTTATAGGTCTCTCACTTAGATATTTCCCTTCCTCTCCACCTCTCTCCCTCCTCCTTACCCATCTTTCCCTCAAGTTGTTAACTTCACTCTATCATTTTATTATATATCTCCCCTCACCTCTCTATCTCTTACCTTTGTCTCCCCCAACCTCTCTACCTCTCCCCTCTCTATGTCTCTTAGTCATTCCTTGTCTGCCTCTCCATCTGTCCTTAGCCATCTAGGTCTCTCACTTAACCCTAAACCCTAAACCTTATCCCTAAAGCCTCAACCATCAACTCTTAAACCTTAAATCCTAAACCCTATCACTAAACCCTCAAGCCTCAACACTATACTTTAAACCCTAATCCCTTAACCCTTAACCCTAAACCCTATCCCTAAAGCCTCAACCCTCAACCCTTAAACCTTAAACCCTAAACCCTATCCCTAAACCCTCTACCCTCGACACTATACCTTAAACCTTGATCCCTTAACCCTCATCCCTAAAGCCTCAACTCTCAATCCTTAAACCTTCAACCCTAAACCTTATCTCTAATCCCTCTACCCTCAACACTAGGCCTTAAACCCTAATCCCTCAACCCTTAAACCCTAAACTCTCAACCCCTAGATAACCTTAAACCCTTAAACCCTTTACCCTATACACTTAACCTTAAACACTCAACCTTGAACATTATCCCTCAACCTTCAAACCTCTACACTATACCCTATACCCTCAACCCTATACTTATGCCCTAAACCCTCATCCCTCATCCATATGCCTTATACCCTAAACCTTAAACCCTAAACCCTATATCTTAGACACTCAACCTTGGACATTATCCCTCAACTATAAACTCTCAACCCTTTACTCTATACCCTTAACCATATACTTAAGCTCTAATCCCTTAATCTTCAACCCTATACCTTAAACCTTGAAGCCTACACCCACAAACCCTCATCCCTATACCCTATAACCTCACCCTTATACCATAAACCTTGAATATTGTGCCTCAACCCTATACTTAAAACCTAAACCATACACTCTCAACCCAAGTCACCCTATGCCTTATATACTCTCAATCCATATCGTAAACCCTAAACCCAATATCCTAAACCCTAATCCCCATGCCTTACACACTTAATCTTATACACTCAACAATCTGAATATTATCCCTCAACTGTAACCCTCTACCCTCTACCTATTACTTAAGCCCTAATCCCTCAACCCTCAACCCTAAAAACTATATGGGCTCAGGTCCTTATATACCCTAAACCCAAAACCCTTACATACATACATAGGTACAGGCATACATACATGCATGTACATACATACATACAAACATGCATACATACAAACATGCATACATATATACATACATACAAGAATGCATACATGTACATACACACATACAACTATGTTGGATCTAGGGCATACAACTGAGAGGGGGGGTGAATCAGTTGTATGAAACTTCTTCTTATTTCAAACACTTAATTCTCTGTTGTTAGTTAGCAGCATATCAAATACTCATTCATGGAAGCATAATACATAAACACAAGAGCAGATAAGCATCAACACATTGAACACCAAGATTTTGACGTGGAAAACCCGGTTAAGGGAAAAACCACGGGGTGATTAACCCAAGAATTATTCTCTGTTAGAAGAATAAAGAAAAAATGAATGGCACATGCCAATAAGGGCTCACTGCCCGAGCACACTGCTCACAAAAGAGGCCCACTGCCTACAAGGAGACACACTGTCTACAGAGTGATGAAAATCACAGTCTTGAACTGGAGAATGACATCTCTACCATGTCCGGATCAGTTCCAATTAAGCCCAACACTCTCTGCTCTGCCTTTCGCACGTTTCTTCGCTATGCCACACTCATCCACACACCACACTTTGAAATGAACTCACAAACCGTTATTTATACAAGACATCGACTTAGGAACAAACATCTAAGTCGGCAAACAACCATAGGAGTATCCGCAAGATGAATAACACATCCGGTCGGCCATCACAAGAACATTCGCAGGATGAACAACTCATCCGGTTGGCTAAACAGAGCAAGAACTTCATCCGGAAGAATAACTTCAATTCCGGGCTCTACCATCAATGTCGACCAACAACATAACCTAAACATGATTCAAGAACCTTCACAAGCCCGTCTGAATGTCCGGATACATCCGCACTTCCTCTACTTACTGGGATCTCTTGTCTTCCTCATCCGGAACTTCAAGAACACAGTCTGTCGCCACTGTCATAATGCAAGAGGTACTTCCGGACCTCCAAATCATACACAAATCAGGATGACACATCACAAGGACATCCCAAACACTCCGTCCAATCCGCAGATTAGGATGATACAATTCCGGACCTCACCGGACCTTTTTGTGATCCTTTGTCACCTCTGGATACTTGCCGAACCCGGTTCTATACCGGCAGCCACAATTCCTTCAGATCTTCATGCGGACCTCTGAAATCTTAACTGTAGCATCTCAAGACTCATATATACTAACCCTTTAATCCGCATCCTCCAGTTCTTATCCTATACAGTACATTTACCTTCTTCTCATCACTGTTCTTCACTGTTCCTGACTGAGGCTAATTTTCTCACTATCCTTAGCACACAGCTCATCAAATCCTTCTTGTCAATGCAATATGAGCATGTTGACATCAATGACAACACTGGCTCACCTCATACTTGCAACAAACTATACATACGTACATACAATCATACATATATACATATATACATACATACATCAATACATACATACAAGAATGCATACATGCATTCATACATACATACATACAATTTGGAATACATACATACATATACAAATACAAATATATACACAAACATACATACATCAAACATACTTGAAAACCTTGAACATAAATCATTCCAAGTGAGACATAACGTGAGCGCATTATAACGGGCTCGTGTTATGTCCAACTAGGCAAACATCAGACAAACTTGCAAAAAAGAAAAAAATGCAAAACATAATGCGAGCACGTTATAATGCGCTTGCGTTATATTTTGCTTTGGGAATCCCAAGCCTTAGGCTTGGGATTTTCTTTGTATTTCCAACCCAAAGGCTTGGAGTGCCTTCCCAACGTCCAAAGACGTGTTTTTGCATATTCTAAAAGATTTCACATAATTTCATTCATGCTAACCCTCAAATTTGCACGTGTTTCAAGGTCAAAAAAATTAAACACCTGGGTAATGTTAGGGTTTCTCTTAGCTATTTAACGATGTAATTTTTTTCACATTTTGACAATGTTAAGCCTTTCATCTTTAATTTCTTTTGTTTGTGTGTCTGTTTTTGGGCAAAAACTAGTGTTTGGTCCTTTTTTCATTATAAATTAACCGTTCATTAAAATTTCAAATAAATTACATTTTTATAAACTAGACTCCATTCTACACATATTAAAAAAATTAATTTTCAATTACTTTTCAAAATTTACAGGGGTAGCACGACCAAAATTCTATTTTTCAGGATGTGTCCACTTTAAAAATTAGTAAAAAATCAAATATTCATTAAAAAATTATCAAAAAAATCAGGCATAAACTACATGTTGCTAGCTAATTTCTCACTGAAGCAATTTTAAAAATACCAAAAAAAAAGTTAACCTTTTGAGGGAGCCACAAAACACGCTATGTTATGTTTTTTTGACAAAAACAACACCAATTTACGTGGCTCCCTTTTTTGAACCCCTTAATCTATACCATTTTCAAAAAAAATAGTAGTTTAGAAAGTAGACTCGATGCACTACGAACATTGTTTTTGTTGCATCTTAAAATTTTTTGAGTGTAACTATGCTCAATTTCTCATCCAAGGTCAATATTTCTTGATTTCAGAAAAAAAGTGGCCACTTAAGACCCCTTTTTGGCCCCCCATCTTCTTACACTTACCCATATATACTGATAATTTGGTCCCACAGACTTCAAAACCTTCTCGAGAATGAATTTGGAAACCAATAAATTGAAGAGGTGTAGGCAGAAATGACCCCTTCTTGCTTCCTCTCAAATGATACTTATCTGATTCATTGAGTTGCCACATAATTTCTAGAAAAGCAATTCTATTTGACACCTTTGCTAGTAACAAATGGGGTTTTACATTTGCCCCATATTCTCAAATAACTGTGGCATCAGGATATAAGAACCAGTCTCCCCAATTATGTCTCATTGGGCCATCTGGTATCCTCTCAAAAGGTTGAGGAAATCCATGATCTCCTTTGGCAATCTAGGCATATTCCATCATAGTAGTCACAATATGCTCTATGCAAAATAATTTTCAAGCACCAAGTAGTTAGCACTTTTACAATAAACATCCCATAGGTGCACCATCCCCTGAATCAGCATGGGTTCACCATCCTTATTTACATGTTGAATCCTCAACTCATTATCACATTATCTTATACCACAAGAAAATAAAATATGACATAACAATGAATATCTTTAAAAGGTGGGAGCATGCCCTGCCCTTTTACATGTCACCAAATCATTGTGAAGTTCCTAGACTAGATACGAAGTAAAGTCAAACCTTTTGAACTCAAATTTATCCTGAATATCACAAATCATGACTAACACATAGTCTGGGATCTGATAATCTGGTGCAGGAGCACCTTAGGTTTAGTAGGTTAAGTACAAGTTATAATTTTGCTTTTCTTATGTTGGTTTTATGTAATAAGGTCATCTAAGACCATGTTATGTGTGTTGGAGTCCATATTAGGTCGCTAGGTGTGTTGGAGTGTCAAGTTGCACAAGTTGTCAAAAGTTGCAAAACATGGAATATGAAGAGTCATAAGTTGTAAATGAGGGAAGTTGGACAATTGTAACTTGAAAAGAAATTGAAAACTATTGGTACATATTTAAATAAGCCTTGGAGGTTGAAACCAGTTCGTTTGTGGTTATATTTTGGAAGTGAAATCAATAAAATACATCCTTATTTTTGCATTTCTGAATGTTAAATTATTGTTTTAGAGCTTGGTATGGCCTTATACGGCTGTTTCATGGTGTGAGACCAATTGGAAATGAAAGATAATTGAGTCTACTTCCTTATGATTTTTATTGCATCTAATTTCATTGTGTTTCAAGTAAGTTATGCCCATTTTACTGCAAATAGGTCTGAAACCCTAGTTAGGGTAATAATGAGCCAACAAATCAATTTTTGAAGGTTTCCCTACAAAGTAACCTGCCTTGATTCTGAGCTATGTTGTATAAGGTCCAAATGGGTGTCTGAAACTATGTTTACATTCTTGATATCATGTTTGCACTAAAAATTATGGTCGAAAAACCCAATTTGATGCTACCAAGTTTATTCAAGCAATTAGGCCTAGGGACCAGGACAGTCAAGATTTGAACCCGTTCTTTTAGACCAACCCTATCTGATTTCTTGGTATGTTGAGTAAGGCCAAAAAGGGTATTCAAAAATGCTTTTACAGTTTGTATATGAGGTCTGCACAGGTAGTTATGATAGAAAAACTAGTTTGTGAGGGCTACTAGAGGATTGAGGTCTAGAGACCAAAATCCCACCATTTAATGTTTCAAACCTTGAAAGTTTGATTTGTTGGAGTTGTTACAAGATTCTTTATCCCTGCTCTACATCATAATCAAAATCCAGGCCTAAAACTTGACACAAATCCATATAGGTCATTACAAAGTAGTCTTCAAATAGATCAATTATGAAAGGCTCTTCATCCTTATCACTGAACCCCACATTCTTGTCTAAACTCCTTTTTCTATGAAGAGGCAACTTGTAAGTCTTGTAAGCATACCTATTCTTCCTATAATCCCTTTTTAGCTCCTCAATGTTAATTTTCTTGTTTGCAACAGGGGAGAGATTAAAAACCCTAATTATCAAATCCCTATCCAACTGAAAAAGCAAATCACCATTATTGTTGGATAATCTTTGATTGACTAGATCATACTCTTGATTGATAGCCCTGATTAGGTCACAATTTGCAAACACATTTGAAACTACTAACCTACCTAGATCAAGATCCCAAAGGTGTGAAACGGGTCTCTCTCTATCACGGCGGTAGTAACCAAATTCAAACAACTCCCAACCTCCTATAGGTAAAACTGCATCCCTAATGTGTCCCTGGCAATCATACATCTTACTTGTGACTTCCCCCATATCCTAAGTCAATTTACCTTTCCTTGACAGTGATGAAGAAGGTTCATTTGCCTCTTGGGTTAAGTCTCTCTTAAGAGAGCGGCCCCGACCCTCTTTTGAACCCATGGTGAAATAGGGATCAAAGTAAAATTTGAATAAAAAGCTTGAGTGGAATTTACTCTTTCAATTGCAGGAAGCTAACAACTTCTTAAAATTTCATTCACAAAGCACCCAACTGGTTTCTTTCAATTAATAGAGGACTCAATACATACTAAATTTTGCTCTTCGAACTTTGGCCAACAACTTCAATTGTTGTCTGCTCTGCATCGTAAATCACGTCCAGGGCTTTGAGCAATTTGATATTTTGAAAATGACACTCAACACAGATGAGAAAAGCCTTAAAATCCTTCAGCCTCTACAATAATAACTCAAACAAGCGTCAGCCTTTCCTGCGTGCTACGAACTGTCACTTCATTTGAATCTACGCTGTCAATCAACTCTAGGAAATCAACGGTTAGCGCATATTGAAAAATAATGCAAATTGTTATTGCAAACTTGGCGAAATGTGTAACGCGCAAGATGTCGAATACTCCTGTTAAAACATCACCATATATCATCCTCAAGGAGAGGACACGTGCCTTCATAGCACATCTGTGAATTCACAGTTCATATATCGCTTCAAAATCCTGCGCTAAGTGCGAACTGTTGGATCAACTTTAGAATAGAATATTAAAACACTACCGCGCACCTGCATGGTTTTAAAATTCTTCAAATTAAAACCATATATACGATGCGCTCTTCAACTCCGGGCCAACAAGATCATAACACATGGTGTTTTTTGGACCAAGGGCCCACAGATGAATCTTCTCTGCCGACGAGATACAACCACTTGTCAGCATCTCTGGACTTACGAATCTTCGAGGTTGCTGGCACTTTTTCAAAAACAAAAGACTAAGACAAGTGTCGCACTTAGTGCATCAGTGCAAGAAATTAAAATGGAGAGACCAACACAAACACGCTGCGTGCTAGGTCAAACAAAGAACATACACTTGGCAAGCAACCATTTGTTTGGGTTTTCAAAGGCAAAAGCCAATAGGGTGCAAGCAGGGAACACCGGTTCTCCTAACACAAGGGGCTAATATTTTCACTAAACACAATGGATGAATACAGCTTAAAGTCCTTGGACAACTGACCAGGAAAGTCACCGAAATAGTGTAACAATAGCATCATTAAAAAGGCACGAAGGGTTTTGGGTTTTGGGAATGATATTAAAACTTAGGCAAACACACCAAAAACCCTAAAATTAAACAAGTGCTAACACACTGAACTTCTTCTCATTAACACTGGCCTCATTGCTTTAGGTTGTGTCAAGATTTGGATTGTATCATTGAATGAAATGAATGATATCACTTATTTCCTTTGCTGCAACACGTGGTTTCTTGGTGTGAGGCGCTTGTTCATTGAAAGTGTATTGATTCTCAAGAAGGTGCTTTTCCTTGTGACTAAACATTGACTCCTCCAAATTGATGTGCTCTTGTTGAATTGACACGCCTTATTCTTGTTTGTTCTTTCTAAGGTGTGAGGAAATGGTTTTGGGGCGCTTCAACTTTACACTAGCATGATGAGTTATCTTTGATGACATTTATTCCTTTTGGAAGCTCTTTATGCTAGATATGGATGCTTTATCCTCTATTTTATGTTGCCTCATCTATAGACTGGGCATTTGATAAAGATTGGCATCTTGTTGATCGATGATTAGATGCATAGGTACATTTGGAGATTTCTAAACTAGCACTTGAAACTTTTGTTGTGGTGCCTTTGGCCTTCTACGAACGCATTGAATTGGAGGCACATTTCCTTCACTAGTTGGGCGTTCTGTTGGTTTTGAAACCCAGCTTACAGTTCATTAAACAAGAAAATCATGACAGCGGAAACAACACTTACAATAAATACCCATTTTCAAATAATAACTTACAGCCATGAAGAAAAAATACTCCATACACAGCAACATAAACACAAAAAAACTCTATATATTATTCTCCACCTTACATCTCTACTCAAATTGAGCAACCAACACATAGTTTTCTCTCGATTTTCTGGTCTATTACAAAAGCACAGGGTAGTCCTTTTTAAAGACAATGTGGCCCCCAAAATAGCACATCAATAAAAAAAAATCTTCTAGTCTAAAAATAAGTATGCATATGGAATGCATTTAAACCTGTAGAACTGTTTACAAAACCATTACATGCAATAATCTATATTTAGACCTAGCTTTAAAAACTGACATATTAATGCATTATGGCGGGGAGAAATTAATATTTCAACACTCCCCCTTAATTTTGACCACTTCCTTTTCACCTTTGTCATCAACGTGATCTTCAAATCCACAATTCAAAATTTTTGGAAAAAACTCTTGTCTTCCTCATGCTTTTGTACTATGCTAAAACAATTCAATTTCTTCAATTTCTTTACTATCCTCTGCACTTCGTTGTTCACTGTATTTGGCTGTTTTGTTTCTGTTGTTCAATTCTTTTTCCTTTTTCTCAACATGAGAATACTTATGTTTATAAAACATTCTGAACATACCTGTGACCTTTTGCCAATCAAATACATTTATCCAACCACAATTCATTTTCAAACAACCTATCATAGATTCATTTTTCAATTCTCTATTCCAGCATGTCTTTTCACAATGATTTTTCAAACCACAAATTTTGCAAGGATGTAAATCCCAACAATTTTCTTTTCTATGTCCTTCTCTATCACAATGGGAACAATGTAAAATCTCCTTTTCTTGAAATGCCTTCTTAGTACTTGTAAAAACATTTATCTTTTCTTTTCCTTTACCTCTATATCTGAGACCTTCATACTTAGTCCCCACAATTGACTCAATGGGCTCTTTGATTCCTTGCTCATGCTTACCCAAACCTTCACCTTTATAACCAATTTTATTCATGATTTTCAAACCAACATTATCATCAAAACAACTAGATATGTTAGCAAATTCATCATCATTTTCATCCTTACATTCTTCAGCAATATCATCATAAATAGCAAATTTTTTCGATCCAATCTCTGTACCGTCTTCAACCTTGCATTATTTATCCAATGAACCTTCAACTCTTTCACACAAATCATATGTATCACACAAAACATCACAAACCAATTATTTTAACCTTAGATTTTCATTGCATGCTACTAATTGATCATTCTCTTCTTTCAATTTTGATATTTCTTCTTTCTGTAAATTATTTTCTTCTTCTAATTTCTCTATCTTTTCTTTCATTTCATCAAATAACTTCAATCTTTCTTCTAACTTTTCATTCCTCTTTTTAACCTCATCAAACTGTTTCAAGTTTTCTTCTAACTCTTCATTTTTCCTTTTAACTTTCATCAATTCTTTTTCCAGAATATCATTTTCACATAAATTTTCATACTTTTCCTTCCTAACTCCTTTATCCTTTCCAAATGTTCTATATTATTCTTTTTAACATTCATCAATTATTTATTAACTTTTTCCAATTCTTCTTTCAAACATTCATTTTCACCCCATAAACCTTCATTTTATTTCTTAACTCTTTTACCGACTTTTCCCATTCAAAATAAATGATCTGCTTACCTCCTGCACTCCTTCCTTTCGTTGTATTGAAACTACTCTTTTTGTTTACTACAATTTCTTCAAACTTTGTAAATGTCTGATGGCTATCTTTCTACTCTGAGATCACAACCTGCAATTCCTTCAGTGACCCACGATCTTTCTGCTCTGATACCACTTGTTGGTTTTGAAACTCAGCGTACAGTTCATTAAACAAGAAAATCATGACAGCGAAAACAACACTTACAATAAATACCCATTTACAAATAATAACTTACAGCCATGAAGAAAAAATACTCCATACACAGTAGCATAAACACAAAAAAACTCTATATATTATTCTCCACCTTACATCTCTGCTCAAATTGAGCAACCAACACACAATTTTCTCTCGATTTTCTGGTCTATTACAAAAGCATAGGGCGGCCCTTTTTAAAGACAATGCAGCCCCCAAAATAGCACATCAATAAAAAAAATCTTCTAGTTTAAAAATAAGTATGCATATGGAATGCATTTAAACCTGTAGAGCTGTTTACAAAACCATTACATGAAATAATCTATATTTAAACCCAGCTTTAAAAACTGACATATTAATGCATTATGGTGGTGCAAAATTAATATTTCAACACATTCTCCTTAGGCTGGTGTGTTGAAATGATCCAGGCACAATCTTCTTATGTTTGTTGGTTCTTCTTCCCCTCCATACAGGCGTACAAGGAGCAGATGGACGTGTTTAGGGTCTCCATTGATGCTGATTTGGCCCTGGATGATGTTTGATTTTATTTTCATTCCTATTTGAAGGCATGATTGATCCCTTTTTTGTGCGCTTTAACCTTTGTATAGGCGCGCCTAATATTGGAATGAAGTGCTTTTTATTTTCTAAAGCTTTGACAAGGTGCAGCTTTTGTCTGCATAAGCGCTTTTAATCCTCTTAATAAGTTCCCTTTTTGTTTTGATTTTTTTATTTCTTTGATGAAGTGTGTTTCATATTAGAATGAAGGACTTTTATTTTTTTATTTTTATAAATTTTTACTATTATTTTTAATATTTATTATTAACAATAAATATTTATTTTTGATCGGTAAGTTATGGGATGAGGGCCCACTCTAGTGTATAATGACAAAATATAGAGAAGGGCTTCAAACCCACAAAGCGGGAAACAAGGAAAAGAAATGAAAAATAAAGAGCTCACAGTGAAACTCCAAAGGAGACAATAGGGAAAAACTCTACCACGTTACTTCCCGCCTAGCCAAACTTAGCAATTATGCGCAAATAACTTCTCACAGTAGTTTGATACCATGAGGATATCATTTATTTTCTTCAATTTGCTTCTAGTTAGGAATGCTTCCATAGTCCATTGAGTACCCTCATCAATAGAATCTCATGCTTCCATTCTTAGTTTTTCTGCCTCTGATTTCCTTCCCCACTGCTTGCCTGGCTTGTCAATGTTTGGTTTTAAAATCTTGTTTGCAGTCTAGGTGATGGTGGTGATATCAGTGTAGGCCCGTCCATCTTTGAGCTCCATAATGCCATTAAGGCCAAATTCGAGCTCCTTAGAGAAATCTTGATGAAGATGATCCTCATCTTTTGAAAAAGGATGTAGTTGATGATCAACCATTCCAACTAAAGTTTGCATATTATACTGGGTAACCACCAAAGGACCAGGAGCCTCATCACATGGAGAGTTCGCATGGGTTGGACAAGTCCCATCAACCTCATCACAGGAGGGCTAAGTACGGCGATCCATAAAAATCATGTGGTTTTCCACAAAAAGTTAGCATAAGGGTTGCCTTCCTTGCGAACCCATATTTTATGGTTGAAAGCTCCAGAACCAGGAACATATTTCACAAAGCAGCCATCAACTATATACCCAAGTTGGTTACATCTGAAACAACACTCTAGAAGAACCTCATAATTAATGTATTGCATCCCCGAGCCTCATGAGGAGATGATTCTAACCATGTGTGTAATAGGTTTGGAGACGTCGATCATCACACAAACTCTGGAAAATCTTTTAGACTTGTTAAATGGTCCTCCATCCATTTTGACAAATTTACCCACTTGGCTAACCATATTGGCAATACTTCTAGGCTCCCTCATAATCAAAGGAAGATTATATTGATGTAGCGAGATCGGGATGTTGGTGATTCTCTCATTAGCAGGGTCAAAGAAGGGAGTCCATGGTGCCATAAACAAACTCGTATTCCCATACCAGGAGGAAGCCATGATCTAGCAGTTCCACCGTAGGGGTCTCCATGTTGTACCAATTTTTTTGCTCCAAACCAGAAAATCTTCCACATAAGGGCATTTCCCTACACTCCTGAAAACAATAGATCTTGAACCTGGTTTCTTAGATATATCTTTGATATAGTCATCGAAGATGTGAAGATCAATAGGCACGGATGCTAGAGTGACCTTTGTGTCCCCCAATGAAAATGAAAAAGAAGAAGAACCATGTGAGAGGGGAGGTGGTTCAGGAGTGAGTGAGATGTTCTCCGTGCTCACGCCAAAAGATCGCATGGCATCGGGTTTATCATTGAGCCCTAGATCCAAATTTGGGTGATCCTTCAAAATCTGATTTTTGCAATAATCACTACAGTAGTGAAAGGGGTTTGAAGCATTTTTGCATGTGCTGTAGGTCAGAGGCTTCAACGCCAAGGGCCCTTGGTTGGAATCCAACTTAGCAATTGTAACCAAGGTCAGAGACACATAACCCGTACTATCCTTTCCATATGCCTTTTCCTGAGTGGCATTGCCAACCTTGAGCGAGTTGTAGGCACCCCCATCGTCTACCTCCACAAAATGCTCCTTAATAATTAAGAATTACTTTTATAAAATCAAAACTGACACAAAACAACAACATGACATTTTACAAAACTTGACAATTTTGATAATTTGATATTGTGGACTCAGATGTAAATGACTCACTAATTCGGCATTTTAGACTTCGCAATCTCAGGTGACCTTTTTGACCATTAACAACTTATGGCACTTTGTCAACTGATTTGACAATGACAATAGACATCTCGACATTTACGACAAATGGAACATGTCACGTTTTAAAAATAGATGATTTGGATTTTTTGAACACTTAATATGACAACTCGAATTTTGACAAGATGAACTTTTTTAACATAGAAGAATGATAATTTGATGACAGGATGACAAAGATACTTGGAACAATGTGAGTTTCAGATTAGGTACAATAGTGAGCAAGTCATCTTCAATGTAAAATATCCAACAAGTATAAAAAATGAGATTTTATTCAAGTCAATATGATATGTAACATATGTGTCATCAATCGTAATCTCAAATCACAAACGCATTTGAAAGATCTAGTCTTGACAAGAGTAGTCTCCAAGTATCACCAATGTGGACAACCCAAAATTGAAATAATCTTGTATAAAATTTTGAAATGCTAAGATATTTCAACATGTAAAATCGAGAATATCCATGAAGTGAACAAATGAACATGAAATCCTAATACCAACCATCTACTCTTCCCAATACACAATTTAGTTTACACAAAATCTATTAGATGCATGAGAGAACAAGGTATCAGCAATGTAAAGTATCCAAAGGAAACAAGTATCAACAACTAAGATTATATCCTCAATCACCAATCTATAATGAACTTGATTGATGCAGAGGCATCCACATTGTGAACCCCATCTTGATGTTATTAATTTTTCATTTATTGCTTGCTATATTTTGGCGAACCTCTGCTTTGCGTTGAATGATGCATTAATACATAGTGGAGACTATTGATGACTGGCAGTATGAGGATTCAGTTTTAGGCATTTTCTTTATTTGGCGAGGTGGTGTTTTTCTATTTTGGAGGCGCTTTTAAGCCTTGTAGCTCAGGTGGTAGTAGTGGCTCTTAACTGTATTCCTATTTCCATTCGGAGGAGGAAGTGGAAAGGTAGGTTGAAGCTTTAAATAAAATGAATTTTTTTCTTTTCTACAGAATGGGTCTCCCTTTCCCAGTGATGGCGTCCATTGGTGTTGGTAGTTTTACATTTTAAAGCATGGAGGAGTAGTGTATGTGGTGGCATAAACTTTGGTGGGAGGTCTAATGTATGGTATATCGTTGTAGCACCTGTGTGTGATGTTTCGGGTTTTGTGATTGCAGAAGTGTGCTGGGTTGAAGGTCTATGCCCAGGCTAGTTTTGGTTTGTGTTTTTGTAGGGATGAGCCAATGAATTTGGCCATAATAGTTTGTAATCTGTACCCTGTTTTTGAAGAAGCTGAATTTGAATAATTTTATTTTGAGTTCTGTTTATTTTCCACTGCATCGGTTCCTATATTAAATTGAAGAAGTTGAATTTGATCATTTTCTTTGAGCTCTGTTCATTTTTGTTGCATCAGTGTTATCAAAGTGGGTTGTTCCTGCACTACAACAAATCCCTGTGATTAGCTCCC
This sequence comes from Cunninghamia lanceolata, assembly GCA_027924645.1. NCBI lineage: Eukaryota > Viridiplantae > Streptophyta > Pinopsida > Cupressales > Cupressaceae > Cunninghamia > Cunninghamia lanceolata. The sequence continues at coordinate 1,917,685 of BSBN01001722.1, read as the reverse complement.
TTTTTTGCTCTGTTTTTTGCTTCCCCCCATTGTTTTAATGTATTTTTCTCCAATTTTTTGAAAAAATCAGCGCTATTTATCGGGATGGCACTATTTTTGGCATTTTTTTGCGCTGATTAGAACAAGTAGGCACTAAATTAGATGCCAATTAGTGCCTAATTTAGCGCCACATTTAGCATTTGGTTTAGCACCTAATTTAGTGCCTGATTTAGCACCTTATTTAGCGCCTTATTTAGTGCCTGATTTAGCACCTAATTTATGGTTACTTGGGTTTAGGAGTATTATTTAGGGTTTACGGTTTATGGTTTTGGGGTTAGGGGTTAAGGTTTAGAGGTTTAGGCTTTAGGCTTTAGAGAGAGATAGAGGACCAATAGGGAGATATAGAGGAGATTGAGGGGAGAGATAGGGAGATAGGGAGTGAGGGACATGGCCAGAGACATAGGGAGAGAGATTGAGAGGTAGAGGGACAAAGGTGATAGGGAGAGAGGGGAGAGATAGGGAGATAGAGGTTTAGGGTTACTTGGGTTTGGGGTTTACGGTTTAGGGGTTTAGGGTTTAGGGGTTAGGGGTTAGGGTTTAGGGGCATTATTTAGGGTTTAGGGTTTATTGTTTAGGGGTTAGGGGTTCAGGTTTAGAGGTTTAGGGTTTATAGAGAGAGAGGAATGATAGGGAGATATAGAGGAGACTATGGAGAGAGATAGGGAGATAGAGAGTGAGGCACATGGCCAGGGACATAGGGAGAGAGATTGAGAGGTAGAGGGATGATAGAGATAGGGAGATAGGGGAGAGATAGGGAGATAGAGGTTTAGAGTTTCTTGGATTTAGGGTTTAGGGGTTTGGGGTTTAGGGTTGCTCGAGTTTGGAGATAGCTAGAGAGAGAGAGAGGAGACAGATAGGGAGAGATATAGGAGACAAAGGGGAGAGATAGGGAGATAGAGTCGAGTGAGAGAGATATCCAGAGAGATAGGGAGAAGGATTGAGAGGTAGAGGGATGATAGAGATAGGGAGATAGGGGTTTAGGGTTTCTCAGGTTTAGGGTCTAGGAGTTAGGGGTTAAGGTTTAGGAGCATTATTTAGGGTTTACGGTTTAGGGTTTAGAGGTTTAGGGTTTAGTGTTTAGAGAGAGAGGACCAATATGGAGATATAGAGAGTGAGGTACATTGCCAGAAGAGATAGGGATATGGAGAGTGAGGGACATGGCCAGAGACATAGGAAGAGAGATTGAGAGGTAGAGGAATGATAGAAATAGCTGGGAGATAGGGAGATAGAGGTTTAGGGTTTCTTGGGTTTAGCTAGTGTTTAGGGTTTAGGGGTTTGGGGTTTAGGATTTAGGGGTTTAGGATTTCTCAGGTTTAGGGTTTATGGGTTATGGGTTAGGGCTTAGGGGCATTATTTAGGGTTTATATATGTTTTAAGTGTTAGGGGTTAGGGTTTAGGGGCAATATTTATGGTTTAGAGGTTTAGGGTTGCTCGGGTTTAGGGGCATTATTTAAGGTTTAGGGTTGCATGTCAAAAGAAGTCTCTCTCTCTCTCTCTCTCTCTCTCTCTCTCTCTCTCTCTCTCTCTCTCTCTCTCTCTCTCTCTCTCTCTCTCTCTCTCTCTCTCTCTCTCTCCCTTATCAACTAAGCAAATGGAAACAAGAAAACTAGGACATGAAAAGAGGGATGAAATGGAAACAAGACAAAACTAAAGTTCATTGGATGGGAATAATGATGAGAGGAGAGGTGGAAAATAGTAAAATAGGGAAAATTTGGTGAGAGAGAGAGAGAGGGAGAGATTCTTGGGGTTAGGGGTTAGGGTTTAGGGGCATTATTTAGCATTTATGAGTTTAGCATTGCTCAAGTTTAGGGTTTAGCACATGGCCAGGGACATACAGAGAGAGATTGAGAGGTAGAGGGATGATAGAGATAGGGAGATAGGGGAGAGATATGGAGATAGAGGTTTAGAGTTGATTGGATTTAGAGTTTAGGGGTTTAGGGTTGCTCAAGTTCAGAGATAGCTAGATAGAGAGAGGAGATAGATCAGGAGAGATAGAGGAGACAGATGGGAGAGATAGGGAGATAGAGAGTGAGCGAGATGTCCAGAGAAATAGGGAGAAGGATTGAGAGGTAGAGGGACGATAAAGATAGGAAGATAAGGGAGAGAGGGTTTAGGGTTTAGGGGTTAAGGTTTAGGGGCATTATTAAGGGTTTAGGGTTTATGGTTTAGGGGTTAAGGTTTAGAGGTTTAGGGTTTAGTGAGAGGACCAATAGAGAGATATAGAGAGTGAGGGACATGGCCAAAGACATAGGGAGAGATATTGAGAGGTAGAGGAATGATAGAGATAGGGAGATAGGGAGATAGAGGTTTAAGGTTGCTTGGGTTTAGTGTTTAGGGTTTAGGGGTTTGCAGTTTAGGATTTAGGGGTTTAGGGTTTATGGGTTAGGGCTTAGGGCTTAGGGGCATTATTTAGGGTTTATGGTTTAGGGGTTAGGGGTTAGGTTTTAGGGGCATTATTCAGGGTTTACGGATCTTCAAGGATCTAGATAGTGTGGCTATACACATTGCTACACATGTTGGTGGCTAGTTAGACACATGGAACATCAACAACCACATGTTATGCTTCCAGTGTACCACCTAATGACATTTGTACTGCAAAACATGATCATATAATTGGCATTGTATGCATTTGACACATGGTGATGTCCATGTACGCCACATGCCACAATGATCTAGTTGGCACCATAAAAGTTTGAGTACATTTGTTCATCTTACCTCTCTGTATATTTCCTTCGTTCATTTTGAATAGAAGTGACATATATGTTAGAACCCTTCTATATTTGAATATGTTTTGGTTTACATATCTATTTTCCTTTATGTATTCTATGATCTTATTACATTAATAGATAATATAGGATTGTCCCTCAGTTCACCTTGGGAATTAGATTAAATAACATTTGAAGTTGACTGTAAATTAACTGCAACATGGTGAGCATTTTGTTGATTTTCTTCCTTATTTTCACCCTTTTGAAAACTAAATTTTCCTATTGAAATTTTGAAGGATGAGATCCATATTTAAGTGCATTAGACTTAAGAAGTTTCAATTCAATGTTTCTTAGATTTGCACACAAATCCATGGAAGAATAATAGTTGTTTAGGTACATTGTCTCAGCTTGGATAGTAGGTAATCAGCCCTTAACAAATATTCTTTGTAATTCATCAATAGGAATTTGATAGTGTATCTTTGTTGACAAAGTTTGAAATCCAATAACATAATCGTGATTGCACTCATTTGATCCTTGTTTGATGCTCTCCTATTCCTTCAATCTCTCTTAGTGAAGGAAAATAAATACATGGCCAACCCATAGAGAAATTTGTCATCAATTTTGTTCCTCAAAATTGTCTCATGATATGGTGAAATTAAAAAATTACCAAAGATAAATTGTGATCATTATTCATCGACCCAAAAACTAATGCACTGTTAGAAATGTAGACACCTAAATCTTACCATGGCCTTGGTGGTTCCCCCCTTGGGTTAGGGTTTTAGGTTTTAAAAAAAAATTCTAATTGTCCAGTTTCGAAAGCCCTTTGCCCCTTTCATTTAGGTCATGCACTTTATTGTTATATTCTTATGTTGACCATTATCGCCGATTGTTGATCTTTTAAGTCACAACCTTAAGTCTTTGTGCCCATGGGTTGACCGACCCCTTAACCTAATCATTACCTGTTGCTGATGGTAGGTCTTAAAGTCTTATAAAATGAAAATCGCACCATCGCGGAGCATGTCAGGATGACATCAGTACTCGGATGCGACGCCACGACAGGCTGCCTACTGTCCATGTAACCAACCTTCCTATGAAGTGTTCACCTCAGCCAACTATCTGCTGCCACATGTTAGAGAAAACTTAAGATCCAATGGCCGCGTGCCATCATAGGGGAATCTTTTCAGAGGGAATATTCACCATGAGATGGCGAGATGACGACACGTGGCATCCACCGATTAAAAAGAAAGTATAATAAAGGTGCATGGGTACTATGTCACACCATCACGCGGTAGATGTATGGTGGGCCCTCTTTGACTGTGACACCGTGAAAAGGTGACACGCGTCTAGTCCGTGCCGAAGATGATTTGATGTGTGAGGAAAGTATAGATGATTTGGCTCATTCTCATTGGACGGTGACTTGTCAACCAAGATGACTAAGATTGTCAAATCTAGTTAGTGAATCAAGGCTATGGATTTTAGAAAGGTGACAAATGATCAACAGTCTGAATTCAAAAATGTAAACAAAGAAAACCTTCAAGTGACTGTGACACGAGTATAGTTATAGTTGCCGCGACCTCCATTAATATGCAGAATGGTATAGGAATTCGATGTTATAACAGCATAATTTAAGGTATTTTCCATCATTCTTCAAGGGGAAATCACGTTCAGAGCCAAAGAATCATCAAAACAAGAAAGGGGAAACAATTATGCACCTCTACGGCATCAAAAACCAATAAGTCATTGTCTCTCCCCTACACTTAGTTCTCTATCTGTAAGAATTTTCTGAGATATTTAGGGTAGTCATTAATTGCATAAGCCCTAGGTTGCCTACATAAAATACAAAATGAGTCAGTCAGTTCAAGCTTCGACCTCAAAATGTAGCTTGGATGAAGATATCATGATTCAGTGTCCCGGATCGTCTAAGAGACCTCTGACAAATTTAGGAGAGGTTGGCAGAAATGATAAAATATATGATCTTTGTGTAGATTGTCGAGATGCTAGGATCCCTATGTCTGCTTGGAGTCTATTTGAGCATTGGCACAATTGAAGTGATTACAGAGCCCCAATCCGCCATGCCTGGACCCTTGACTTAGCTAAATTAATATGCCCTGATGTCTTCATAAACATAGACTTGATAAGAGTTGTAGCAACTAGGTATGACCCTAAGACCATATCTGTCTTGTCTAGAAATGGCAGTGTTATCATTAGATTCACTAAGGCCTATATTACCACTATATTCAACCTTGACCCTACTGTGGGTATACCCATAGATTTGAATGTTTTTCAGGGAAAAATACAAAACTCTTAGATATCCATATAGGTCTCATAAATTGGTCAAGCATAGATTAAAAGGAGTTGATGGAGCTTTGATCAAAATCCCTGACTCAGAAGAAGAGCCTCTCCGATGCAGCCTGTTCATGGAATATTTTGTTATAACCTATCATAGATTGTGTCATGTGCTTGGAAGAGATGCATCAGATAGAATGTCAGTGTCTCTGATGATGATGGCAGCATATATCCAAGATTATGGAGCCGAGAAGCCATATGATTATGCAGGTTACTTGTCAAAAAGGATGCATAAGCAGATGATGGCCATTAAGAACAATATGTACACTCCAGGGCCCCAAGTAAAATTCACTTGGTATTCGTTAATGTGCCACATGATCCTATTTTCTCTGTCTGGCCATTGGGGCAAGGAGTTGCATTTGAGAATGACTAATGCAGAAGGCAAGGCCATGCCAGTTCAGATGTGGACCTGCATGCTAGACATGCATTTCAATTATGCTAGCTATGTCACTTTTGAGGAGCATTTTGTTAGGAAAGTATTGGGATTCCTGGAGCTAGCTGTAGAGAGGATACCAATGGAGAGGACCCCCTATCTAAAGATTAATCACAATTGGGGAGATTGGTTTTTACATAAAAAATACAACTTGTATCAGAGTCTATGGGTGTGAGGCTCCACCCTATTCCTTACCAAAATTTGTGCCCAGAAGAATAGGATTTATGGAGATCATCAAATAGTTGAATGAAGCAGACAAGGAACACTTTAGAAAGCATAAGAAGGGATCTCTTATCCCAACATCTCTGAAGCTTCATGATTTTATTACAATTGATAAGAGTGGCTTAGACCAAATTGGTCGCATGTTGCAATGTTATAGGATGAGTATAGAGAAAATAAGACTCTTTGATCCTGAAGGTTTTATTCATGAAGCAAGGCATAAAGTCAGCAGGCCTGCATACTTGCACCATGTCCTATTTGATGAGGATACTATCAGAAATTGTGAATCAATGCAACAAGTGTTTTCTTGAGAAATAAGTGGAAATTGATAATGGATGCAGAGAAAAGGAAAAAGAATGCTAACTCTGTATATCAAGGGGCTTTCATTGAGATTCAAAACCCCATTGAAAGAATCAAAATTTTCTTTACTAAATGAGATGAATTGATTGCTAAGGCAACTGCTGGAGAAGAGAGGTGCACATATCAACCAAGCAGTTCAAAGGGTAAGTACATTAGAAAATGTTCCCCTGACTCCCCTGAAGCCCCTGCCCCAAAGAGAGCAAAAATAATTAATCTTGAAACTAAAGAAGAAATGGAAGTTGTGAATTTGGAGGAGGAGGTGATAGAGGAACAAGACCCACAACCCTCACATCAATTGCATTCTCCCCCAAGGATAGCACAATATGCCTCCCCAGAAAATAGGTTGACAAGATCCACAGTCAACAATGAGGTGGACACTGAAGATGTGAGGGAGGTGGTGTGCATTCAATTTATCTTTGATGATGCATTCATTGCCACTCCAGAATTCAAATCCTTTGTGTTGAGAATGAGGAGTGAAGAATTTCATAAAAAGATAGAAGAAGCAAAAAGTGGTGCAAACCCTTCAGAGTATGATGCTATCACAACGAGGGTTTTGAGTGAAGTGAACAAGGACATCAGTGCCATGACTCCTGAGGAAGGGAGAGCACTTGTGAAGAGAAGAAAAATCCTACTATTACCACACTGGACACTGTTAGATGCTATTGCATTTGATATCATTACCAGGGATGATACAGATGTAAGTGAAGAACAAGCCAGGAGGGCATTGCAGGGTGCTATCTTTGACCGTAAATTTGATACCTTGGCTATCTAGGCATTGGCCCCAAATGATAAGAAACCAAAGGTAGGTTTGGAAGAATTGACTAGTAATGTGATCATCAAGAGGGTGTCAAACACCCCTGCTCCTCAGGCAGCCAGCTTGAATGTACAGACAACGCATTTTGCAAAGGTAGCAACACTCAAACTGTAGAAAGATTACAATGAATTATTGGGGAAATATACAAAGGAAATGGCCAGACTTAATGTTTATGAGAGTCAACCTCAATTGGAAGCTGGTCCATCTCAAACACCTCCAATTATACAAACTCTAGAGTCATTACCAGTGGATACACTACCCCTGCTTCAAGAAATAGAGGAGCCGAAAGAGGAAAATAAGAAGTTGAAAGGAGAAGTGGAAGATGTAGCCACAAATTTAATCATGTATAGAATCAACAAGATATTGGCCAGGTTGGAGGAGACCCATAGGTCTTACTCTTTGTTAAGGACAACACGTGAAAAGCATGAATCAGACAAACATAAGCTATCAACTATGAAGACCAGTTGGTTACCAAGGATTGGAAAAATTAGAGACTTTCTCAAGTGTTCTAGATATGATCCAGATGCTCCTCCTAAGTTGTAGTCGGTATTAGGAATGTTGGAAAAATTTAAGGAGGTGGCTACTTATCAATTAAAATTGGATACAATAATAAGGGATAAAATGCAAGCAGTTGAGAAGTTGGACACAAAATGGTTACCTCACATTTTAGAAGTTGATGGGACAACAAAGGACATGAACAAGTGGAAGAAGGAAATCATCGATAATGGTAATCAGTTAATTCCATCTTGTTGCGATAAGGGAGATCCAGCTTTGCATGTGTTAAGTTGGGCACTTGAAAGGCTGCATGTGGTGGACATCACATTTGATTTATTTGGTAAAAATATCAAAAGTATCCCAGATGCACAATATGTCAGCCACAATAGTAAGATAGCAGAAGTCATCTCATTTCCTTGGCCAGCTGAGAGTACATACGGTATGTGGTAGGACAGATATGGACCTAAAGAATGACAACTTGGCTACTATCTTCCAACCACAACAATGCACATCCCCAGGCAGCTCCTCGTGTTTCTCAAGGCCAACCACTCCTTTTCTTTTTCCTCCAGTGCAATTAATGTTTCCTCAGCGCCTTTGGGTGCTTCTCTGTATTCATTGAATTTGAAAGACAATGTATTAATTGTTGAGGGTACACGTTCCTGTTATATAATGGAGCTGTATCACTCATTTTAATGTTGTTGAAGACGAAAAATTTTGGAGAAGTAATGAAAATACAGGCTCTCTGGGTTGCTCTATTTTGTGTTGTAAGTTTATGAGTTATATGTTGGATTCCTTATGCATAAAATTTATCAATTTCATGTTGTTTTTAAATGAGTAATGCCTTATGCATAAAATTTATCAATTTCATGTTGTTTTTAAATGTTGTTTATCTGATCGATTCTGTTAGTTGGCCAAATTCACATATAAAACCTAATCATAAAATTTGGCATATCTTTAGGGTTTTATAATTTGCAAATTTGAGTACCAACAAAACCAATATTGACATTAAAGTTATGTACAAAAGCATTGGCCAAATCATTGAAGGAATGAATAGAACTATGAGGAAGAGAATAAAGCCATTCAATTGCATAATCCTTTTAGTTCTAGGGAAGAGCTTTGTTAAAATTTTATCATCATAAACATAATCAAAACAAACTCCCAATTGTGTCATAAGGTCCCCTTTATCACTATACATTACAAAACTAGGGGCCACCGAACAAACTAGAAATGGATAAGAAATAACTCAAATGAAAGTGGATTATGCTTGATTTCTCCTACATATCCTTTGATTACTAGGGGTAATGCATCAACTTTACTTTGCATCTCATCAATTCTTTTAAGGATGACATCTATGTTGGAAGGATGAACATTAGGAGTTATGATTAAAATGGGAGTGGAAGTGGCAACATGAGATAATACGTGGAGTGTAGGATGATTGGGGGACAAAGAATGAAGTTGGAATGACAACACTAGAAGTGGGAACATGAGCAGTGGGTGAGAAGTAAACACAATCAGGGGATGAGTGGAAGGTACAATATGAGAAGTAGGTACAATGAGAGGATCAATGATAGGAGCTATGAAAAATTGATAAGCAATACAAAGAAGAGAAGAAATATGTGGCTTGGCTAATGCAAGAGAAGATGTGGAAGGAAGCACACTAGACGAAGAGGCTTGTGAAGGAAGGGGAGGCGACACACTATTTAAGGAACTTGATGAGCTTATCCTTTGACCTATATCACTTAATACTTCCATCACATAAGGATTATCCATTAACAAGTTATGAAGAACATCAATCAAATTTGAATAATTAACATTATTGCTCAAATTTGTAAAGGTCTGATATAAGTATTTGTGTAGTAAGATTCATGTCTTGCCTATCCATATGTGCAACATGTGCATCATGATGAAAAACATCTTCCCCATTAAAATATGTAGTAGTCATCAAATCCTCAATCATAACTTCCTCGCAATGAATTGAGGCTATTGTAGAGTTAAGCCTAAGGTTTCTTCTTAGTGTAAAATGAGGATTAGGTTGAGACCTTGACATTCAAGAAAAATATGAAGAAATGAAAAGGAAATTGCATCCAAGTAATCCTAATTTTTTCTGCCAACAATGCATACCAAAGATTGAACAATTTAAGGATATTGCAATAGGTAATTTGTATTGACACAAATAATATTACTGAAGCATTTTAAAGTTTAGGCCATAAGAATCATCCTTTTTTAAACATGGATTGCAAATAATTCTAAAAATTTAAAAGTCTTGGTCATTAACATTATTGTTTGCTATAATGTCATCCAGTGTATCATTGTCAATGTTCATATATTCTTTCAAGTATTTAATATTATCATCATCCTCATCTTGACCTGCATCATCTTCATAATCATTGAAATTTGACTGTAGACCATCTATATTGTTACCAGATGTATTTGGATCATCATTTTCTATACCATCCATATTGTTGTCTTCCATAACATCATCTAATTCTGGATTGTTGTCTTCTTGTTCCTGAACATAACCGTCTTCAACATCATCATGGATGTCAATTTCTTTGATGTTCTCTAATCCCTCTCTCATTTTGTTGGCCATCATTATTTTGCTCAGTATCCACTAATGCATCATCAAATACATGCCTTAATCTTGGATCATAATGTATGACAAATATTCATTTCGGGTCCAAAATATCTTCATAAAAAAATTCATCAACATGAATGACATACATATATTAGACGTATGGTATAACAATTTTATTGATTAATAAACACATGTATATATTCGCAATAAATTATGAATTAATAGATTAATGATCACTACCGCTTCTTGTTTGAGTTAAAGAAATACCCACTCACAATGAATTGGTAGAACATAAGGCTCCTTATCCTCTGGTAGGAAACATGAGGAATCTATAGAAAATAATCCACTATGGGTATCATGTCTTCGTGTCCTCTCAAATGCTTCATACCATCTACACTTAAAAATACAACATTTAAAAGAGCAGTAATCCAGCTCAATAATTTCTTGTATTTTCCCAACATATTGTAGATTCCCTTCAATTATATTCTTATCTTTTGAGTTTGATCGACTGGATTGCTTGAAGTCAACCATGATGCCACAATTGAAGGATCGTCTCTTTACATCTACACTTTCTACACGATAATGTCGACCATATGCCCACATTGCTAGATATTTCCTCGCCTGTGAAAGACCATTTATTTTAGTGAAAACAAATATAATGATAAATATTAAAATAGTTAATAGTGTCAAAACTGTAAGGAAACAACATTTTGTAAAATTCCAACTGTACCTTTCTTTCACATCCTCTAGACATGTTGATTTCATCTTTTGTTATGTTTGAATCTATACCTGCATCTTCTATTTGATTTTGAATTTGTTCATTAACCCATTCTAGTGTGCAATCTTTGCCCCATTCCCCAAGCAGATCAATGGGAAGTGGAGTATTCCTTGGGTTCGATCTCTTAAACTGTCTCCTTTCTTCTAACACTTCTTCTCTCTTTTTATCATACAGATCAATCCATTTGTTCATAAAGTCCATGTGGTACAGAATGAACTTGTCAAGTATAGCACTTTCATCTACACCTATTACATGTCAACATCTTTATTTCAAACTCCAAATTTCATGTTGTTAATTTGACAAATAAATTATAGGGTAAATTAATGATTACAAGAAAAACAACCACACTGATCATGAATTTACTTACTAATTTCTACTTGAACACCATTAGATTGTGGTTTTTCTCCATCAATAATATCTGATGCTCATTCTTCATCCTAGAAGAGTGGCCCATCTTCAAAATCCTTACCAAGGAATTCACACAGGAAGAAAAATGCTTCATTCAATACATACCCTTCAGCCATGCAACCCTCTGGATGTGCCTTTTGTCGAACATATCTTTTTAGAGTTTTCATATACCTCTCAAAGAAAAACATCCACCTCGTTGATATGACACCCGCCAATTCAATTTCATCGACTAGGTGTATAAGTAAATGGACTTGTAGGTCCATGAAACTTGTAGGGAGATCCTTCTCAAATACACATACAATTTATGCAATTTCCTTCTTCCATTTTGGCACTTCATATTCATGGATCTCCTTGGAGGTCACCCACCTAATATAAGAATAGTAAATTAGTATGAACCTTTAGTCAAAAATTAAAATGAAATATAATATCTCTATATCTCTCACACATGAACATTTCATATAACCACATACCTTGTAAATGTTGACAATTGACTTATAGCATTCCTTAAGTCAACTATAAGACAAGAATCCCCCTAATTGCCAATGGCATGATATGCTATCAAACACATTTATGAAAAGGTCATTAGTAATTTTTTCTCACACAAGAAAATATCAAAATATATTTAGTACTTAATCAATGTTACTAGTAAATGTTAAATGATGATATATAATACCTTCGTAAAATTATGAAAATCATGTGTTTTAAATCCTGTGATATGTCCATCAATTGTAAAATCTTTAGCCAATGATGACCCATAGCCAGTAGGTGTCCTTATTGAATGGATGACATTTTTTAGTTGGTCTAGCTCTTTTTTTTTCAAAATCCATGGAGCTTCTGCATATGTTTCATTTTCCCTATTTGGCCACAAATGTTTTCTATCAATTTTGGTACACAAAAGAGCAATATCTTTCCTCGAAGACAAGGTGTCCTTCTCTTTGCCTGATATATGTCGAAATATAGAATCTGAGACATTTTTGAAGACCTGCATAGGATCTAATAGGTGAGATATTAATAGATCCTTCTAGTAAGGGAGCCCATAAAATATGGATTTCCTTTTCATTCTTTCTGGCATATTAACTACAACTTGTTCTGGTTCTTCAATTGAATCACCCTGATCAAAAAAATCCTCCCAAGCTTTCAATTCAGCATATTCATACTTCTTAAGCCAATCACCTAAACTCATAATCATGGGAGGGCCTCTATTTTCAACTTTTCCATCAATTTAATTCTTCAGGCGATTTCTAAACTTATGACCTAGTGGTAGAAAAACTATGTTGTTTGCGTAAATAAATTCATGTAGATCTTTAAAATACCGCCCTTGAAATTGTTCTGCACATCTTGGACATGCAAGTCTCCCCTTTGTTTGAGGCCCTGCAATTCAATAAGTAATGTTAATAACATAAAAAAAAGTATAAAACTAAGTATGAAAGTTGGGATGAAAATAAATTATGAGTGTAAATACGTAAATATTTTATCTTACCAGAACAAACACCAAGTCTTGGGAAATCATGAATAGTCCAACATAGCACACCATACAACATGAAGGACCTATTTGATGGGGGATCTGATATGTCATACATTCTTATGCCTTTCCATAGCAGTTGCATCTCATCAATAAAAGGCGAAAGATAAACATCCATGTTTTTAACTTGATGTTTTCCTGGAACAATGAGAGTCAGCATAAGGTGCTCCTTTCTAACACTCATCCATGGGGGAATATTGTATACTATCAATCTGACTAGCCAAACACTATAATTTGAGCTCAGGAAAGAGAATGGGCACACTCCATCAATTGCAAGACCAAACCTGATACTACGGGGTTCATCTTTGAATTTTCTTGGGCCATTTTTCCTCTATGTGTTTCATTGCTTTGGAGTCGGCTAAAATTCACATGAATCCATCTTTACTCTTGTTCTTTGCAAGCTGGTCCATCAATTGTGCAAGTGACTTGTAACGAAACATTCATTGAAGTCTAGGTATAATTGGCATGTGACGTAAAACCTTCTTTGGAACTATAGGATCTTCTACATCTGTACGATATCTCTTCTCTTTGCATACATGGCATTCTATCTTGTTTTGATATTCATCTCTGTATAAAATGCAATCATTTTTACATGAATGAATTTGCTTATATTCAATCCCCAACCCAACCAACAACAGACACGCCTCTTTGCAAGTTGATGGCAACACATTCTCTTTAGGGAATATTTTAGTTTTTAGTGCCCTGTAAGATTGCCAGAGATTAAATCAATTGAATTTTTGACTTATGATGAACATGTTTGATATGTCAATCTATACTAGGACTATTTATATACAATATATGGTTTTAAAATCCCCTTAAAGAAATATAAACAAAGTTGATGAATGTTTATGAATTATGTACGCCAATTGACAATGCAAAGTAAGAAATATATTTCAATTCACTTCAGTAGGGTAGTGAATCCTTTGTCTGACCAACCAAATAGTGACTTGATATCTAATAATATTAATGTGCATGCCATTTTTGAGGTTCTACTTGCACCCGATTTGAACACGGGTGTCTTCGTTGCTTGCTTGATTGAGTCTTTCAGGTTGTTATCATCAACATTACGTTGGTGGTAATTACCCCTACTATCATCGTTACTGTCAACCATATGATCATTATTGTCATCATTGTTTTCATCCCCAAAGAAATCTGTAAGCATTTCATTCAATCCTTCTTCATGCACTGCATTTTCACTATCATGATCATCATCATTAAGGCTAGGTGGCATGTCATCAGTGTATGCGCATGTCATCAGTGTATGCGGATGTCATCAGCTCTTCAATTTTCTCAGCTGGTAGTATTCTCTTCAATGTTGCTCTTTTCACCCTGGTATGGTTTAAAGGATGGTTTGGATCATTCCATCCAAATCTTAATAACCCAGTTGGATCTTAGGTATTAGTATGTGTTTCATCAACATCTTCTACCTATCAACAAACACAAGCATTATTTAATATTTGGCAACAATTGGGTAAATCATAAATGTATCAATTTTAAAGAAATATAATCAAATGTGGCTTAAAAAATATAAATATAAATTGTATGAACATATATACATCAATTGAATAATGGAACATTATTTTATAGACTACCTTTTTTATACAATAATTTAAATAAATCACAATTTTGACAACATAGTTTATAAAACATCAATCCACACTCATTTATTATTCTTTGGTTTTCTACCCTTAAGAACATCCTTAGGGAGACCTTGTTCTTCCCTCTTCTTTTGTGCAGAAGTGCGTTTTAAGAAGGGGTAAACAATCAATAACTCATCCCCAATGGTAAGGTCCATAATAGCCTCAACCATTATCAATCTATCAACCTCTCTTTCCATATCTCCATCTTTATCATTTATAACCTCAACAAATTGACAATTCGGTCTTACAGTTGGTCCCTTCCCTTACTATTTATAAATCCTGCAATATTTTTGTGTGTGTATGCACGTCCATCTATATACATAAGATGACCTCTATTCATTTCTTTTCCACTTTCCAATTGGAGACGATGTATATACATATTCAAATTTAGACCATATGCTGACATGCTAGGCTTATATTCTGCTAGCCTTCTCCATTCACCACTGTAATATGATGGACCATAATATGGCATTAATCTCCTAGTGGTTTGTTCTAAATTGTGTCTATGTTTAGATCCCACATGTACATTTTGGACAATAAAGAGGCCTAGATTCACTTCATGAATATTGGAGGGTCATATCATGTAGCTGTATCCCCAAAATTGAAAAACCTTGTACACTCTAGGTAGTTGTTGATCACTAGGTCAAGTGCAATATAGTTGACGATCAAATGTTTCTTTGTAAATTGATCTCAAACTTAGGGGCAAGTCATCATCTCCATCACATTCATTCTCATAGGGTATGTAGTCCACATTCCCTTTGTCTTTAAGCAAATTATGCATCTTTAAACCGGTTCTTGTTCTATTGCTTGTTTTCATCAATTCCTCATCTTCCAAGCTGGTATATTGGCACATATTTTTGTTAGATGTATCATCTGATAAATGATCATTACCCTCTAGTCTGGAAGTTGGTGATCCAGGAAACTTTAAATCAAGAACTTTATCCTGTAAGTATCCATTAAGAAAAAAATTAGGTATTTAAATAATATAAAACAATGTTTAAACAAAGTATACATGTTATTTATTTCAAATTGGAAGATTCCTCACCACAATTCCTATTGGATTTGAATCGATTGTAGGAGGCATACTACCGACTAGAAGCTCATCATATATATGTCTTTGTATAATCACTCATTTGAATTGTTTCTTTCCACGACATACAGAACATCCACAAACAACAATTTTCTCAAAGTATTCATCCCATGTACTATAGTCCTGACCTAACCTCTTGTTCAGTGCAATCATTTGTTGTGTCTGTAGGATCCATTGTCATATCCTCTTCCACCCACTGTCCCCTATGTGATTTAACAATTTTAGGTCCACGTACACATACATATCTTTTTCTTTTGCTAGTTGAACGCTCAGGCTTTGCATTTGCTCCAATCTCCATCTAAAATAATCAACAACATGCATTAATTTATGTCAAGATTGGATAATACATTATAAATTTCAATAATACTGTGAAAAAAGATGGACGTATCACAAAATACCATCAGATCATTTTTTCCTAAGTTAAGTCAAAATTTGAGTACCTGATGTCCCACTTCATCCTTTGTGTCCTCATTTGATATGACACGATCTATTGCCATGGCCTCGTCTGGCCCCTATAATACACAATATAGTAAATAGTATTTAGTACACCAATTATATCATTTCAACAAATATGATATCCAACACAAAACCTCACTTTAGTCATATATTTGACATATTGATATCATGTTTTGGCCATCCTAATTTTCAAACTTTTCCCTTGATCATAGAATCACATTTTTAAATCACCATTCCTGTGCATTCTCAACCAATAAGTTTGACCTCAGAAGCCTCATGGACAGAAAAATGACTTTATCTCCTCTATGTTGTAGCATTTGTGAAAATTTCATAAACACCTTCCTCCTTTGGTTGAGATTGCTTTCTCTTCTTACCTCTATTGTATCTGTAGATTCCGTTGTCATATCTATTTCCACCCACTTTCCTCTCTACAATTTAGTAGTTCTATGCCGTCCACGTCCTCTCTCCATGGCCTCCTCTGGATCCTGTAGTACACAATAATGACAATAGTCACATAACAAATGTGCACCAAGAGAATATTGTTGAAATTATCTTGTTAATACACTCGCTTTTCATTAAGACGCACTATGAAAAATAAAATAGGACATTGCAACATTTTTCTCTTCACAAAAAGTTTACACGTGGAATCTTGACAACTAGAGCTCAAATCTTATGATTACAAGATGACTACAAATTCACATCAAAAAGACATTTATTTCATATTTGACTCTCCTTTTTCTTTTATGGATAATTTTAAGGCTATCTATATCTCTCCAAGTGGCCATAAAACCCTCAAAACTAATATAGAACCCTCAAAATAGTCTCAAAGAGTCTTTGGCACCAAAATTTTAAATTCTTGATGGAGGGAAGGATGATTTGGATGTCAATTTTGAAATCACATCGTTAGATCTTTGTTAGGTTAATCACATACCTAAAGCCTCTTAAATTGGGCCTCAATATTATAGTGAAGTCACATAATATAAACAAAGATTGTCATGACTTAGCTAAAATGTTGTCAATCTCCTATCACATATCTTAAGGTTGTCCTTAATCCCAAATCCAACTCTGAAATGTTAGATGGAAGGTCATGGCTCCAACTAAAATAATTGGTGTCAAAATGATAAGTCAGGGGACCATCATAGTGTTGATCTACTATTGTAGTGGGATCTTGAGGATTCAAAGGTTGTCATATCATTGCTATCATCCAAATACCACCTAATGTTGTACTAACAATGATTTAGAATCTTTATTAGCAAGTCAATGGACTGATATGGGAATAAAGGGCAGCCACCATATGATATCACCCACCCACTATCATTATAGGGGGATGATATCAAGGACCATCATTATGCCTTGTTATAGCTGATGGACAATCATCCTAAGTATTTTTACAACCCAAAAGGTCTATCACAACCCCAAAGTACTATCACAAATGTTATTAGGTCATCCAAACCATAGCTCCAATATTCACCATCATATGAATATCATAATTAACATTGTAGAGGTTTTCATACCATGAGGCATAGGTAACAACCATAGGAGGTTTAAAAGCAACACTAGCAACATTAAATTATTGTCATAGTACACCTAGGATAGCTAGGTATGTATCCATGGAGTTATTACTATAAAATTGTCTCATTAATCTTGTGACCAAGTTAAGTCACTCTCATAGTAACAATGTAGTTAGTCATCAATCAACGTGTTGTCCTTGCATTTCAATGAGATCAGTTCTTAAAAAATAACAATCCAGAGGTTAAAGAGACAAGTTGATACCTTACCCAAGTTGTCATGTTCTTGAAACCTTGTCACTATAAAGAGGAGATATCTAGAGAGTAATGTCACAAGGATATAACCAAGGCATGCAGTATCATGAGCCATAGGGACAACTTACTACACCATCAAAAACTCCATTTGAACTAGCTACTATCAATAATTCACATTATTGGGGACTCTCATGAAGAAAACACCATGCATAGGACTGTCATAGTCAAAGTGGAGAGGATTGTCTAGTCATTTTATGACTGTCATAATAGCTAGTGGGTTATTTATCATGCTTCAACCTAAAATAGGTTAATGAGAACATAGAAATGAAAATCACAATACCGTAAGCATTGCCATAAGCTGCCAATATAGTCCCAATATCATGTCATGATAGTAAGAGAAGAGTTGTTTGGTTTTTCCAAAGCCATATCACTTGCATAAGGATTGTCACCAACCATCTATGTAAGGTCGTGAAAGAGTGAGTCATTATTGAGCTAATCATAAGAGAAGCATGAAGTCAAAATGCTATCATGGAAACAAGATATAGTTACTTATTATAAGGATAATCCAAATTTGGTGAGGTTGCTACAAGCAACCAAATTTGGTATTCCATTAGATAGTGACATCAACTTCCAAGCAAAATACATCATTTTGCACTCATAGGCACTAAATTAGGTGCACTTTGCTCCACCTTTTGCACCCCAAAAAGATTACATTTAGGCCTAAAAGTCGGTGCTAAAGTCGTCGCTAACTGTTCCAACTATAGCACCAACTAATGGATAAATTTTTTTTTTTAAATTCCCACCTACACATACCCCAAAGCAAAAAAAAACAAAACAAAACTTTATTGATTTTTGGTGTTCATTTTGTGTTTGGAGATCGAGCGTTTGGGTTTTTCGCGTTCGCCCTTATTTTGGGCGGATCCTTGGCAATGGTAGGACCTGTATTCCAACCCCAATTTCTTTTCCATACCTAAAGTGCATACTCACTTTCTTACATCTCAAAAGTCCCAGGTTCGAGCCACGACAACCTTTGCTTCCAGATATCTCATCCTTTCAATTCATGCTACTCTTCTTCTATTCATGCCAGGTAAGGGCATCGCCTCTCTTTCATCTACTCTTTTTTTCCTATCAGATGTTGGATTCATTTGGAAAAAATGTAGGTCTTGTAATATTCATAGGGCATCTGTTGAAGATAATTCTGAACAAGGATTTTCATAATAAACGACAAATTTCCACATTCCATAATATTATAAATGTGTACTTTATTTCAATTGATGTATAAGCTTACTTTCTTGTAGCAAACTTACAGAGGAAAACAACTTCATGATTTGCTCTACAAAGTAAAGGTCAAAAACCTTGAGGAATACATAAAAACTAGATGAAAACTTTCATACCTGGCAGTGTGTACTTTGTTTGCCTCCACAGACAGGACGAAAATAATTTGCCCTAGGTCACCTCAAAATGTCAAGCAATAGAGGGAAGAGAGAAAATGGAGCAGACTCTGGCCACAATGAGGTAATTCATTGTCAATTTATAGATTTGTAAATGTTTCCATTGTTTCTTTGATTTTTAGTTTTTAGTTTTTTATTTCTAAATTTAAAAGAAGAAATTTATTATATATATATATATGGACATGAGACTGACAAAGATAAAGAGGCATTGGCTTCCATATTGGGGGTAGAGGCAGTGAACAAATTGGATGGTGTGGACTTGACAATGCTTGCCAGATACATAGAAAAATGATATAGTAAAACCCCTGCAACATTGCAACCAAATCAACAGTGTCAAAGGGAATCAATTGATTCCCCAACCAGTCATGGATTGGGAAAAAGATCTAGGAGGAAATTAATAACAGTAACCTCTAAGAATGTGGAACAGGGAGCAAAGGCTTCCAATGTCCCAGCCACTCCTGAGACACAAACTTCTTTGACCACCATGCCATGTTTTGCATCTTACATTGGTAGCTACGATACCAAGATAGAATACGATGTGGTTTTAGGGGAAGTTTGAATGACAGATGCTAGAAAAATGTTTGTGAATAGGTTGAAGGAATCATACCTTCAACGGTTCAAAGACCATCTACATTTGCTATTCTCAAAGATACCCATGCACCTGCAAAAAGTAGTTATCCAAGACACAGAGACTGAATTTGGCACAGGTTGGTCTGTAAAGAAGATAAAGCTACGAATGTCTCAAAACTACAAGAGATTTCGGTGCAACCAAACAAAGAAGATTAAAAAACTCCCTCCTGAGCTAAGGCTCAAAAAAAGGCCAATTGATGTAAGTTTGAAAGTATGGAAAGAGCTTGTAAAAGCATATGAGAAGTCTGATGCATGGATGAAGTCTGGTGAGGAGAGTACGCAGGTATTTTAATTTGCTCATAAGATTATATCAAATTTATTAAACTATTTTTAAATTTTATTTGTGCATTGTTTCAGGACAAGGCCTCCAAGGCTAGGCTTGACAAACTTCGTGCCACGCATCACAGTGGCCAGAAAGGTTTACAGGCCTTGATCTATACATTTGTAAGTATATTTAATAAGTTAAATGATATATATTTTTATTTCCTAGGAAAAAGTAAATGATTGCATATTAATTAGTTTAACTAGTCCATGTGCCATGTTTTGACAGGAGGAGGACTATGGCCGGCATCCAAGCCAATTTGAAAAGGAAATGTTACAAAGCAAAAAGTGGACCGATTTTGTAATCTGGATGGAGAATGAGGTATCAATAGTTGACTTTCAATAACTTAGTTGGATATTGTTGTGTTAATATGTCAATTTGCATTTCTTGTGTTGAGTTGTTTATTGATGTGTAGGATGAGTTCTAAAGTGCTTCTCTGTTGGCCCTAGATCCCACTCAATTGTCCCATTATTTGCAGTCCTGGACATGTGCACATGACCTCCTAGTTACCTTATTGCAGTGTTGAGATTTGAACTTCAGTCACTCTCATTATGAATGAACCTTTTTACCTTTACAGAACAATCCTTTGACATTTTTCACAATAATTTTAATCCACAAAGCTCAACAACTGTAAGGTCAGTCACTTATATACAAACGTGAGTTATGTGAATAGGCCACTAAATCATCCATACATTTGTTTATATTGAATTAATGTATAAACAACAGATCCTTTATTGAATCATTAGGTGGTGATAGAACTTATGAAAATGATAAGTCCCTTATCAAAGGCACATCATTGATATCTTTATCAAAGGCACATCATTGAATATTCCAATAGTTACAACAATGTAGGGAAATCCTCTATCTTGTGATCAACATCATAATAAGTATACATTGGAAACTTTGTGCAACTACGCGAGGTATGCCCAGGTTCTCCACACTAGTAGCAATAGATTCCTCTATTGCATACTCTACCATGGCCTCCTTGATTTCCTCCATGCTCCATATATTATGGCTCCTAATAGCACAACACCATCTATTGTGGTTGTGACTAGGGTTGCGTGGTTGTGTTTAATTTTGTTTTCCTCTTGCCTTGTGGAGGACTTGTATGACTACTTTGTAAGTGGTAATGTCATGGGTGGATGTGTGAAAAACCTTGCACTAGTAATTGATAGGAACATCCTTTCACTTTTGTAGTAGTGGACAATTTCATGAGTCTCATGACATATGGTGCAATTAGGTATGTGTTGAGCAAGAGGGAACTATGTGGCATTAATAGCTTGGGCTCCCACCACTAGATAGTTTGTAGTTGTATGCCCCTTAGTGTGGCACTTTGTTCATAATAAACCACATTCACTTGCAAGTTGTGCTATTTGCATGACCATTTTTCCATTTGTTCTTTTAGGCATGTAGTAGAATCATATGTTGGGGGCTCCCCTAATTCTTATAATCTCAACACAACTTTTAAGGCAACTTTTTAATTAGGGAGAGTGAGCTAAACTAGTTCATGTTGGATATGTGCAGTTAGCCTACCAATAAATCATTCCTTCTAAATTTCAACATTTTATAGTTGGGTCAATCTTTAACACCAATTCCTTAGAGCGTTGATCATACCTGCACACAATCTCTCTTGATTGTTGCCTTATTTCCTTTAATGCCACAATATTATGATGCACCATCTTAGGGCAATTGAAATTGGGAAGGAAATCTCTTAGCAGTTTACCAAGATCATTCTTGGTGCCATTAGGATCATAATGAGTATACTAGTCTTGTGCTTGCTTAGAAAAAGTGGTTGCAATTAACCTAATCATGTGGTCATTATCCACAACATTTTGTGTGTTCCATGCTATCTCATATGCTTAAGTTTGATGGGCTAATAATGAATAGCAAACCCTTGTTTGCCTGCCTTCTTCTTATGACTGATCCCATTTTGGATTCCTTATGAAGTTAGGGTGATTTGAAGGAAGATCAAAGTTGCACTCTGTTAGATCTCAAAAACACAAGTTTTAAACCTTAAGAGATTGCCAAGCTCTCTTGATGCTTTTGGCTAACGACATGAGGCAAATATGGCTAAAACCCCCTTCACTTCAGGTTCTGCCAGACCTAGGTGGGTATACCTTATGATTAGTGTAGACTTGATTGACCTTCACAATGGAAAATGGATGTGAAGTAGATGTGTATAAGGTTTTGAGATATAAAAGGATTGTTATAAAAAGGTTGTGACCAGTGCCTAATGCTATTGGGTAATGGGGTCAAGGATTTAATGATTTGCAGAACTACTTGGCTTTGTTGGGCAACAGGCTTAACTCTAATTATCTGGCACCTTGTAAATGTTCATACCTTGTATGAATGTGCAAGATGGTTAGCTACTAGACTCTTCTTTAATATCTAGTTGATTCTTTCAAGTTACTGTGTTTGCCTAAAATGATTTAATTCTATTTGAAGGAAACCCACCAATACGATTTATTTTAAAGGATTTAACTCAAAATAGAGACCAGTAAATATTAAACCACTCAGAAGGAATTAAATCAACTTCTAACATAAACCAATCAAAAAGCATCCACACAATGACAACAAATATGCATTGATAAATCTAGGGATTTCAATAACTGGAAATAGCCAAGATGGAGACAGTCAAACAACTGATAAACTTTAATATCAACAGAATATCAAAACACCATAGATATATCCATAATTTTGATCATCCTTGCCCATTAAAATATTAAAATATCATGGTAATGTCTTGAACTTGAAATATGATTGTAAATATATAGGTATGAATTGTCTTGCAAGGAACGGATTGAATGATGATGATTCCTAAGGCCTTGGTTTCCCTCATATATATATGGGAAGCAAACAAGCTTCAGGCTTGAATAGATGCAACTATTCATATTTTGTATCTTTTCATAATTAAACATAATTAGGAAAAAGTGATTATAGGCATTAACAAACTCGATTAAGATCTGAGTTTGTTAGTCTTCATAGAATACCCATGACCACAGGCCTGGCAAGGTATTCCTCTTTATATTGCAGTTTCTATCAAATATGTTGTGCCTGTTCCCATTGTTGAAAGCAATACATTGCTTTTATATATCGCCAAAACTTTCAAAACTTAATTCTTCTTTATATGCTTTTCTCATACTATTCTGGCAATAAACAAGTTTACCTTGGCTATGTGATCAATATACTCCTGAGATACACAAGTGTCTATGGAAATTATATCCATCATGACAAATTCTAGCTTGAAGATTTTATCCAATTCTTTATGTATATTCTCTATCACCTTGTCTTCATCGTTGACCTTCTCCAGAGCTATGGGTAATAACTGAGCCAATTCTTCTTTCCACTGACCTTGTCCTATATATTTCCTTCATTATTGAAGAAATTAGGAAATGCCATGTCCCCTTGTAGGTCAAAATCACTAATATCTCCTATTAACAATGTGTTAAATCTTTCATGTTCAGTGATCAGTTCATTACATTCCCTAAGTGTTTGCTCATTGATGTTTGCCTTAGTTTTTAGCTCTTCTTTCTTCTCAAGCATTCTAAGATGCAATCTTTTATGTTCCTAATGAACATTATGGGTCCTTTTATGTAAATCCCATATCTAATCACTGTGTTTCATCATCATTTCAAATCTTTTGTTTATCAACTCAGAAGCCATTTGGTACTTGACAACCTTTATATTATTTTCCAATTTGTCACTTTTCTTTTGGAATTTCTCAGCCTTTATTTTCCAATAATTTGCATCAACTATAGCTTCCATCATTCTTTTTTCTGGTTCTTGAAAAGGTAAATGACTACTAGATGATGCCAGTTTATCTTTATACATAGCAATTTCTTGTTTCAATTTTGTATTCTCTGCTACATAAGCATTGTTATTTCTGACCAGTTTTTTTGTCTGAGTCTTTGTCGGTTTGGCAACATTTACATTCAATTCAATAGTATCAAGTGGGTCAATATCTTCAACTCTCTGTATTATAAGATGACCAAATGCTTTGTTTGGATCATCAATGATTTGAGGCCTTTGGTGTGGAGGGTAGAGTGCCCATATCAACAAAGTTGCTTTATCAGGTCATACCCAGAACCTATCTTAACCTTGTCCACAACTTCAATGCTTAACTACACTTTCTTTTCCTGATTTCTTTTGAAAGTATCAAAAACAATAGCAGATGTCATATCCCAGCCAGATACTAACATAACCCCTGCCTCCTCTAACAATTCTCTTCCCTTTTCTGGGGTCATGTTATCCATGGCTTTGTCAATTTCTTTTTGGAGTTCATGCAACACTTCACTTTGTACCTCAGGGGAAACATCCTTCATATTTTCCCTAGCCTTTTTGCCTTTGAATTCATAGAGAAATGTTTTAAACTTAGGGGTTTTTATAAAATCTTTATCTGAGACAAATTTTTGGCTAGCCATATGTCTCATATCCTCTGATAGTTCATCAGGGGATTCTGTATTGACTGCTTCTCTATCCATAGGAGGGTCATATTTGTCAATCACGGGTTCAAAACTTTACACAGTCTCATCCCCACCTTCTAATCCCTCATCTTATGCAAAGCTAGTATCCATAGAAAAACTGATATTAGGCGTAGGTTGAGGAGATAGGTGACTCAAAGGAGTCTCATATCTAGCTTGTGTTTCTCTAAATTTTCTGCCTTTACTTTTAAAAACCTCAGGTGGGACATCTACAATCAATTCTTGTGCTTTTGAAACCAGCATACTCAATCTATCAATTGGATCATCTATTTCTAGAAAGGCTCCTTTATAATTAGGGTTTTGGGCTACCCTCCAAGCCTCAGTTATCATGACCTTATGATACAACTATCTCCTTTCAACTGCAGAAGCTTCATCAATATTTTTGATAAGATCATCATCTACAAATAGAACATGCTAATACTTCTTTAACTTCTGATTCGTGCTGACATGATTTATAAAGTGCTCAGGGTCAAACTTCTCCCTAGCATTTCCTCTAGGTAGCCCAAAATAATCTAATCTCTTTTCAATTTCTTCATACCCTTTCTCAGAAAAGGCAATAAAATCCCCAAAACATAGGGTACCTGGTATGAAAGATTGCTTATTGTGTTTCCTCAAGTGCATGAAATCAAAACAAGCTAATTGCCTAACAATCTCTAAATATGTTAGTCTATCAGGGCAAGTTTTTAGGAGCAAAAATGGTGCTCCTTCATATCCAAAAACTCTGATCTTTATACAATCACTGTATACATACCAATCACCCCAATTTTGACTGATTTTCTTACTCTTATCCATATCCTTAGGCCTGAGAAATCTTTGTATATCAGGTGACAAATTATAACTGCATGGGTGACCAAACAAAGCATATAAAGGCTTTACAAAATATTCTTCAAAGTATAGATAATGTGATCGATCACATCTGCTATCCCATACAACTTTCCACATTTGTACTGGCTTGATATCTCCCTTTCTGTCTAGATCTCTAACCCTAAGAAATTCATCCCATAAACTCAAATTTTGCCCTTCATATAACACAAGATGCATAAACAAAGAATAATGCTTAAACCTAAAACCCCTCTTGTTCTCCTTTATAGCTTTAAAATCATTATGAATATCATTAGAGAGATATTCGGCATAGTCTGATGTTCTGGCATCTGGGCTTTATATATCAACAACTAAAACCATTGGAGCTATATCCATATATGCAGGGGCATCCACACCCAATACTTGATAGATAGAATAATAGGTATATCTAAAATATGGTTCAAACAATTCAACCGAATAAGGGGGATCCTCCTCTCTTGAAAACACTTTGAGCTGATTACTTTCATCTCGAGGCCTGTGAAACGATAATCTCCATCTTTTATAGGTGCTACTCAGATTCCAATATTCATTTAATAAGTCCTTGATCCTGAATACCATATTAAAGCTTGCGTCTAATTGAAAAACCATTGAGATATAATCCCGGGTGATAGGAATAAACCCTGACCCTGCATCCTTTAGCTCAATCATATGGGTTTCGGGGTTATAGTTATCTCCAAACATTTTGAGCAATTCTACATTTACAAACACATTTGGTACTACTAACTTCCCCAAGTTCATCCTCCATGGATTAGAGATTGGCCTATGTCTATGCATTTTCTTGTAGTGGTATATAAATAGGTCATATCCTCTGATGGGGGTCCATGAATCTCCTACGTGTCTGTTACTATCTTCGAGTTTTTCAGCATGTGGATTCAATTGGGCATTTCTTTTAGACCTCTGCCCAGACCCTGAGCATTGTTCTATCAGGTCTTGGTTTAGATGTCTATCTTCTGTTTTCTGTCTCTTCTTAGGGTTTTCATTCCTACTTTCCATGGTTTGATGTGTTTATGAATTCACAATTGAAGTGTACTCTATAATCTTAAAGTTAGGTCTGGAGTACTTACTTGGACGAGCTGTCCTTGTTCTACAACTTGCCCTTTTCTATCTTTTGTCTCCTCAATTTTCCCTGCCTATTAAAAATCTTTTAGAGATTAATCCTTTTAGCTCTAGTTCATTAATGGCGTATATGTGTCAAATGAAATATTGATTCAAGAGAAATTAATTCATTTGAATTGGGGGTCGTTTGATAGATGTCTAATAGTCATGTCACCGATTTATCAAGATGATCGCCCTTTTCCTTCCTTGATATTATTTCACCATTCATCGAGGTATCCGAGTGACCTCTAATAATGTCATATCGATACCATTATGTCATGTCGATATCCTTTTATATGTTATAGAACCCTTTGTATTTCCTTTGAAAATGCCCTTTTATTGTTGTATCGACGGGACCAGAGATTATACCCCTTCGATATCCTCAAGTCCCCTCAAAATGCTTTTACACTTGGATATCATTGTATCAGTGTGACACATTTAAGTGTCATGTTGATATGTATCATCCCTTCGATGTGCTTGATGTTATCAGGGTATCGAAGAGACATGATTTAGTCTTCCCGATATCCTTCAGTCTCTTCGATATATTTTATCTCCTTGATTTTCTGATGTCAGCGAAATACAAATTGACTTTATCACATCAGGCTATCGGGGAGACGTTAAAGTGAGTCCTCTCGACATGGTATTCTCCCAGCGATATTTTGCTTTATGACTTCTAAAGGATCCTTAAATCAAATTAAATAATTTTATTCTTTTTGGAGGGTAATGGTGGGGATCAGGCCTGGAATTTGATGGTCTATTTGGCCATTTTTGCCATTTTAGACCGTATTTTACAACTTCAAAATTTATTAGACCGTATAGCTTGACTTGCTAAATTTTTACATAACCATATATATGACACTCTAAATTATTCGTAAACTGTAAAATTTTATTATAGGGTAATATAATATAATATTCATATTTATAATATATATTATTTTATAATAATTTGTTATTGAAATATAAATGATGTTTTTTGTTACAATATTTATCTTGAACATTTTTTAAAAGTGATATAGAAATATATATTAAATTAGAATATTTTCAAAGATAATTGTAATTGATATTTTAGAATGTTTATATTCAATAAATTTTAAAAATCAATTTACAAACAAATCTTTGCTTTGTTTTATTGTTTTTTATTTTTAAAAATCAATATGAAAGCAAATCTTTGCTTTGTGCTTAATAAATTTTGGAATGCTTAAGTCCTCCTTTGTCAGATGTTGTAGTTGCAACTGCCCTGTTAGACATGTATGCAAAATGTGGAAGCATAGACAAGGCACGTGAACTGTTTGACAGAATGCCTCAAAGAAATGTGGTCTCATGGACTGCAATGACTGCAGGATATGCACAAAATGGATTTGTTGAAAAGGCTTTAGAAATTTTAAAGCAAATACAATTGGCTGGTGTAAAGCCAAATTCCACAACCTTTGCCAGCATCCTCCCTCCCTGTGTCAAAATGGGAGCTTTGGAATAGGGTATGGACATCCATTAATACATAAAGGATAAAGGAATTTTGTCAGATGTTGTAGTTGCAACTACCCTATTAGACATGTATGCAAAATGTGGAAGCATAGACAAGGCACATGAACTGTTTGACATAATGCCTCAAAGAAATGTGGTCTCATGGACTGCAATGATTGCATGATATGCACAAAATATGGAATCATAGATAAAAAACATGAACCGTTTGACATAATTCCTCAAAGAGATGTCATCTCATGGAATGCAATGATTGTAGGATATGCACAAAATAGATTTTGCAAGGATGCTCTCAAAATATTTAAATTAATTAAGCACTCTGGAACATATCCTAACATTGTAAGCTTTGCTTGTATTCTAGGTGCATGCAGCCATGCAGGTTTAGTGGATGAAAGTTGTACATACTTCAATCACATTAATCCAAATCGTATGCAGGTTATTAGATTAATAGTGAAAAAGAACATACATGGACCAAGCAATTTGTGGCACTTAAGGTTATGTAATAGAATTTACAGTTGATAGTTAAATTGTATAACAATTTTTTTTATGATCTTTACTAACATTTATTAGAATTGTTGCATGTTTTACATCATTGGAATGACTTATTAGCTGTAACTTTTTTGAAATTTTATTATGGTATGTGCACTTTGATATGATGTAATATGATTATGGTTTCATTTCATATGTTGTAATATTAGATATATAACAAAAAAATAAATTATTGCATGAAATAAATAATAACTTTTTATTTTAAATGTTTTTTTTTTGCAGAACACGGGTCTCCAGAAGATCAAGATAATCATCATGATATAGATCCAGATTATGTTGGTTCTAGTACAGATCACATGGCAGAGGATGATGATGATGCAGATATAGAAGACACCAAGGCCGATGACAATGATGACGACGACAATGATGATGATGATCATGATGGTGATGATGATGATGAGGTAGTTGCTGGTAGTAGCCAGTGACATTCATGATCATATAGACTGCATCATGGATCATTGTTGATATATCATTATGATGTCTCTTTTCATGGTTACTATCATATGTATCATTTTCACAGCCTGCAGTACCATATTAATGAGTTGTATCATAAATTTTGTCAAACGGTTCATGTTTTTTATCTATGATTCCATATTTTGTGCATATCATGCAATCATTGCAGTCCATGAGACCACATTTCTTTGAGGCATTATGTCAAACAGTTCATGTGCCTTGTCTATGCTTCCACATTTTGCATACATGTCTAATAGGGTAGTTGCAACTACAACATCTGACAAAATTCCTTTATCCTTTATGTATTAATGGATGTCCATACCCTATTCCAAAGCTCCCATTTTGACACAGGCAGGGAGGATGCTGGCAAAGGTTGTGGAATTTGGCTTTACACCAGCCAATTGTATTACAACATATGAAATGAAACCATAATCATATTACATCATATCAAAGTGCACATACCATAATAAAATTTCAAAAAAGTTACAGCTAATATGTCATTCCAATGATGTAAAACATGCAACAATTCTAATAAACGTTAGTAAAGATCATAAAAAAAATTGTTATACAATTTAACTATCAACTGTAAATTCTATTACATAACCTTAAGTATCATATAGACTGCATCATGGATCATTGCTGATATATCGTTATGATGTCTCTTTTCATGGTTACTATCATATGTATCATTTTCACGGCCTGCAGTACCATATTAATGAGTTGTATCATAAATTTATGTATCATTTTGACTTATATCATTTAGACATGTATCATCTTGACTTGTATCATTTTGAGTTACATAATTTATCATTTTTACTTTTATCATTTGTACATGTATCATTTTGACTTATGTCGACTGTTGGACATGTATCATTTTGACATGTTATTGATCTATTGGCATATTTGACTTTCACTTGTTTTAGTTATATATGATGATGATCTTATCAGTATTGGCTTGTCAATTTATATATATTGAAAGTGGTCGATGATTTTTGGATGGATATTTATTACGTATGATGATTTTAATTTACTGCTCAGGATGGATGTTGTCAAATTCAATTAAATTATAGATATTTGACTCACTTGTTTTAATTATAGATGATGATCATGTTATAATAATTATCTTGTTATTTAATCATATGAGTTAAATAATTAAATTACTTACTCTATAATCATATGAGTTATTTAAGAGGCATGATATATTTAACTAATTAAATTGATGTAATCAGGCAAAACAATACTTCAAACTAGATTTTAGGCCAATGGTTGCGGCCCATCAGATAGATGTTGGACGGATTTGAAGACTACAGGTTGAGCCACGTGTATAGAGAAGGCAACTCAGTGGCCGATGAGTTGTCAAAGGCGGTGACAGAAAGTACCCAGAGTTAATTCATTTGGTGACATCATGTAATCATCATTTAAACTGACAATTTAATTTGGCAAAGTGTGGAGTGATACATGATGTAATCATCATGTAGGTGAATAATTAGATAACTCCTCAAGGTACAGTGCTAGGCTGTTAAAACTCGTAGTGGGCTTCAAGATCTGTATATCTGTGGGCTCGTGTGGATGATACACTCTTACCAGCCTACTCATCATTAATAAATGTGGGGGTCTACAAATATGGGGGGATTGCAAGAGAGCCATACCTTTCTCTCTTTTCTCACTCTGTTTCTGCAAGCTATTGGAGCCCGAAGCCATGGACACACCGATATGTTTGGAATCCACGAAGCCACAGATGGCATTCCTAGGGGAGGTGACTGACAAAAGACTCAAAGCTATTCTTGTGTCCGACCATCCCTTGGTGCTTTGGGTAGTAAAGAAGGTGTTGGGGGATGAATTTTTGAAGGCTACTCACCGTTACAGAGTAAACACGGATATCACGACCATGTTCTTGGTGGTTCTTCTGTATATGAGAGTAGGCAAAGATAAAGCAAAATTCTTGTGCTAGAAGCTATTCCTACACTCTCTTTTGGGAGAGATAGATGCGTCCCTTGATAATGTTGACGATAATCTCCTCTCTCCCTTGGTACAAAACTACTACATGTCCAAGACACGAGGTGCAGAGGTGAAAAAATTCCTAGTTGTTCAAACTCTTAGGCCAGTTGAGTTGGAGAAGAGGTAGGGTGAAATTGAGAGGAGCATCAATTGTTTAGGCACGATGGTGGGAATAGTGCACGTGACTGAAGCTGGTTGGGTCAAGCGGTACATGGAAGTAGAAGGTTTGGAATCGACTGGCGTCCTTGAGGACGATCAAGTTTGGGGGCTGGGCGAAGGTGAAGACTGGGTGGAGATGGATGAGCATTCCCCTGAAGAAGCAGCAGATAGTCCAACTCACCATGCTTGCGGTACAGAGTGCCCAGTGGTATCTCATGCGGTGGTGGCAAGGCGTGCTCATGAAGAAGAAGGAGACTGAACAAGGAGTCCTATGTGTCTTAGTATCTAGTCTTTCTATGTGTCTTAGGAGTCCTATGTGTAGGTAGTGGTTGTGGTCTTAGTATCCTGTCGTTCTTCCTATTTTCTGTTCTATAGTGGGCAATTTTGTATAAGTAAGCCCAAATGTATAAGGATTGGTATATGTATTGTGAAAGGTCGGAAGGGAAGTGATGTCTGGTCAAGTAAGAATGGTAGGAAAACTTGGTGATGGTGGTTAAAGCAAAAACTACAATGTAATCTTTTTGTTTATCAATATAATGAGTGCTTCCCCTTAGTAGCTACTTAACTAAAAAAAACATATTAAATTAATAAATGTAAGTGATCAATGCAAAAACTACAATGTAATCTTTTTGTTTATCAATATAATGGGTGTTGCCCCTTAGCAGCTATTTAACTAAAAAAAATATATTAAATTAATAAATGTAAGCAAAACAAGAAGCATTTTTAGAAGAAAAAAGGAAGCAATAATGGAAGCCAAACTAGAAGCAAACCAGAAGCAATCTTGGAAGCAAAACTTGGCATTATCTAGGAAGCAAAAACAGAAGCAATTTAGGTAGCAAACAAAGAAGTACTAATGGAAGCAATTTTAGAAGCAACAAAAGATGCAATAATAGAAGCCATATTAGAAGCAACAAAAGATGCAAAATGGAAGCAAAATTGGAAGCAACAAGTGACGTTATATCGGAAGAAAAATTGGAAGCAAAACTAGAAGCAAAACCAGAAGCAAAATTGGAAGCAAAACTGGAAGCAAAATTGGGAGCAAAACCGGAAGCAAAACTAGAAGTAAAATTGGAAGAAAAACTAGAAGTAAAACCAGAAGCAAAACCAAAAGCAAAATTGGAAGCAAAACTGGAAGCAAAATGGGAAGCAAACCTGGAAGAAAAACCAAAAGCAAAATTGGAAGAAAAAGTGGAAGCAAAACTGGAAGTAAAATTGGAAGCAAAACCGGAAGCAAACCTGGAAGAAAAACTGGAAGCAAAATTGGAAGCAAAATTGGAAGTAAAATTGGAAGCAAAACTGGAAGCAAACCTGGAAGCAAAACTGGAAGCAAACTTGGAAGCAAACCTGGAAGCAACACAAGAAGCAAAACCAGAAGCAAAATCGAAAGCCAAACTAGAAGCAACGAAATTCGGCACTAAACCCGATGCCAAAGTGAACACGCATTTTGGCGCCAAGTTTTGTACCGACAAAAGTTTCCAATTCATGAACTGAAATTCACTAAATTTCAGCGCTATTTTAGGTTCTAATTGCCTATTTTGTTGTAGTGTTGAGTCTGTAGGTAGATCGTCGAATGTGAGGCAGCTCGTAGCAGGACCTGTGAATAGTGGGTTGTGAGAAAAATGTATGCAAGAGGAGCTCCACATGGTTGGGGTAGAGCGAGAGCTAGAGATGGAGGTAGAAATCCTCTGGGTACTGATTGAGTTGATGATTTCAGAGCCTTGAAAAGGCAGGTTGAAGCAATGCAAGAAGAAATGAGAAGAGGTTTTGCACAAAGGAGAGAACCTATGAGTGAAGTTGATGAAGCTACAAATGCAAATGATACAAGTGGTGAAGAAAATGAAGCAATGGTAACAACTTTTAATGATCCTTTGGTGAGGGCATTGACAAAAATTGGAAAGAGACCAAAATTTGATGTCCCTACATTTTGTGGGAATTTGAATCCTAAAGAGTTAGTGGACTTGATCAATGACATGGAAGAGTATTTTGAAATTGAAGAGGTTGAAGACCCTGATAGAGTAAAGTTTGCAAAAACTAGATTAAAGGGGTATGCTTTAATTTGGTGAAGAGAGGTTCAATTGGAAAGAGGAAGGAGAGGCAAGGAGAAAATTACCAAGTGGGATAGAATGGTGAAGAAGCTAAAGAGACAATTCATCCCAGTGGATTATGAATTAGATTTTCTCAAGAAAATGCAAGGTTTAAAACAAGGAACCAAAACAATGAAGGAGTATACAGAGGAGTTTCATAGGATCCTGATTAGAGCAGGACATGCTGAAGCTACTAAGGAGAAGGTTGCAAGGTACATGAATGGTCTCAGGCCAAGCATAAAAGAAGAGATGTCTTTGGTGAGAGTTTACACAATGGAGGATGCATATCAGTTTGCACTAAAAGTGGAAGAAATATTAAACAAAAGATTTGAAAATAAGCAAAGAGGAAGAGATCGTGGTGAAAGAACTGGAGAAAGGTCTAATAGAGAACAAGACAATAATCAGAAAAATACAAACCTAGGCAGCATAATAGAGCAGCAAACATCAATGAAGAAGATGTGCACTCGACACCTTCCGAAGAGGCAAAAAATGAAGTACTTGTTACAAGAATAGCCCTGATGAACAAAGGAAAAGAACCAGGTCAAAGGAAGACATTGTTCCGAACAAGATTAAGTGTGAAGGTAAAGTATGTAATGTGATTGTTGATGGTGGTAGTACTGACAATCTCATTTCTAAAAAGATGGTGAGTAAATTGCAGCTAGAGAGGAGAAAACACCCGCATCCGTATAGGATAGCTTGGCTACAAGATGACAAGAAAGTTTTGGTCAGTGAACAATGCTTGGTAAAATTTAAAATAGAAGGTTATTTTGATGAAATCTTATGTGATATTATGCCTATGGATGTTTGTCATATGTTATTGGGAATACTATGGCAATTTGACAGGAAAGCAATACACGATGGGTTTGCCAATACATACACCTTGACAAAGGATGGAGTTCGACACAAGTTGAAGCCCTTGAGTAAGGAAGAAGGTAAGTAACATTGGCAATTGTTTGACTAATGGAGTTAAAGAGTTAGTGAAAGAGGGTGAGGATGAAGATTATGATTTGCTAATGCAAGTTGCAGCAGTGTTGATTGCATTCAAGAGGGGTAGAATGAAAGTTTCAGTGGAGAGAGAAAAAGAGGTAAAATCTAATTTGTGCAAGAATTTTGTTGAACTTGATTTATTTGAGGACGATAAGATAAGAAAAGGGAAGGACATTGAAGAAATAGACACATTAGAAAATCAAGGTACAAGTGAGGAAGAAGATGAGTAGGTGAAGGTTGAGTTGTTTGATGATCTCTTGATTGATAAAGAGATTGTTGAAGATGAAGATCTTAAAACTAATAGCTTGTTGCAGGATGGGAAATATGAATCCCTTGATTATTTTACTAACATTGATGTGACTGCAGAGGAGAAAGAGTTTGCAGCTGGACCTTGTCTTTTAGAAGACATAGCGAAAGAGGAACACAATGTTGTAGAAGAGGAATATGATGGACAAATTGTTGCAGTAGTTTCAAGGAAAGAGGTTAGGTGTAAATTTGATTATTTTAGTGAAGAGGATGAGATTGAAACTTATGATTTTCCAAAGTTTCCTAGTGCATATTGGTGGGAGTCAGATTATGTGAAAAGAAGGAGAAAGAGAGGAAAAATGAAAGAAGGGACATTAAATTCCAAATAAAACTAGTAAAGCATATTCAAGAAGATAAGACAGAGAAGTGGATTCAGAACAAGCACAGGACTTATAAATGTCTATGTTTCACTCATGAAACATTTCAATCTACCTTGGATGTCTGATGCAGAGGCATCCACGTTGGGAACCCCATCTTGACATTATTAATTTTTCATTTATTGCTTGCTATATTTTGGTGAACCTCTACTGTGTGGTGAATGATGCATTAATATATAGTGGAGACTATTGATGACTGGCGGTATGAGAATTCAGATTTAGTCATTTATTTATTTGGCAAGGTGGCATTTTTCTATTTTGGAGGTACTTCTCTATTTTAAGCCTAGCAGCTCAGGTGGCAGCAGTGGCTCTTAACTGTATTCCTATTTCCATTAGAAGGAGGAAGTGGAAAGGCAGGTTGAAGCTTTAAATAAAAAGATTTTTTTTCTTTTCTATAGGATGGGATTCCCTTTCCCAGTGATGGCGTCCATTGGCGTTGATGGTTTTGCATTTTAAAGCTTGAAGGAGTAGTGTATGTGGTGGCATAAACTTTGGTGGGAGGTCTAATGTACGGTATATCGTTGTAGCACCTATGTGTGTTGTTTTGGGTTTTGTGATTGCAGAAGTGTCTTGGGTTGAAGGTCTATGCCCAGGTCAGTTTTGGTTTGTGTTTTTGTAGGGATGAGCCAATGAATTTGGCCATAATTGTTTGTAAGTTGTATCCTGTTTTTGAAGAAGCTGAATTTGAATAATTTTCTTTTGAGTTCTGTTTATTTTCCACTGCATCGGTTCCTATATTAAATTGAAGAAGCTGAATTTGAATAATTTTCTTTTGAGTTCTGTTTGTTTTCCACTGCATCGGTTCGGTTCCTATATCAAATTGAAGAAGCTAAATTTGAATAATTTTATTTTGAGTTCTGTTTCCACTGCATCAGTTCCTATATTAAATTGAAGAAGCTGAATTTGATAATTTTCTTTGATCTTTGTTTGTTTCTGTTGCATCATTGATCTACAAACATTCAAAATAAATGTATGTGTAGACATTATCCTATCATCAACTGAATGCATTAGAATATCTCCAATTAGATCACACAATTTGTCAATGTCAAAAATAAGCGTCCAATCCAAAATCCTAATTGTCAGTATTACTACTACCCAATGAGGTTCTCGATGACACAAAAAATTCTATAATGTGATAGTTAATTCAATTAATTGAACAAATTACCATCTATTGGATTTGGAATCATGATGTGCTAGCTACAACTCTAGAACAACATTAGAATCTCAAATCCTAGAAAATACTAATCGGAACTTGTCAAGAATATATATCTAAGATATCATACTCATTGACTCAAAACCTATGAAACCCATAGAACTTATATTCTTGCAAGTCAAATAATGTACAAAATAGTCAAATCCATCTCCAACTTGACAATCTCAAATATATCTAGATGCATATTTGGAATATCATAGACTAAAGTGTTAAGGTACATAACGTGTTTGAAAAACTAAATGATCCATAGTGTGCATATGGTTGAGACAATATATCTAATTCAAATTGTAGGTTCACTATAAAAACTCAACATCAGTTTAAAGTCATGAAATGATGACTCAAATTCTTACTCTTGATTTTTCCCCTATTATATTAGGGTGGAAAAGAGGCTATATAGATCCCAATGGAAGCGAAAGTGGTAGTCTAAAATTATATAAATTCCAAATCAACAACTCACATTGATCATTGTTACAAAATATAAACTACACATAACTCAATGACACCTTTTTGGAGTTTCATCACAAGTCTCCAATAAATTGTCCTTTCAAGTTTTTATCTCAATGGGAAGATTTTGTATCCCTCCCTTTAATTTTTTGATCTTAGAGATCTTATGCAAGATATGGATCTTATATCTTCCCCACCAAATAATCAACAAGAGGCACACCACGCCAACCATGCCAACCACGCCAACCCAAAAACTATGAAATATAGATAAACGATCAACCATATGTGCTACAAACAAAACATATCCTCAATTTGAATCTAAGTAAACTTTGTGATCCTAATTGCAATTTCCATAGTATCAAATATATTATGACTCATGTTAATGATGTCATTTACACCATCAAAAAAAGGATTATGAACAAATTGGAGTAAACGATTATGAACAAGGTAGTTGTACATATAGGGTAGAGAGGTTGAGTCGACTTAGGAGTCTACTTCAACACTCAACTGGATGTGGAAGAAAGAGTGTCGACATGTGTCTTGGAGACTTGTATTGGACTATCCAAGTCGACACCTAACCACCTAAGGTGGCTTAAAGCCACGTGTGGAATAATGCATAATTACTTATTTAAATAATAAGTAATAGCATTAGTATTCCTACACTAACACCCCCCTTAAGCACAACTTAGGTGGGAACAATAAAGATGGGTCCTAACTACTAGGCCTGATGAGGTACCCATGTACAAATACATCTCTTATAAGGTGGAGAAAGAAAGAAAAACCTGTTGGAAAAAACTTTCCTCCAAAAGAGAAAATAACAAAGTGTTTTGGACACGACTCGATGGAAGTGCACTTGACACAATACAACTGAAAGTGATAGTCCTGCAATACTTTCAAGATACATGTGTGGAATGTCAATTGCATGCCATATGGCTACAATTCAAATCCAAATGTGAAGTCTTGCTTTGAAGATTCTGTGGAAGCCTTCTATGAAGCAACTCTGAAATGCTCTTAACATATCTCTATGGAAGTGCTCTTGGCACAACTCGGAAATGCTCTTGACACAACTCTAAGATCTACTACCTTTTTATGTATAGGCAACTACCTTTTTGGTATGCTATAAGATCTACTTTTTAGGTGCACAATTGGGAGTCTCTTACTGTGATGGTGCAAGAAGTAACTCCTTGATATATTGGAGCTTTAATTGCTCTTTATGAGCATGTTGTGGGGATTCCTGCTATCCTAGTTCACATTAATGCTTATCATCACCTTATGGTGGAAGTGGTGAAGGCTAGAAAGTGGTACAAACTATAATAGTTTTTATCTATGGTAGTAGTGGCATAAGTTTTTGCCGACATTTTTTGAAACCACTAATGTTTGTTAGAATATGCTTGTCAACTTTGTAAGCAATCTTTGATAGCATTTGCAATGATTGTAGCATTTTATGTATAATGGTAACATTTGTTGAAATTATACTACTTTATGTAACCTCAACAACAAATGCTAACCCTTAGAGGTTAGTTAACTGCTCAAATAGGCTAACTTTTTATGCCAAACGAAGACCATCAGATGTTCTCAACTTGCCAAAGGAAGCTCTTTTTTTTTCATTTTGCCATAACTTTAGCCCATGGAGGAAAAGTTGGGCATATTTATAGTCGACGGGAAGTTGGTTTGAGCATCAACAAAGCTGTGTCAAGATGATTTGGAAATTGTCCCATTTTCCCCAAAAAAAATCCCTTCTTTGTACAACAAGTTAAACAACTCGAAAAACAATTGTATCTTTTGATTGGCAACTCAAAATTGAGTGTCATTTTTTTAGAAAGTGAATAATTTTTTGAGACTAATCTATTGGAAATGATTTTGTACTATTGTTATAAAGTCCCATTTTTGTTCCAATTAGACTTTCTTAACACACTATCATTATAAAGTGCCAAATTTAGGGGGGATACAAATATTGAGTCACAAAGGGGCTTCTAATATCTAGGATAAAAATATTGAATTATGGGGGGGTTCATAGATTTGTGTCAAGAGCATTTCTGAGTTGTGCCAAGAGCACTTCCACAGAGATACATCAAGAGCATTTCTAAGTTATGCCAAGATCACTTCCACAGAGATATGTCAAGAGCACTTCCACTACTCCTTAATCATTCTTCAACATTTTTTCCGCATTGCATTGAGATATGTCAAGAACACATCCACATCACCATCACCTAATGCTACATGTGCATCCAGAGTTGATTCCTAGAGAACTTATAGAGATTCATCACAGTAGAAGATTGATATCAGTTCATTTGCTTCTACAGATTTCAGAGTTGCTTCATAGAAGGCTTCCACAAAATCTTCAAAGCAAGACTTCACATTTGGATTTGAATTGTAGCCATATGGCATGCAATTGACATTCCACACATGGATCTTGCAAATATTGTAGGACTATAACTTTCAGTTGTATTGTGTCAAGTGCACTTCCATCGAGTCGTGTCCAGAACACTTTGTTATTTTCTCTCTTTCAGAGGAAAGTTTTTTCCCTCAGGGTTTTCTTTCTTTCTCCACCTTATGAGATGCATTTGTACATGGGTACCTCATCAGGCCTGGTATCCGAGACCCATCTTTATTGTGCCCACCTAAGCTATGCTTAAGGGGGGGTGTTAGTGTAGGAATACTAATGCTATTACTTATTATTTAAATAAGTAATTATGCATTATTCCACACATGGCTTTAAGCCACCTTAGGTGGTTATGTGTCGACTTGGAGAGTCCAACACAAATCTTCAAGACACTTGTTGAAACTCTTTCTTCCACCTCTAGTTGAGTGTTGAAGTAGACTCCTAAGTCAATTCAACCTCTTTACCTTATATGTACAACTACCTTGTTCATAATCTATTACTCCAATTTGTAATCAACAATGTGTTTAGTCGATTCTACGTTTTCAACATAAATAATTGCAAACACTCAAAAGGAGTTGACTTCCTCTTGTTTGCACTCTTCTCATATGTTGTTTATGTTGGATTTAGGATAGACAACTGAGAGGGAGGGTGAATCAGTTGTTACCAAAATCTCTGTTTTCTTTAAGCCTTCTTATATTTCAACAACATTTCAAATATTAATCAAAGAAGCATAATGCAATAATTCAAGAGTAGAAACAAATTCAACACATATAACACCAAGATTTTGACGTGGAAAACCCAATTAAGGGAAAAACCACGGGGTGATTAACCTAAGATTGTATTCTCTATTAAAAGAATAAGGATGAATAAATGGCACTTGCCAGTTAGGGCTCATTGCCCGAGCACATTGCTCACAAGAGGCCCACTACCTACAGGAGACACACTATCTACAGAATAATATAAATATTACATACTTGAACAGGAGATCAGTATCTTCACTATGCTTGAGTCAATTCCATTTAAGCCTAACACCGCTGCTTTGCCTTTCTTTCATCTTCCTTACCACCTTCTCATCGTTACCAAGATGCGTTTGAATGACTTCATAATTCTTATTTATACATGACATTGACTTTGGAATGATCATCAAAGTCGGCACAACATACATTTATTTTATTACAGAGCAATTACAAAAATACAATTTGACTTATTACAAAAACTTCATGCGCATCACTACAATGTCGGGCATACACAGCTGGGACTTCAATCATCTTCGAGGAACATGCCATGCTTTGCAAAACATCTTCAAGATCATCTGCACCATGCACAAATCATCTGGTCGGCCAAAATTGGGAAGAACACCAACATCCGAATGTAAATCTTCATTTGCAAGCTCAATCTTCAATGTGGACCGCCAACATGAACTAGACACAATCTAGAGATCACCACAAGCTTGCTTAAATCACAAAGAACATCCGCACCACTTTTGCTTATTGTAATCAATCACATCTTCACCCGGAACCTCAAGAACACAATCAATCATCACAGTCATAATAGAAGGATTGCTTGCAGACCTCCAAACCATGAACCAATTGAATTGTCAATGCACATTAGCTTCCCAAACATGCCACCAAATCCGCATAACATGATATTGCATTTCCAGATCTCACTGGACCTATTTGTGTCAGTCTGTCACCTCTGAATAGTTGCCAGAATCAGTTTTACTCATATGGCCATAACTTCTCCAAATCTTCATGTGGACCTCTCAGATCTTGACTAGATCATCTTCGGACACATACAAACCCTTTGATGTGCATTCTCTGATCTTCATCTATCTGGGATATTCACTTCATAGAGCTTCACTGTTTACACTAATTTTCTCTATTTTTGATAGGACTAATTTTCTCAATATCCTCAGCACACAACTCATCCAATCCTTGACATCAATGCAAAAAGAATATGTTGACATCAATGACAACATCGGTTAGGCCCATACTTGCAATAGTTTATATATTGTTTTCTTCAAAACCAGGTACTAGAGTCACCAGATATGTTCAAAATGCTTCAAAAATCTTGAAAACAGTTGATACACATATCAATACCAGTAATGATGTGATTGTTTTATGAATGTTTTAAGTTCAAATAGTCCCACCAGGTGTGCCAAAAATTGTTATCACTTAGGTATGCACCCTTGGTAAGCTGATAAAACTTAACTACCTAGTGTAACATTGGATCTTTTCCAGGTTGTGGGTAACCTATGATGGAAAAGTGATGGTGACAGGTTGTCATTGATGACAAAAAGGCGTTTGGTCCTCATGTCATATTTCAAGATGTCTTCAAGTGGGAGAGATTTAATGCAGAGATAATGTATTGGTTGTTTGAAATCCTTAATGTCTTGTGATGATCACATCATATGTGTCTTGCAGATGCAGAGAATGGTTCAATACTTCACAGGTTTTACATCATCAAGAGTACATCATCTTGTGTGTCTTGCAGATGCAGAGAATGGTTTTATACTTCACAGGTTTAACCTACATCATCAAGAGTACATCATCTTGTGTGTTGTTGCATAGAGTGTCAAAGTTCGACTTTGAAGGTTCACAGGGCAGAAATGATAACATTTGTTGATATACTAAGGAGTTGAGTTCAATCCATTGTCGTTTTCCACGTCACTAAAATTATTGATTGATCATGACAGTGTGTATCAATGCAGATTACAGTATGTACTTGTGCAGATGCAAGACATGGCAAAATTCAAATGTCATAAGATACTTATGCAAGGTGATGATCATATAATAAATCATGTTAGGAATTGTCTATTATGTAAAGTTTGTTCTCCAACCACAAGTGATGTCATGAGTTATCTTCATGTCCTTAGTATGTTTGAGCCATTTGATCTGGGGTCATCTTGATACTACATCATTGTTATGTTATCTTAGGTGACAAATTTCTAAAAGCATAAGACTATCCTAAAAACCCTTGCTAAACCCTAGATATTAAATCCTTTCTAAAAAAAAAAAACAATAGAACATCATGTCTTATGTTACTTTATGTTCTATTTTAAAGATGACTTATGATTGTCAATCGACCACTTAAAACTGACTGCCTAAAGGGTTGGCAAGTCATTGGTTTCACCGGTCCCTTTACCTAGGAAAACCAGAAGCATCGGTGAACACAAAGTTATTTAAAGTTTTATGTGCGCCAAAACTTCATCGAATGGTTAAAGTTAAAAAGTCTTTGGGCGTGAAAAGATCATCCAACGGTAGGCTTTTAAAAGCTTTTTGAGTGCCAAATGGTCCTTGAGAAATTTGACGTGCATTCAAGCTTCAATTCAGATCAACTGCAGTCTTAAAGCCGTTTTTAGTATTTTTGAAAAGGAAATTGTTGTGTCAGTTTTTAAGGAGGATTTTGTGGACTTTCTTTCTAATTTTTCACTAGTAGATTGGACTTAAAGGAGGAGCTTATTTTTTATAAGGAGATTTTTTTTAAAAAAGGAGAACTTGAAGTGATGAAGGTATAGAAGTTTTTTGAAAGTTATGGAATGAATTTTGTTTTAAGAATGTTTATTTCTTGGAGAAGTTGTTTTTGTCTTTTTGCAGGAGCATGTTGAAAAGATTTTTTGAGATAAATTTTCATATTGGAATTTTTTATCAGATAGAAGAGGAATGTGAAAGAGATAAAATATTTGATGCAGAAGATGAATAGTTTTTCAAAAAGGAAGAATAAGAAAGGAATTTTTTTTTTTTTTTTTTTTGAGTATTGTTTTGCAGGTGTATTGTGTGATTGGATTTTTGAAGATCAGAGATGTAGAATTAAAAATATTTTTTCTGTGAATATTTGAAAAAGAAAATACAGATGAGTCATGAAAGGGATATTATTGATGCAGACAGATGAAGATAAAATTGCACACATGACAAAATGATTTTATTGGAATTTAGTGAAGATGTTTGCAGATTGAAGAGTCTTGTGAAGGAGAAGATAAAGATTTTTTTATTTTTGCAAAGGAAGATGAAAAAGACAGATTGGAAGAATATCAGAGCTTTTATGTTGAAGATTTTATTTGCAGAGAAGAAGAATAAATTATTGAAGGAATATGAAAAGATTTTGCAGATGGATATCCTATTTTGTTTGGAAATAATTTTTCAGGAAGATGAAAAGAAAATGAAAGGGATTTGATTTTTGAAAATACAGAGATGGAAGATTATCTAAGATTTTGTTCAGAGATTTTATTATTTTTTCATTTGAAGATTTTTTATAAATTGTTTTGTGCAGAGAATATGAAAAGTTTTTGAAAAGAGGAAAATAAATGTTTGCTTTGGAGATGAAAGGACACTTTTGTATTTCTTATAAGTATTGGTTTTGCAGATATACGTGTGTGTGTGTGGTAATGTGGATCAGCATGCAGTGTTGTTGAGTGGATTTG
Organism: Cunninghamia lanceolata; assembly: GCA_027924645.1. Classification (NCBI taxonomy): domain Eukaryota; kingdom Viridiplantae; phylum Streptophyta; class Pinopsida; order Cupressales; family Cupressaceae; genus Cunninghamia; species Cunninghamia lanceolata. The sequence goes on along the minus strand of BSBN01001722.1, from coordinate 1,874,350 downwards.
GAAAAAGGATTAATTTTGAATAGAATGGCCATTTGACAGACATATGTTTTGTATTGAATGGAAACAGAGTGTCCCTCTGAACTTGATTATTACTTCCAGTGAAGATTCAGTTTGCCAGTGAGGCCTTGTATTAGCCAGTGAGGCTTGTAGGTCAGTGAGACCTATTTGTTTACCAGTGAGGTATATTAGTGTTGGAAGTGGGTGCTTCTATTTGTTATTGGAGTTGGTGCTCCATAAGGAGTTGGTGCTTCTAGATACAATTTGTATTGCCAGTGAGGCATGTTTTTCAGTTAAGCCAGTGAGGCAATTCTAGAGTGGTTTTTCTACCCCTGGAGGGTTTTCCACTCGTGCTATTCTTGTGTCTTGATCTTCTCTCTGTGGATATATGTTTTACTCATGAGTTTTTGTTTTTCATTCTCAGTTATCTGCACATGTATGTGAGAAATAAATGATAGCTCTCTCTCCTTGTACTCTGCAAGTTAAAGTTTATAAAACGATTAGAAATTTCACACAACACTGATTCACCCCCCCTCTCAGTGTTGTCCTTGACTCCTACAAAAAGAACCTCTAGAGAAGGTTGGTTCCCTTGGTTTACCTCCTAGGATTAACTACATACTACTGTTGTTTTGTGAGGAAAAAGGAGAGGAAATATATATAATGCAAACTAGGAACCTATGGAGATGATGCACCAAACTAAAATGACCTAATGAGTGTTTGTAAGGAGGACATTTCTAGTTTACCACTTGGAAGGAAAAAAAAGATGATTTTCACAGCCTAACAGTTATAAACTTGTTTTGCACAGCTTGCAACCTACATGAAAGTATGTATTTTCTGCTGAAGGTATACTAACTGAAACACAATAAAACATATATCATTTGCTCATATACATGATGAAACAAAACATAAAGAAGATAACTTTGATGATTTACTAAGAAAAGGTGTTTCTTACATCAAAAATAAGTCTAAAAATTGTCTTACTTGCTCTAAAAATGTATTACAACCTACTGCTCTACAGCTGAGACTAAGTTACAATGCTATGTTTTTGCTGATAATCTTTAAAAAACAAGAAAGAAATGCCTCCCAAAAAAATATCCTAAGCCTTCTACATCTCATCCCAAACATAAGAGAGCATATAGGAGGGAATCTAGGAAGAAAAAATAGTCATAAACCAGGTCAAACTTCCTTTAGGTACCCAAGGAGACTCATGAATGGTGTTAACTCCTGAAATTTTGTTGCATCCTCGAAATGTTGAAAAAAATGAAGTTGTGGAAGTGATGGTTGAGCTTTTCTGGCCTTGTATGTTGTCATTGAAGCTTCTAGATGCTTGGGAGGTGTTGAAATTGTTCCTAGATCTGCTCCACATGCTGTCCTAGTCACCCAACTTCTCATAAAACCCCTCAAACTGCCTCAACCTTCTCATGAATGCCCTCAACTCCACTTTGTTGATGTATAGGACATGTGCCCCTACTATTTTGATGTCGTTTGGACTCCATGAGGGCGTCTGAGAAGAGTTGTGTTGCATTGGAGTCCTTAAACAACTCACAAATACTCATTTATGACCTAGAAACTCTCCATTCATCATTTATTACCATTTGGAAGGATCTTTGACAAGGTTAAAATGACCTATATGTGTCATTTTATTGAGTTTGCAACCCTCTATTATAAGGAAAAACTCCATCTCTTCATTGCTATTTTGATTTGATACCATGTTGCATTTTGATAAATCATGGTAAACTATCATTGTCCCCCTACACTTCTCTTCATTCTAGCACTCAAGTGTCTCCATGCTTGACTGAGGGTAGACCCTGTAGACAATCCTTACACACCCTGCATCTGCATACATGTAGATCTTATGGCATTCATGAAACTCTCCTTATTTTCCTTGAGGATCTCCATCCTTAATATTAGCTCAATGCTACTGACAGAGTTCACTACCTTGATCTGCTTTTTCCCCTTCATCACCCACTTTGCCTGATGGTGAACTCCTCAGTCGGTGAACCATTAGGTTCGCGAACTACTCTTTTGGCTGACTTTCTTCCTTTCTTCCTTTGTCGGCAACTTTTCTTTTTTTCTTTATCTTCTGCCTTATCGACGATCCGCAGCTTCCACAAACCACTTCCTTTCCTTTATCAGTGAGTTTGCCAGTCGGTGAACTTGCCGATAAGCAAACCAACACTTAGCTTTTCTTTCTCTCTCACCTTACCGACCAATTGGCCTATTGACGAAATAATCAATCAGTGAACCAAGTGCTTCGCAAACCTCCCACTTTACCGATAAATGCTTAGTTTTCCTCCTTTTGCCAACCCTCTTTCTTTCTTTCTTTGCCTTGGTTTTGCTTCACTTTGTCACTAGGTTTGCCAATCAGTGAAATTGCTAGTCGGTGAACTGGCAAGTTCGTGAACTCATAATTTCGCTGATAAATTAAAACTTTCTTCTTTGCTTCTTTGTCTTTCTTTTGGCGCTTCTATCTCCACTCGTCGGCAAATTGGTCGGTCGGCGAATTGGTTGGTCGGCGAATTGGTCGGTCGGTGAATCGGTCGGTCAGCGAATCGGTCGGTCGGCGAATTGGTCGGTCGACGAATCAGTCGGTTGGCGAATCGGTCGGTCGGTGAATTGGTCGATCGGCGAATTGGTCGGTCGATGAATTGGTCGGTCGGCGAACCGGTCAGTCAGTGAACCGACGAGTTCGTGATCCACTAGTTTTTCCGATAAGGCAAAACTTCCTTAGGTAGAAAACTTAGAATTTTTACCTTCTTTCCTCAACCGACAAGTTAATTTCAACTTAAAACACTTAAGTTTCACCTATTTGGATGACAAGACAAAATTGGCAACAATCACCAAATCTTACAATTGCACCATTGACTCTTTTTAAAGTGATAAACTTGCTCTTATCACCTGTCATATGTCTCGAACACCCGTTGTCTATATACCACTAATCACTTTCATTTTTGGCATGTAGAGTTGTTTGAACTATCATGGATTTTTCTCTCTTCCTCCATACTTTTGAACTTTCTTCTTTTTTCTATTCTACCTCCTTGTTTTTCTTAGGGGGTTCCACAAAACTGCTTCTACAAAACTTTGTCAGATGTTCAAAATTGTTGCACTTGTGGCATATTATATTAGGATTCATGAGCAGAGCAAATGAGTTGATATTTTTGTTCATCACCCAAATCTTCCAATCTTGTTTCCTGCAGGGTTAGCCCTAGCATGTGTTCCATAATTCATAGACCTATGTCTATACTTATTTCTAGCATTCAATCTACAATCTATTGCCTTATGCCCAAATTGATTGCAAAAGAAACAATAGCCAAGGAAATAATGATAGAACCTATTTGTACTTGCTTCCACGGAAGAGGTCTTCTGAATGAACCCTTCATGGTTTGCCATTGATTCTCCTCTCTTTTGTCGGTTTCACCTTTGATGGAGTCTTGAACTGCTTGTGAGTAGGTTTTTTGATTTCCCTTATTTGCTTCTTTAGGTGGCTAATCTATTTTTGAACTTTGCCTTTCTTCAAATCCAATCCCGCTCTTGTCACATGTGGGCTTTTGGGCATTTATAATTTCATCCAAAATTTCTGAACTTGTCACATTTTTCAATTCTTGATTTAATTGTACCACAATCTTTTCCAACTCCTTCCTTAGTGATACAATCTCAAATTCCAATTTTTCACAATTCTCTTCCCTTTCCTTTAACTGGATTTTTATTCCTTCCTCAATCCTTTTTGCCTCCTCACACTAAACTTTCAAATATAGGATTATTTTCTCGACTTCTTCCTCAATCCTTTTTGCTTCTTCATATTTTACTTTTATGTCCACTATTGTCTTCTCAGCTTCTTCAAGGCCCTGTGATACCTTCACTTTGGATTCACTTTCTTCTAGAACTTTTGAATTTAGACACGCATTTTTTCTTTTAAGTGAATGAATCTCATCATATGCAAGATGAAGTTCTTCCTCAAGATCCACTTCTTCATCATCCTCATTCTTCTTATCTTCCGCATCTCTTTAATCCTCCTTCTGATTCTTAATGTCATCCTTAATTTCAATCACCATGAATAGTATCTCTTCTTGCTCACCATAAAATTCATCATCTCTTTCTTCTGGTCTGTTATCATATTCATTGGAGTAGAGGCTCTTCTTTTGCCTCTAGAAGTTATTTCTTCTCTCGAACTAATTTTGATTATAGCTCTTCCTTGGTTGTTGATATCATCTTCCTCTATTCATATTGTAATTTTCTTCATTATCGCTATTCTCCATCCTCCCCTATGGACACTTAGAAGCAAAATGTCCCGGTTTACCACAATTATAACATGTAAAAGAAGATTTACCTGGATACTTACCTGCACCCTTCTTTAGCCTCTTCATGAAGTGGGCTTCTTCTTTGTCTATCTCACTAAATTCATCATTAGGTTCATATATCTTGTCCTTTCCTCTTTGAGCTACCTTGAAAGTTGCCTCTCTCTTCGATGGTTTATCTTCAATCCTCATTTCGTAGGCGGTTAGGATGTCGTGCAAGCCATCCTTGGTCAATTTCTCCAAGTCTTTCATTTCTTTGATTGCAGAGATTTTATAATCAAATCTCATAGGCAGAGATCTCAATATTTTTTGTACAATAGTTGCTTCGTTGATCTCCTCACCAAGTCCTACCATGGTGTTAACAATTTTGTCGATTCAAAGAAAATAGTCAGCTATATTCTCTTCTTCTTTCATTTTGAGGCTTTCAAATTTTACCTTGTGGGTTTGAAGCTTAGCCTTTTTTACTTTATCATCCCCTTCATAAATGCTATTTAGCTTATTCCATATTTCCTTTGTAGTTTTGCAATGCATCACCTTTATGAATTCAGTCTTTGCCAATCCACATAATATGGCATTCATAGCTTTTGAATTGTTCTTGCTTTCTCTTTTAGCATCTTTGTTCATAAGACAGGTCGTAGGTATAATATATCCATCTTCCACAAATTGCCAAATGTCATACCCCAAAGCACTAAGATATGTCTTCATTCTTATGCTCCAGAATGCATAATTAGTTCCATCAAACAATGGTGCCTTGTTTGATGAGAATCCATGATTTTCTTGTCCAGCCATTAGTGCTCTCCTCAGATCTACCTTCTATTTGTTAGGCTAACTCCGAAGGAACCCGCTCTGATACCAATTGTGAGCACTTACTACTTAGTTGTACTGAGGGGGGTGAATCAGTATATAATAAAACTTTTCTTTTTCTACTTTAATCAATAGCAATAAAACATTCAAGTAAGATCTATCAATTTAGAGCATAGATACAACACACGATTTCATGTGAAAACCATTGCAGGAGAAAACCATGGCAAAATATTGCTTTTATATATATATATATATATATATATATATATATATATATATATATATATATATATATCTTATTGATCTTCTCTTTCTTGTAGGCTTCAACCTACTTTACATACAAATAGTGAGCTTCAACTCACTGGATACACAATCTCCACTTGATAGAATCATAGGCACCAACCTATTGGAGGCTCCAACCCCAACACAAACTAAGCTCAAACCCAACAAGAGGCTCCAACCTATATATATATATATATATCTTATTGATCTTCTCTTTCTTGTAAGCTTCAACCTACTTTACATACAAATAGTGAGCTTCAACTCACTGGATACACAATCTCCACTTGATAGAATCATAGGCACCAACCTATTGGAGGCTCCAACCCCAACACAAAATAAGCTCAAACCCAACAAGAGACTCCAACCTATTAATCCTTCAATGGCTGATATGATTTACTCCCTCACACAAATCTAATTCAATCACTAATCTCTTCCTCCTCAAATCTGAATATTATGAATTCAATTTACTAGCACATATCCTTTCCTTTTATCACACAAATATTTGCAATATAAATTAGATTCACTCTTTATATTTCTGCTCTTCCTCTTCCTTATACTCATAAATTATTCATTGCTTGCTTGCTTTAAAAATCCTCCAACTCTCTCCTTTTATATATTTTCAATGAAGGTAAAGGACAAACCTTTTTCACAATTTTTATCACCTTTCACAATAGATGTAACTCTTGAAATAGATTGTTGCCCTTTCACTATGAGGTCGTTGCTCTTAACAATAATTAATCATCACTTTTATGAATATGTTCTTCACTTAACTCTGCACCTCTTCATAAGCACTGCCTTAATGCATATATTGATCGTTGTTCTAAATCGTACCTTTTTCATATGATAATTATTGTCTTTTATTGCAATGCTTGTTACTAATGTCTTAATCGTTCCTCCTTTTAATATCCTTTAGCACCTATTTTTAGAGGAAGTTGGCCATATATGTTTTGCAAGAAGTTGGCTCAAATTTTGATGGATATCAAAAATGAGGTCGGCCACATAATTTGCATGAAGTCGGCCATATTAGGAGGTCGGCCATTTTAAGAGGATTTCAAATTAAATTTAAATCTTTTCCTTTTTGCGCTTATTCTTTAAGTCGGCCCATAACACTTATTTCTCTAATGTTTAAATCTTTAATTTAAACATGCAATGGTAACATGTAACAAATAACCTCTTAATTGCTTTGCTCTCCAACGGGGATGTATAACAGTTAACTTCTTATTGAAATCCAGGTCATCCTTGACATCAATGACATTACTTATGACTTTGTGCCTTTGATATCAATGACAATATTTCTAACAATTCAAAGATTGAAAACCATCATCCTTTGTCTTGATCTGAGCATCATCCTGGCCCCCAATGACAATTGCCTTTGCTCCTAAACTAGTTCCTTTATCGCCAAAGATCCATCGCCTTTCCCACTCAAAGCCATCATATCCTCTCCCAACCCTAACTCAAGTTGACATATATTTAGATCTCCTATGCCTCTTACCTAGTTTAATTTCTTGCCCATTCTCATTTGTGTCTACTTCGTCGATCAATTAGTTTTCTAGTTCACATGCGATCTCAGCATAACTCTCTAAAAAAATTTCTTTTGTCTCTTCATGTCCATCATCATCAGAATCATCATCCTCTTCATCAAATTCTTCATTGTCATCACCATTAGTAACTATTCTACAATTAAAATAATTACAATAGAACTTCAACATTTGGGACACCATTACAATGTTAAACTTCTTCATTGCCCTCTACCCCACCTCAATGACTATAGATTGAGTGGGTAAAGAGGAAAAAGAAAAACCTAATTCAACACAAATAAACCAAATAACATATTTAACCACTTACAAAGAATATGTTTGGGACATATTTTGGTCTCCAATTGTTATTATAATAGAGTTGCACTCCTATGGAAACATTATTTTAACCCCTATAGTTTGGCATCTTACTGTTATAATATCCCTCAATCCTGAGAAGAAATTATTTTAACCCCTATAAAACCGCATATATCTCCTCACCTAACTCTCTATAAGGGGCGGCCCTAATCAATATTTATAAGAAAAAGCTACTAGCTATGAGCTTATCTCCGACCAATGCCTTAAAATATTATATCTGTATTTGCTTTGTAAGGTACAAGATGAACAATTTCAACTGGAAAACAACAAAAAAGAAAAAGAAAAATGCCAGTCTGTCTCTCCGAACCTAAGCAATTATAGAGATGTTCTAATTATTGACTGGTATCCAGACAAATAATAACTATTATCCAAAATGATATTTTAGACATGCACAACTCCAATGTCAATGACTGAGGCATTGATGATTGCTACTCTAACTTTATGAAATTCAAACATTATATTGAGCAGAAAATATTGATTCCAATGGTCTGAGGGTGATCAGAACTTTTGTCTCACTCATAAGTGCTAAAAAAGAAAATCCTCAGTGCACACTGTGAGCTTTGACTTTCAGTAGCTCACAAACTTACAAGATGTAAACTAGTCATTACTTTACTTATCAAATGCACTTGTTTGCATCTTCATCATGTGAAGAAGTCATCAGTCTGGCAGAAACATGTGACCAATCACATATGAAGGATACAATATTTTAAAGGGTTTCCACATGAATTGTATTGCCTTTGGGGATTGCTTCTCGTCAGTAACATGTCAGTACTTGCAGTTGTTGAATGTCTTTAAAACTTTTCCAAACAGTTTACAAGATATTTTGTTAAGAAACTTGTCTTGGTATGGACAAGTGTTCTTATTAGGCCTGTTGGTCTTTTGGACCATTGGTGTCGGTGTCTCAATCCCATTTGTTCTAGTCTTATCTTCCTTTTTCTTATAAATTTTTTCCCTTTCTCTGTCTTGTTATTGTTTATTTCTATGTATAACACTGAACTAGCTACATCTAATTTACAACGATAAGATATCCTTTCTTCTGTCTTGATTTCTTTGAAAGGGAGTTGTCTTTTTGTATGGGTTTGGTTATAAGTCCTTCGTGATTGTAAATATGAAGTGGATGAACTTCTTGGGGACCTGCTGTATATCTGCAGATTCTACTGCAATTTGTTTTCCTCTGGAGAAAAAATATCCTCGAAAGAAAGATGGCAATGATATCTCTGAACGCACAAGGCTTCTAGAGGGGCAGAGAAATGTAGTCTTGGAGATTGGAACTCCTAAATTGGACAGCAAAAATACCCCTCATGGTAGAATTGAAGAGCAAATTCCAGAATTGAAGCAAAACCCAAAGGTTGAATTTATTTAAAATCAGTATTAGTTTAGGTTTTGATTATTTGAAATCATCTTGATGTGTGTTAAATGTTTAAGGTGCATTATAGCTCTGCTTCTTAGTGCATGAAACACTTGATGCGTTATTAGATATCAACTCTCAGTACCAACTGATTGCAAATAGTTTTCCTTAATTGATATAAACTTAATTGATATAAATTTTCATGAATATGAATTCCTGCTATGACCCATCTCTCATGAGCTTGAGTGGTTCTTGCATCAAGTGGTTCTTCCATATCTGGTATTGAAACCATAGCTCCTTTGGCTAGTTTCAATCCTACCTCTTTAGCCTTGTAAGCACCACCTGAAGCATTAGTACCAAGTGAATCACTGAAGCTTAGAAGAGATCAGTCATAGAAGGAATGGGTACTCATAAGAAATATATCACTGAAGAATGGATCCTGCAGTGCATCATGTAGAATGGTCCTCATAAATCTTGTTAGTAATTTGTGCAGGTGGTTGTGCTCAAAGTATCATTGCACTGCCAGGGATGTGCCAAAAAAGTCAGAAGGCATATATCTAAAATGGAAGGTGTGGGTCTTTCAGTATTGATGTTTTATGTCATATACGATTAGTTGCATATTTATCTGATTTCTATTATAACCCATACACAAAGGATTTGTAATCATATTATGACTGAACATATGGATTTCCTGTTTATTGCCTCAGGGGTTACATCAATTACCATAGATCTGGAGAAAAAGAAGGTCACAGTCATGGGGAACGTATCACCCATTGGAATTTTGGAAGGCATTTGCCAGGTCAAAAATGCAGAGTTGTGGCCTAGTTCCATGAAAATATGATAATTAATAATGTGCATAATAGAAAGCTCTAGTTCCAAGGGAAATGGACCATAATGCCTGCATTGTGACTTGCTCACTGATTATGCAAGTAATTCTATGAGGATCCATGTGTTAAATTACATATTTCAGTTAATTGTTATTAGAAGTCATGAAGGGAAAATGCTTCAACATGTTCATATTGTTTTAATATAAGTAATAGATACTACAGTATGCTTGTTCTCCATATGCTGGAGATATATACCATTTTCATGAACTCAAAAACATTTTGAATTTTATATTTGCAAACTTTCAACATATCTCTACAAACTGCAATTTTTGATAGTTTTGGCTATACTTTCTGGTAGTGCTGTTCCACTAATCAAGGTGCATTGGAATGCCAATTATTATGAACATAGGTAATATGCCTTCTTCATAAGTCAGGCTCAATCTCATTCTTGAAAACACAGGACAAATTTGTTTTCTGGGATGGAAGATAAGATTGAAAATAAAAAAGTGACATCTTTTTGGAAAATGTCATTAAAGTCAAAAAAGTAAGATGGGTACACTGCATTATTTTCAAACTTTTATTCTTTTAGCTGTCTTTCAAAGAATATCCATATTTGTGTAACATTCCTACACGGCACCAAAATCCTTTAGTGGGATACATCACGAATTGAAAAGTGCCACTGCAAGTAATTGCACGTGCTAAAATTTGAAAGCAAATTTAGACAGGTTTTGGCAATGGAATTAAAATGTTAGGCACGAACATAGGTATAAATCACTTGTAGTTATTTCCTTGTCCTGTACAGGCTGATAACCACCTAACAACGGAGACAATAGGCCGGCATATTACTGAGGCTGAGAGAAACTTGATGACTCACTTGAGGGGTAGCATCTCCCTGAGATTTCATGTCAGTTCTTTGAGTGGAGTTGTGCAAGGAGAGTGGTGTTAAATTATCTACCTATTTAATATTTAAATGGTTTAATAGTTAAATAATCGACAATAATTTTATTTTTTATTTATATTTAAAAGTGGTAAATAGTTGTCCTATTTTTATTGGTTAAAATTTATCTTCAACTCTTGAATTGTTTGATATTTAAGAATAGTTGTGTATTACTATTGTTATAATAATTTGTACAGAAAGTTACTACATGATTAACCATTTTAATGGATTATTAAAGAATTCATTCTACAGTCATACTTAGAGATAACATAGTCAACTTAAACTAGAATGAGTGATTCATTATATTATTCTTTAGCGATTCCTTACATCAAGCATGGTATAATTCATTGGTTGTTGATTTCACACATATAGCAAGAGTGTGCAAAACAAACTTCATCTCCAACTTAATGCTAACATTATTTCTTTCTCCTTCTCTTATCTTCCTGTATCTTCTATCTTTGATTGCCTTATATATCCCTTCAGCCTCAATCTACATGGACATGATTTGTTCTTAGAACAATAATTAGGATTGAGTCGTTGAACACTTGGTTGGGATTGATTCTCCTCATTAGGGTTCAACATGTCTTGCCATGTGTGCCATTTGTTGAAAGCCCATCACCCCCTTGGCACAAGTATTTCTCTCTACTCATTTAGGAAGCTCTTCTTCATCGTGGTCGTTCTATCCCTAATGCATGTTCTCTACTAGTCTGTGGTGCTTTTGGCCATGCCTCGACTAACATTGTTGGAAATCTTTTCATTTAGTGTAGTGGCTTGCCAGGCATGGATTTATGATGCTTCTTCATTGGTATCCACCCTACACATTGACCTTGCCTTCTCTAATATTAACCATTTTAATGGATTATTAAAGAATTCATTCTATAGTCATACTCAGACATAACATAGTCAACTTAAATTAGAATTAGTGCTTCATTATATTATTCTTTAGCGATTCCTTACATCAAGCATGGTATACATTCATTGGTTGTTGATTTCACACATATAGCAAGAGTGTGCAAAACAAACTCCATCTCCACCTTAATGCTAACATTATTTCTTTGTATCCTTCTCTTATCCTCCCTTCTCTTCTATCTTTGATTGCCTTATATATCGTTTCAACCTCAATCTACATGGATATGATTTATTCTTAGAGCAATAGTTAGGATTGATTCGTTGAACACTTGGTTGGGATTGATCCTCCTCATTTGGGTTCAACATGTCTTGCCATGTGTGCCATTTGCTGAAAGCCCATCACCCCCTTGGTACAAGTATTTCTCTCTACTCATTTAGGAAGCTCTTCTTCATCATGATCGTTCTCTCCTAATGCATGTTCTCTACTAGTCTGTGTTGCTTTTGCTCATGCCTTGACTAACATTGTTGGAAATATTTTCAATTAGTGTAGTGGCTTACTAGGCATGGATTTATGATGCTTCTTCATTGGTATCCACCCTACACATTGACCATGCCTTCTCTAATATTTCATGGCAATAAAGGGTCATAATGAAGGTGATACATAGAGAATTTCCATTCATTTTTTTCATTTTATGTAGTCACAAATTATGGTAAGTTGATCCATTGGGTCATTAAATAAACTTCTTTGTATTAATTATCCTTATAATTTTTTCATAGATAACCAGTAGTCTTATACCATGATGCGCTATGCATGTCTCTTTCCTATGACACATTTAGCAACTTAATCTTATATTCATGAGTTAATAAGGAAAAACCTAGACATCACTTAAGATCCCTAGACTCAATCTAATTTCCCATGTCCATCCACCATGAACTGCCTACATAGTCCATACCTTAGGAATCAAGGGTATGTAGTTCTCCTACCCTGAGACTGAATGCTTTACTTTTATTAACAACGTGTTGTATACACAACTTTCTATTCTCATTGAGGTTCTTTATTCAACCTTTAGGATTATAACAAAAAAATAACTATAACAATCACTATTCTAACATTAGAAAATTCATATTTCAAATTATGGATACATGACCCTTTCCTAAGTCAAGTATACCCAAACAACATAAAAAATAGTTACCACCCACAAGACAATAGCAATCTAAACAAGATAACATGTGTTTTGATGATAGAGAACCTTTATACAAGATACAATAGTCCCTCACAATGTATAGGCTATCCATCTATGGTAAAATTCTACCCTTTTCTTTCTTGGATACCATTAATTAGGCGGTCTTATAATTATTCTAGAGTAGACAATCTCATGTTTTGTTTAGAATTTATGATAGAATTCATTTGTTCAAGAGATTGGATACAAAATAATAATTTCACCACTGTGTTTCTACAAATGCATATGTATTTAAAGTAAGTTCCTTTTTTAGTGGATACATCTAAGCTAACAATCATAATCATTGTTATGGGGTAAAAGCACAATAGTGTGTCACACTTTTGGCCAAATAAATAGTTCCAAGCGGATAGTTTCCGAGTGGTAAGTTTCTGCTCAGTTTGGTTACACTCGAAACCGCGTTGCGCCTATGTGGTTGTACATTTCTAGGTGGAACGTTATTGGGCGGTAAGTTTACGCCCAGTTAGGTTTCGAGTGGAACCATAGAAAAAAAGGCGAAAATGTCATTTTCGCCTGGATTGATATAGTTTTGAAGTGTTCCACCTGGAGCCCACAACAACCAGCAAGCCCACAGGCCTGTCAACTGCACTGCACCACCTCCAGGTATGAGGATGCAACTTCCAACTGGTTAACTATATTTTTCCGACTGCAAAAAATCTTCTCACAACGTAAAATACAAAACCCTAATTCTACTATGACATACCTAAGTATAAGTAAATCGTATAAAAATTATATATCATCATAATCCTATATGAATTTTTACAGTTTGTTCAAAATCTCTCCTTTCATATGATATAGTCTTTTCTCCTTCCATATGATACAGTCTTTTTAAAAATGACTAAATACAGCTATACAAGGTCAGTGCTTAAATATGATAGAACTGTATAGTTGTATTTAGGCATTTTTACTATAAAATACAATTGAAATTTTAAAGACTATATCATATGTAAGGAGAGATTTTGGACAAATTGTCAAAATTTATATAGGATTAATTGTTAAAAGACTGTATCATTATGAAAGGAGAGATTTTGGACAAACTGTCAAAATCATATAGGATAATGGACCGTTGAGCCTTTCAAGTTTTTTGAGATAGAAACATTTGTTATAGTCCATCTCTTTGATGTGCTGTTATTTAAGCTCCCCAACTCCTGATCTGCAATTTGAGTCTCCTAATTCTTACTATAAGCCCATGCACCTTGTTCTATTTTAGCCATAGTCACAAACAATATTTTGGAAGAGACAAGAAAACCTGAAAGGTCTTGCACATAACCTGAATTTTCACAGTAGTTATGTGTTTATAGATAAATTATGATAATGGAGCCTTTATGCACTAAAGTATGGACTCTACAAAATCAACATTGAAGTAAGGAAAGGGTAGAAGGATCTCGAAATGTACAACCCAATTTGCTTTAAAAGGTTATGAGTAGTTTCAAGTCTCTTGAATGTTAGGAAGTTATTACATCTATGATAGAAATTGCTATTAGATTAAATGTGGTTTATTGTGATGGAACATAGTGCCCATTCTTGGAGCAAGAAAATTGAAACCAATTAAAAATTACATTTTATTTATTAAGCCATCTCCTGGTGTATCTCTAGTACAAGAGAAAAAGGGTAAAAGGATAAGAACTAAGATATTTGAAGTAGGATGAATTTCTTGAATATACGTCTAGTTAGCCCATATATTGATCAGCCAAAACTCCAAATTAGAGGCATACTTTTGTACCTTGTAAAGCAACCAATTTGGTTTAGATGCAATAAAATCAACTTTGACAAAGTAGGGGGACCAAAGAATCCCAAGACCACATGAGGCCTGAACTAATTCTGTGAACAAACCTTTCCACCTACACCTATTTTCTTCTACCCATAGCTTGCTTTTTTATTAGGGCTTCGATTTTGGGATATTCTCAAATTCTCCATATTTTCCAAGTTATTGTCTTTCCCCATGATTTTCTCCTCTACCTCAAAAATAAACTCTTCCCCCACCTATATAAGAATATCCTCAACCATTGAGTTTAGAAAACCAACATTAAGACTCCCAACCACCCCTTCATCACCAAGGACTTTACTAGGGGTGATGTTCTTAATAGCCACCTCTATGTAGGATTCCTTCCTTTCCAAGGATTGAAAATAAACAGTTGACATCTATTGAACATCCTTGCTTTATCCCATAATTTCATACTTGAAGTATTTTGAGATTGTTCCTTCACTAGATATTTTCCTTCCATACTGTATTCAATATTTCCTTTCGTTGGGAAAAACATCTTAGTGTGTCCAACTTTTTGGTAGAGATAACATTGTAGGGCTTCGACCTTCCAACTAAATATTTTGTTTCCAAATACCATGCTTCAAATATAGCAATATAAATGTAGGAATGGATTGGGAGACATCTACCTCAACACAAATCAAAGTAAAGATCCCCAAAGGACCATTAATAGAATTCCCATCCACCAATTGGATAGAATGGTCCCAATATTTGGCCAATAGATTATGGAGTCTTAGCCACATAGGAGTAAGTCTTGTGTTTTCCATATATGGATCAAAGTTTAGAAGCCTTGATGCTACAAGAAAATTACAAATTCATTAAGAATCCATAGGCCCCCTTTAATGATCATCTTGTTGCATTCTACACTAAAAAATTACCATAAATAAACCTTAAGGAATAAAAAATGTTGATGGATTGGCCCCAATTCTTTTCAACCCAACTCATCAAATTCTCTTTAGTCAACCATAACTTCCAAAAGTTCCCAAATATGGATCTTGCCATCAAATCTATGGTTTTATCCTCAATATCCATGTTTTAGATCTACTTTAATTATTTCTTCCTTTGAGGAGGTGAAATCAAAGGGGGCATGCCTCTTCTTTCCATCAAGCATTAATATATCTACATTAGGTTCATAATCCTTTATATATATATATATATATATATATATATATCTAAGGTAAATTTAAATAATTAATTCGATCACATTAGAATCTAACCTAGATAAATGAGTTGGGACTGATAAATTATTAAATTAAATGCTTAAAAAAATTAAATGGATAAATAATTATACTTAGCTAGAAATCTAATGAAGATATGTTGTGACAAATGTCGCTAGTTGATTTACCAATTTGATTAACACCTTTGAATCAATAAACTCTTTTCTTTCACTTTGATTCACTTTAGTGTTTACAAAACTAATCTTGATGTAAATGTGGATCTGAACTTGGCTATGTATTTGAAATATGTGCACATACTTGAAACCTGCTTGCCTTGGTGTATGTGACCCACAATAACTAATTTAGTATTTAAGAACATGTAGGTTGTTTCATGTTTTATACTTCTTGTTGTGTCTTGATTTAATATAAATGTTTAGATTGAATGTATTTAATTTTTTAATTTTAAATGTTTATATAGTTTTGTAACTAATTTAAATGTGTAGATTGTTCGTGTGTATTTAATTCTTAGATTTTAAATGTTTTTAGTTTTGTTAATTTAAATGTAAAAATTGAATGTATTTTCATTTTATAAATTAAATGTATGTTCAATTTTTTTAAAATGCAGAAATTTGCATACACGCACGTGTACATATTTTTTTCATAGATTACATGGCATCTAGTATGGCGTCTCATCATAGTGATGGTCATACACATGATAATGAGCATAATATTGCTGATGCACATAGTGTTAAGAGTGACTTATATGATGTCACTCTCGATAGACTAAATAATGCTTTGACACATTTAGATCAGACGATCCATAGTACACCAAACCTGTCTAATAGAGATAGGTTGGTGGGGATTAGAGCAGAGTTTGCCCGTATGATTGACATAGTCAAATCATATAATCCCTATGATGATTTGAGTATTGAGGATTTTTATGTGTCACTTGCTAGTATTGTTACTAGGACAGTGAAATGGCCAGTAGTTAATAGGGTCATTTCATTGGATATGGTGCATTTTATGTTTCCACATTATCAAGAACGGGACAGAGTTGGGGGCTATTTTGTCACCCTGTGTACAGATATTGTTGTTGCACCACTTATATATCCTAAGTGTTTAGCATCACATCATAGATGGCCACACAATGATGAGTTGCCCTTATATTTTTGCAAACAATTATATGATGCAGTTCATTTACAACTTGATGTTAATTTCACATCTATCCCTTCTCATGTGGGACAGGGTTTTGGGAGTTTTTCAGAGAAATGTCAACGTCCTAATTAGGATCCACCCATTGATAAGAGGGCATTAGTGGGTCCCAACCTTTTGGTACTTCCCAAAAGGTTGAATCTAGGACAATTAGATGAGGTAGTAGTTGCATCATCAAGACATCGCATTTTTGAGAGTTTAGGTTCTATTGCTAGTGACGTTGACCGCTTGGCATCAGATCGCGTTGGTAGATATATGTTGCGTCCACATGCTAACATAAAATCAGTTGATTTGACTTCTGCCAATTATGATCCTTACATACGTGCTGTAATCTTTGCATTATGGAACTTTATGTATGTTATTTGAATTCTATATGCCAGTTGGGCATTTGATTTTTTTCAAATGTAATACCTTAAAACCCTTTTCTTATGCTAACGTACATTGATGGTCACATATATGGCTAATAAGCATGGATATTTATAATCTTTTTGGCCAAGCACTATACATTTATAATTTTTGAAATCTTTATGTGCATTGTTTAGGCTCCTAACCGGGATGTAGTAGAATATATGATCATAATTTATTACAATATATCATAAATTGCATATTCTAAAAGACAAAATGAATTTTTAAAGTTGTACTAGATGTTTTGTAAATTGCATATGATGCCCTATATACATGTGGAGTTGAACAAATGAAATGAAAGATTCTTGTTCACTTAAGAATTCCATGGAACATAAATTTATGCAAAATTGGAACATAAACTAGGTTTTGTAAATTGCATATATACATGATCTAGCATATAAGTGTCTAGTTGAACAAATGAAATTGAAGATTAAATGAAAGTGAACTTAACAATTCCATGTCAAACATAAAAATGCAATTGGAATAGATGATTTAAAGGAATTTAGGCAAAATGTGAACTTTTTAAAAGTCGCTAGGTTTTGTAAATTATATATACATGAGATCTAAGATTCAACAAATGAAATCAAAGATTCAAGTGAACTTAAAAGAATTCCATGTGTCCAACATAAAAATGCAATTAGAAATATCTATGATTTTTAAAGGAATTTAGGCAAAATATATGATCTAAAGTCACTAGGTTTTGTATTGAAAGCATATAAATGATCTAACATGTACATTTAAGTGGAGATCAAATGTAAATTAAGAATTCCACATGGAACAAATTTAAATACAATTCAACAGAAATAAATGACCAAGCCTTTGAAAAAAACTCATTCTAAATCCTGTCACATGTCCAATCAATATAGATATCTAGATAGATCTATAAAAAGTTTGAGTACACACACACACACACACACACACACACATATATATCCAGTCATATGTATGTACATATATCCAAAAAACAACTTAAAGCTCTTGGTACATATAATTTGGATCCTCTCTATCTTTAATTATCTCTAAAATCTTTTCATGATCTTCAATAGGCAACCTCCACTTTTGTTTGGCACGTCCTCTTTTAGGTAAAGTTTCTAAATTTATTTTTGTTGCTATAACTAAGTGACTATAATGTAGAACCTTTTGTCTTGGCATATAATCAACAAATATAATACCATGTCTATCTATCTTTATTTGTTGATAATATGTGCCTTCAATAACGACTGATCCAATAGGATGCTCTTGTCCATCACCATTTGTCATTGATTCCACCAATTTCCTTTTTGGTTACGTACATCTTAGTAGATAGTAATCTACAACTTCCACATTGTTAGGATCTGCAACAACAACGAAAATATCTCATGTACACACACCATGTAAAGTTACGAAAGTTGTAAATATATTTTTAATAATTATATAAATTTATATATATAAACATGCTTGAATCAAGTACTTGTACATAGAATATATAAATTAATTTTAAGTTAATCAATTTACATACCTATAACAACTAAATCAAATACACATTCGTAATCAGTTGAATATAGAGGATCGTAGACATCGACATTATCATTTTCTTCAAAAGGAGGCATTAATATTAATTGTTTCATTTCCCATCGTGAAACATACCCATCTCTAATATTCTCACATTGAACAATATTTGCATTGTCCTCGATGCAATCAACACAAAAACAAGATTTTTCTCACATTAATCACATAAGTCCTGCTACCTCCCGTTGTCATGATTTGATGTTGTTAATTGGGAATGGTACGAATATGATTTCTGATTTGAAGTCTCAGTTGTCAGCTCAGTTTGAGATGAAAAAATTACGGGAAGCTAGGTACATTCTGGGAATGGAAATCAAAAGAGACAGAGCAAACAGAAAACTTTGGTTAAGCCAGAGTAAGTATGTGAAGACCGTGTTGGATAGATTCAAGATGGAAGATTGTAGACCATTGTGTGTTCCTATTTCTCTGGAGACAAAGTTATCTGTTAATGACTATCCAAAGTTCTCTTTTGAGATGGAGGACATGAGCAGAGTACCTTATGTTCGTGTTGTTGGTAGCCTGATGTATGCTATGGTCTGTACTAGACCAGACATTGCCCAAGCAGTGGGAGTCCTTAGTCAATTTATGACTAATCCTGGACAGGTACATTAGGATGCAGTGAAGAGAGTGTTCAGATATTTGTGGGGTACTTCTGAGTATTCCCTATGTTATCATGGTCATCCTACAGGACCTCCGCATTCTGTATGTATTCGTGGATTCTGATTGGGTAGGTGACATTGACAGCAGGAGATCCACCAGTGCTTATGTGTTCACTATGTTTGGTGGTGCAATTAGTTGGATGAGTAAGCGACAACCTGTGGTCGGTTTGTCCATGACAAAAGCTGAGTATATGGCAGCTACTCATGCTTGCAAGGAAGCCATTTGGCTTAAGAGATTGTGTTCAGCTATTGGTGTTGATGCAAGACAGATTACTATCTATTGTGATAGTCAGAGTGCGATTTTCTTAGCAAAGAATCCAACTTTCCATGCTAGAACAAAGCATATTGCATTTTGTGCGAGACATGGTAGAGGATGGAAAGGTGACATTGGAGAAGGTAGACACTTTGAAGAATGTTGCAAATGCATTGACGAAACCAGTGGGCACAAAGAAGTTCAGATGGTGTTTAGAGTCTATGGGCCTCTCGGCCTATAGTGGTTAAATCTTGTTATTTCTATTTGCTCTTACAAGGTGTTCGACAAGTGGGAGAATGTTGGGAATTAAGGTGTCTCAACCTTGATAATTCCTAGCATTAATTATTTGATTATGTATTTATTTAATTGCCTATGATGTATTTTGGGTTGCACATCCTATTTTGTCATTTAGTGTGAAGTGGCATAGTGAGTTGTCACCCCACTTGTAATGTGACTAGATGGTCAACTCATCCCAAGTGGACATAGGTGTCCCATATTGTGGTAGAGCTTTTCTACCATGTTTTGGCATTTGTGCAGTGTGTAAGGAGTTATGGTGTGTAAGTGTTATGACGGATTCCTATGACAGATTCTATGACGTGTAAGAGTCAAAAATAGAAGATTCTATGATAGGTGAAGACATGTGTCAAAGAGCATCTTTGAGGAAGGCATCTTTGGGTGCCCAAGGGAGGTTATGACATGTTGTAAGAGGAATATGCTATTTTTAGTCAATGTATGACATATTCTCTTACAACTGTAAGTGTTGTCAGTTATGACGGATTCTATGATAGCTGTAAGGTGCGTAAGAGCATCTGTCGACATAGCCTATCTTGGGAATAGGCTCCCACTTTGGGATCGGGTGATATGACAAGTATAACATCCATTTTGTGATGATGGACAAGTGTCCTTAGGCATGGGTTTTGGGCCATGAGCCCAAGATGGATGCCCATCTCAAGAAGGTTTCATTTTTGCCTTGTAAACTCTATTTAAACATGTGCTTGGATGGAAGATGCATAGTGTAATTGAAAGGTACTATTATGCTACCAGAATATCTCCAGATATGAGTGTCAAAGACTCTTGAGAAGACTTGCATTGCAAGTGTGTTGTAAACATTCTTTGTTTTGATAATACATTGTGCAAGTTTTGGAGTGTGGGGTTTTTCACCTGAAAGGGTTTTCCCCATGTTATATCTTGTCTCTCTCTTCTATCTACATTCGGTGTGTATGTGTATTTTTGCAATATCTCTATTGTTGTACTAACATCACTATAATTGTAAAGTTTGTAAAGAGTTTGCATACATCTCTCCTCGTTAGATTAGTGTAGGAAGCAATTTTTGCACACCTAGCTTCCTTTCAGTTGGTATCAAAGCTTGATCACCTTTCATCCTAGTTGTTGGGTAGGGGTTTTTTAAGTTGATCTTAGGTTGAGTGGGAGTCTGTGCAGAGTATTCTAAAATCTTGTTGCAGGAAGGAGATGGCAGGCACATCCGAAAGAGTAGAGGTGGAGAAGTTTAACGGCACCAATTTCGAGTTGCGTAAACTTAAGATGGAAGACATGCTTGTTGATCGAGACCTATGGGAAGTAATTTTGGGTGTAAAACCAGTGGAAATATCACAAGATGATTGGAATCTCAAGGATCAGAAAGCTAAGGGTCCTGTGAGACTCTGTTTGGCTGACTTTGTCTTGTTAAATGTCCATGAGGAGAAGACCGCAAAGGAGCTGTGGAAGAAACTTGGTGATGTTTATCAGGCCAAATCCCTGGTAAATAATTTATTCCTATGAAAGAAGCTATATTCTCTAAGGATGGAAGATGGAGGATCCGTTGCAGACCATCTAAATGCTTTTAACATGCTAGTTGCACAGTTGACATCCATTGGTGTGAAAATGGAGGAGGATCGATGTATGACCTTACTTTGTTCTTCGCCAGATTCATGGGATCATATTGTTATGGCCATCGAGAGTACCACATCCACTTTCAAAATGGATGAAGTGGTGTCTTCGCTGTTATCTGAAGAGATGCGGAGAAAGTCATCCGAGTCGGCCAAAGAAGCTCTTGCAGTTTGTGGAAGACCCAAGGAGAAAGGGAAAAGAAGGACAAGAAAGCTGAGAAGGGTAGATCCAAATCTTATGGGAGATCCAAATCTCCTAGAAAGTCCAAGGCTCTCTATTGGAACTGTAGTAAATCTGGACATTTCTGAAAGGAATACAAAGAGGAGAAAAAGAAAAAGAAAAAGAATGTCGTAGATTCAGATTCTGACAGGTCACAAGATGATGGTGATGCTTTCATCGCAGCCTTGGCTACCCATGCATCTGATGATGTGTGGCTGATTGATTTTGGTGCATCTTTCCACATGACCTCACATCAAGACTGATTTACAAAGTATGAAGAGTTTGATGGTGGAAGAGTGTACCTTAGTGACGATTCTCATCTGAAGATAGTTGGCCATGGAAGAGTCACAATCTAATTCCCTGATGGATGAGTGAAGGAGATCTCTTGGGTCATGCACATCCCAGGCTTGGCACGGAACCTTCTCTCTGTAAGTAAATTGAATGATGCAGGTGTGCAGGTTGTCTTTTCAAAAGAAGGATGCAAGATGACTAGAGGATCTATGGTGCTTGTGAAGGGTACTTGGAGAGGTACTTTGTTTCAGCTGGAGGCATGCACTTCACAATGCAATAGTTCTTCTGACTTGAAGAAAAGAGTTGAAGTCACTTCATCCCCACCATTGGAACCAATAGTAAAAAGATTTGTTGTATCAAATTCTGATGGTAGTGCATTTTGGGTACCTAAGGGTGCTCAAGCTTTGGAAGTCAAGCTTCCTATTGAGAAGATAATGTTATGGCATAAGAGACGGCCACATTGGTGAGAAGGGTCTTAGAACCCTGAGAAATAAAAACCTCGTTGAGGGGTTAAATGATTGTAATCTTGATTTTGACTTTTGTGAACATTGTATACATGGAAAGCAAAATCGTGTCCAGTTTTACTCGAGTTCTCATAGGTCTTCTGGTATGTTGGATCTTATTCATTCTGATGTGTTTGGTCCAGTTAATGTTCCTTCAATCTCTAAATCTGTATATTTTGTATCTTTCATAGATGATTATAGTATGACATAGATTTATTTTCTCAGAAGCAAATCTGAAGTCTTTAGTCAGTTCAAAGAGTTTAAATCTTTTGTAGAGAATTAGACTGGTAAAAAGATTAAGTGTTTGAGAACTGACAACAGTGGTGAGTTTTGTTCCACAAAATTTGATAAGTTCTGTAAAGAACACGGGATTGAAAGACATAAGACAACTCCATATAGCCCGCAACAAAATGGAGTTAGAGAGAGGATGAAAAGGACACTGATAGAGAAGGCTAGGAATATGCTTAGTGGAGCTAGCCTCGAACAGAAGTTTTGGGCTAAAGTTGTTGCCACTGCTTGCTACCTGGTAAATAGGTCTCCTACATCAGCTCTTGTTGGCAAGACACCCATGGAGGTGTGGTCTAGTAAGAAGCCTTCAGTAAGACATCTTCATGTTTTGGTTGTGAGGCATATGCTCATGTGCCTAAGGAGAATAGGTCAAAATTGGAGAACAAGGCTGTTAAGTGTATCTTCATTGGCTATGGTATTGGTGTGAAAGGATACAAGCTTTGGGATCCTGTGGCCAAAAAAGTGTTGTATAGAAGAAGTGTTATTTTCAGAGAGCTAACACCTTCTTTCGTTGTTCTACAGCTAGAAGAGAAAGAAAAGAAAGAGGATGTGGTTCAGTTTCCCACTACCCCTGAGAAGACTGAACCGACAGACCCTGTGAGCCCTGATGATGAGGAGAGCTCTAGCAGCTCTAAAAGCTCAGAAGAAGAAGCAGAACCTCAACCTTAGCCTTTGAGGAGATCTACATGAACAAAGAAGCAACTTGATAGGTTTGGTTATTCACTGCTTGATTCTAGTTGTGTTTTTACCTTGCTTACTAACACTAATGAGCCTAGAACTGTGACAGAGGCTATGGGCATGAAAGATTCAGGTTCCTGGAAGGAGGCCATGGAAGATGAGATGGCTTCTTTGGAGAAGAATAAAACTTGGGACTTGGTGCCTTTGCCTAAAGGACAGAAACCCATTGGCTATAAATGGGTGTTCAAGAAGAAATTTGGTACATATGGTGTGTTGAAAAGTACAAGGCCAGATTGGTTGTGAAGGGGTACTCACAAGTGGAGGGAATTGATTATGGTGAAATTTTCTCTCCCATTGCAAACCTGACATATATTCAGTTCCTGTTATCTCTTGCAACAACTTTTGACTTAGAGGTGGAACAGATGGATGTGAAGACAACATTCCTTCATGGTGATTTGGAGTAAGAGATTTACATGTCATAGCCAGAGAATTACATAGAAAAAGGTAAAGAAAATTTGGTTTGCAAAATGAAGAAGTCTTTGTATGGTTTGAAGCAATCTCCTAGGATGTGGTATATGAAATTTGATGCCTTTGTGTTGTCTATTGGATTTTTGAGGTTGAAATCAGATCATTGTTTGTATTACAAATTTGACAATGATCGTATTCTCATAATTACATTGTATGTTGATGATATGTTGTTAATTGGGAATGGTAAGAATATGATTTATGATTTCAAGTCTCAGTTGTCAGCTTAGTTTGAGATGAAAAACTTATGGGCAGCTAGGTATATTCTGGGAATGGAAATCAGAAGAGATAGAGCAAACAGAAAACTTTGGTTAAGCCAGAGTAAGTATGTGAAGACCATATTGGATAGATTCAGGATGGCAGATTGTAGACCATTGTGTGTTCTTGTTTCTTTGGGGACAAAGTTATTTGTTAATGACTATCTAAAGTTCTCTTATGAGATGGAGGACATGAGCAAAGTACCTTATGCTAGTGTTGTTGGCAACTGATGTATCCTATGGTCTATATTAGACCAGACATTACCCAAGCAGTGGGAGTCCTTAATTGGTTTATGGCTAATCCTGGATGAGTACATTGGGATGCAGTGAAGAGAGTGTTCAGATATTTGCGGGGTACTTCCCAGTATTCCCTATGTTATCATGGTCATCCTACAGGACCTCCGCATTCTGTATGTATTCATGGATTTGTGGATTCTGATTGGGCAGGTGACATTGACAGTAGAAGATCCACCAGTGCTCAAGTGTTCACTATGTTCGGTGGTGCAATTAGTTGGATGAGTAAGCGGTAACCTGTGGTTGCTTTGTCCATGACAAAAGCTAAGTATATGGTAGCTACTCATGCTTGCAAGGAAGCCATTTTGCTTAAGAGATTGTGTTCAGATATTAGTGTTGATGCAGGAAAGATTACTATCTGTTGTGACAGTCAGAGTGCGATTTGCTTAGCATAGAATCCAACTTTCCATGCTAGAACAAAGCATATTGCATTTTGTGCGAGACATGGTAGAGGATGGAAAGGTGACATTGGAGAAGGTAGACACTTTGAAGAATGTTGCGGATGCATTGACAAAATTAGTGGGCACAGAGAAGTTTAGATGGTGTTCGGAGTCTATGGACCTCTCGGCCTATAGCAATTAAATCTTGTTATTTCTATTGGCTCTTACAAGGTGTTCGACAAGTGGGAGAATGTTGGGAATTAAGGTGTCTCAACCTTGGTAATTCCTAGCATTAATTATTTGATTATGTATTTATTTAATTGCCTATGATGTATTTTGGGTTGCACATCATGTTTCGTCATTTAGTGTGAAGTGGCATAGTGAGTTGTCACTCCACTTGTAATGTGACTAGGATGGTCAACTCATCCCAAGTGGAATGTTAGGCATCCCATATTGTGGTAGATCTTTTCTACCATGTGTTGGCATCTTGTGCAGTGTGTAAGGAGTTATGGTGCGTAAGTGTTATGACGGATTCCTATGACAGATTCTATGACGCGTAAGAGTCAAAAATAGAAGATTCTATGACAAGTGAAGACATGTGTCGAAGAGCATCTTTGAGGAAGGCATATTTGGGTGCCCAAGTGACGTTATGACATGTTGTAAGAGGAATATGCTATTTTTAGTTAGTGTATGACATATTCTCTTACAACTGTAAGTGTTGCAAGTTATGATGGATTCTATGATAGTTGTAAGGTGTGTAAGAGCATCTGTCGACATAGCCTATCTTGGGAATAGGCTCCCACTTTGGGATGGGGTGATATGACAAGTGTAAAATCCATGTTGTAATGATGGAGAAGTGTCCTTAGGCGTGGGTTTTGGGCCATGAGGCCAAGATGGACGCCCATCTCAAGAAGGTTCCATTTTTGCCTTGTAAACTCTATTTAAACAAGTGCTTGGATGGGAGATGCATAGTGTAATTGATAGGTATTGTTATGCTGCCAGAATATCTCCAGATACGAGTGTCAAAGACTCCTGAGAAGACTTGCATTGCAAGTGTGTTGTAAACATTCTTTGTTTTGATAATACATTGTGCAAGTTTTGGAGTGTGGGGTTTTTCACCTGAAAGGGTTTTCCGCACGTTATATCATGTCTCTCTCTCTTTTGTCTACATTATGTGTGTATGTGTATTGCTACAATATCTTTGTTGTTGTGTTAACATCACTGTAATTGTAAAGGTTGTAAAGTATTTGCATACATCTCTCCTCATTAGATTATTGTAGGAAGTGATTTCCACACACCTAGCTTCCTTTCAAAGTTCATGTTGACGAAGTGCTCACTTCACACATGCTCCTGCTCCATTGTGCTCTCCTTTTCCATGTCCACTCTCATAGAAATTCCACAAGAATTTGGTGTTGCATCTAGAATGTTGATGGCTTAACTAAACAAAAGATTTTGCAAACTTAAATTGTCCTATGAAGTTACAAATAATTACACTCAAACCAAATTAGCTTCAAAAAACTTGACATATTATATATTATAAGTATTGAACAATTTAAGTCTCAAAGTTAAAAGTAAATAAAAATTTAAAATTAAAACCTAAACAATGTACTTATCAACACATCCATCAGACCATATCCAGTGTTGTTCTTGATTTATGCCACGCCGTCTTAGGTCTTCAAAAAATATTTTCAAACAATAAGCTACATAACTTCTATCATGACCCGTATCATCATTGATATAAAAGTGAACCTCTTTGATGATAATTCGGTCATCTTGTCTACTTTGTATACCATCTACCTGAAACTCGGCATGCCTATAGAAAACTTGCACAAAGATTGGAACTTTCTCTAAATGATAATATTAACTTTGAATCTCAGTTTGAGGACTAAATGTATAGTTCTCAGAGAAATCTACAATAGAGAGAATACAACCTAGTGGAAAGCAATTCTTTGAATCACGAAATTGCTTAGCTTGCCATCTTGCACCATGACAATGCTGGATATGTGGATATATGATATTGCAAAATTTATTTATAAATTTATTGTAAGGCAATCCACTCTCTTTGAGAACAACTTTTTTGGCCTCAACTCCTGACTTCGTTAAGTATCTCATATTCAAATCTCTTCCAAATAACTTGCATTTCAATGTTGTTAACTTGTAAAAGATTCTTCAAATTTCTACAATCATTACATATATTTTTTATACACTAAACATTGAATTCATCTGAATCTTCTAATTTTTCACATAAAAGAGACTTCACAAATTGTGTTGTGCTTCTAGGGATGGCTATATTTCGATCAATTACTGCCATAGCTTTTTTATATGATTGTAGATGTAGATCAAATTCAACATGATTTCGACAACAACAAGTTTCACGTACTTTATTTATACATACAAATGATGGTCATAGTGTCTCAAACATCCTTTGACAAATATTCACATTTGAAAATTCTTGCTTGAATGCTTCAAAAAATTCACTTTGTGTTGTATCTATAAAATGTTTTGGATGAGAAATTTTTGTACCATCTTCACCTATTATTTGTATAGTATCCCTTCTATTGGAAGAAAAATGAGAGTGATTGGTCTAATATTCAACCACCTATTTCTTTACATCTTCTAAAATTCTATCTTTTTGGGGAACCCTACAAATATTTACCCAATTTTTCTCAATTTTTTCATCTATTTCATTTCTCTTTTCAATATACCTTTGAATAGTTCTCCTAGAAACATTTAGTAATTCAGAAATTGCTTGAACTTGTCTTTTATGTGATAATTTCTTACTAGAAATTATAGTCATCAATGCTCTACGTGCAGCACTTGGATCACTAGCTCGACTCTTGTTATCAATACAATTCAATGCTTCTTGAAATTTTTCAACAATTGTTTGTTTTAATAAACCTGATGACTTTTTCCTATTATCAACCCCTAACAACTCCAAAACAGGGGTCATTTATTTTCGTCTAAATAACTTTGCAGCTAACTGTTCTCTTCCAATTAGAGATTTTTCTTCAAAAAATTCATCCCATATTCTTTTAGAGTGTAATTTTACTGTGCTTTCAGATAACATATCTTCAGATGAAATATTATTGAAAAGAGAATCTTCATCCATCTCCAACAGATTTTTCATACCATAGAAAAAATTTCTATTACTAGATTCAGTTTGTTCTTGTACCTGTACGTCACCTTGGTCATCAATATTTTCCATGGGTTGTTCTTCAGTAGATGTTCCTTCACCCACTTTCCTCTTCCTCTCTCTTGTTCGATCATACTTCCTCGATCTAGTCCTTGGATTTCCCATCACAAATTGCACTCAAATTTGAATTCACCTGCATACAAATGTACACACATGCTCTCAATGAATACACAATTAATATTGCATAAATAGAACACTAAATTATAAATTCTTCATTTGTTAAAGCCAAAGTAAAAAAAGCATTCAAATTACAAACATATCATGAGCAAATTTGGTATCATGACCATATTTGGTATATCATGATGCCTCTAATTTAAATATATCGTAATAAAAGACTTATATGATGTGAAAGAGAGAAAACATGATATATCTCCTATGAAAAGGTATATAGCAATTAAAGGATAAGATAACAAAGGGGAAGACCTATGATTCCTTAAATGCAAGGATGTGACAAATAAAATCACACTATGTAATTGATTTCATTTGTTAAATACTAATGTAACAAGGGATGGAACCCACACATGAGATATAAATGAAAAGTATAGAAGAGAAGAGGTGCAAGGGAAAACATGATTGTGCACATGCATAAAGCTAGTTTTCCCTAGATGGGTAGGATAGTATATATAATGATTTACTCATGAGGGGGGAAAGGCATGATGCCTATAATTTAAATATATCATAATAAAAGACTTATTTGATGTAAAAGAGAGAAAACATGATATATCTCCTATGAAAAGGTATATAGCAATGAAAGGATAAGATTACAAAGGGGAAGACCTATGATTCCTTAAATGCAAGGATGGGATGTAAATAAAATCACACTATGATAAGGAGGAAGGATTAATGACCTAAAATGTAAGGATATAACCATATAAGCATTTGATGTAAAGGGATATTTAGACATGATTCCCATACTATGAAGATGCAACATGATGAAGACCTATAAGATGTAATGGAATGCATGATGCCCTCTACTCTAGGTGGTAACTCTAAAAGTATAACATGAACATATAGAGGATCAAAAAAATAATCAATAGTCAAAGAATAGTGTGGAAAAACATGAGAAAAGTATCACAATATATTTAATGATTATCTAAAACACACTAGGTGAAGTTAAACATATTTTTACAAATTTTCATAGTACAAATTTGTAAGTGCACTTTAATGATCCAAAATTATGGGTCTTTGTACATGTGTACACCATAACCTAATTTAACCCTAGTTCTCAACCATATTCAAATAAGAAATAGTGAAAACAAACTTCAAATGCACTCATGAAAAGAGTGGCATGTAATCAATTATAAGTTGAAGATCAATGTACCTTCAAAAACAGCTCTCCTATTGTCCAAATATGTTTTCTTTTGTCAAAATAAGTCTTCTAAATTGTCAAAATAAACCTTCTTTTGTTGAAATAAGTCTTCTTTTGTCGAAATAAGCCTTCCTTTGTCGAAATATGCCTTCTTTTGTATTTAATCAAATTTTCTTGAGTTGAAAAAACTATATATATATCGATTATTTTCGGCCAATAAGTTGTTGGCCGACTAAGTACCGGCTGATAAAGTTATGCCTGAAACCTTGTCAGCCATAACTTGCTCGGCTGAGTATGTCTAGTTGGCTACCTACTTGGCAGCCAACTCACATTTTTTCATAATTTTATGAAACATTGAACTTTAACAAGGTATTTCTCCTGTCAGAATGAATTTTCTGCAAACAAGAAAAATACCCTTTTGTAGAGCTCAGAGTGGTGAATCCAAATGTGTAATTTTTTTCATATTGATTAGTTTTATTATATTTTATTTTTAAAATAATGCAAGTAGGTTGTTAAAGTTAAAAAAGAGGTTGATTAGAAATTAAAAAAAAATAGTAAAACATATTAAAAAAAATTTAAAAATACATGGTGCACTAGAGGAGAGAGTCCTCTTCAAAAGGGTATAATTTCTTTTTTGAAAATCATTAAAAAAAATAGACAATAGTTGACGTCCCATGAAATTTGTCAAATTTTGACAAGTTTGACTTTAAAACGTTATTATGAGAAAAATATACATCAAAATTTGATTTTTTTTTCCATGCACTTGATATTGAAGTTACCTATTTGGAGAAAAAAAATTTAGGAAGAAATGAAGTTTTTTTCAATTTGTTTCTTGACGTCCCGTGAACGTCACTTTTTCCTGAAATTTTCAGCATTCCAAAATTTGTTCTTAAATTGATAAAAAAAAAATAATGAAAACAATTTTTTAAAAATCTAAAAAATTACAGGAATTAACTTTCATTAAAAGTTCTACATTTCATTATTTTACATCATTTTAAAATTCAAAACATAAAGACCACTTTTAAGTGGTCGAAGTTCAGAATTTTTTTTGTTGTTGGCTGATTCCTTTATAAAGTGTGACATAGGTTTGTGCTTTTACCCTATGAACCCCCATTTTTTTATAGGTATTAGTTATTATCTAGTATTATATTGGGTGCATATTCTTTGTAAGTCACCCATATGGAAAATAAAAATAAAAGTACTTATTCCATTTACATGGGATAGTAGGAGTTTTCTTTAACAAGACTCTTTATATTGAAATAACTTCCAAAGTGGAAGGTATCTTGGATGTTTGTAATTGGAGTGTATGTTCTATTAGGAGGTTACCCCATTAAAATGAAACTACAAAGATAGTATAATTCATTATGTTACTCTCTTTATGTGTGTGTGTGTGTGTACATTGTCTTTATTTTCTTGTAGGTTCCTTATAAGTGGCATTAAAGCTCTTTCCAGGGTTGTTTTCTATAGTAGCATTACACGTTTAGGTTTTCTGTGATTAGCCATTGTACACTCAAACCTTACCCTCTAAAGATCTTGGTGATTAAAAAGTGGCTAGAAAAGTAGTGACACTAAATATCTTGCTTGAGATCTACCAATTTTTCCCTCTTTCTAGTAGTTTTTTAACTTTTAGGTTAGAATACATATGGAGAGGGTTTTCAAATATCTTAGAACAGTTGTCATTCTTGGCTAAACTAGATTTCCCATACCCAGGATCCAAACAACCTCTGTATATGGTCATGATCTTCCTCGAGTGTATCAAAAGACTCCATAGGATTTTTTGAAACCTAACCCTAGCAAGCCTTAAGTCATCTGATTCTCAAGGGCCAAAAGATAAATCTTATATGGGAGTGTCATGTCACACATCCTCACCCAATAAGATGGTGACACATGGCATCCAATTACCTATACATCTACCCTCTTAAAAAATTTAGTGTAAGGCCATACCTTGTGTTAGGATAGTGTGGTATTTAATTGTAATCTTAATGTATAATATTGTAGCTCCAACTTTCTTGGAATGTGTACTTAGACACCTATGTAGTTGAAAGATATTATTATTTTATTATTAATCTCTTAGTTGACTTAGAATATTAGTTGTAGTGACATTAAGAAGGGAAGTGGAGTATGATAGTTGCAATTACAAATTGACTTGAGGTCATTTATGACACTTTCCCATCCTTAAGCACTAGGAGGGAAAGTGGAGTATCTTTGCATTTATCAGGTGGCTCCCATGTGAGTTGTTGGAGACAAACTTGGATGTCATTCTTGAGAAGTGTACCCATTAAATGATAGTGGTCAAATATGATGTTATTATTAGATCTATTCATGGTGCATTGATTGATTTCATCATGGGGGCATCAAGTTTTTCCATACCATGGATTGTGGTGGTTTTGGTTTCAAGAATCCACTTGTGGTTTCATCTCAACTCCTCTCTATAAATTGTATGCATTGGATGGAGGTATTATGGATTATTTTATAGGTGCATAGGAACTACCATAATGTTATCAAATTGAGGAGAAATTTGTATTAATGTAACACATTGTTTGGATTAATACATTATTGATGCTCTTTCTGGTGGTAGAATTTTTCCTAAAATATTTTCTCCATGTACATTTGGTGTCATGTGTTTGAATCTTATGGTTTACTGATTTCTTATTTGTTGATTTAAGCGTCTATGCATCTAATTTATGGTATACCAAATGATGTTATAATTAGAATTTCAAATTTATATACTAAGTGAACTAGCTTTCATTTGTAATAGTTTACCTTATTTTTAGCACCTTGCATGTGCACCCACATGATCACACCATACCAAGGCATAGTGAAGTGGAATTTACTCCACTTGCACATCTTTTGGGATGAGGAAGGGACTAACAAAGTAACCCGTCCATGCCTATTAAATGCATAGTCTTCTCAAGGGTGGAATGAGTACTTAAATGCATCCACCACACTCCAACTTAACCCTATAGGATAGCCCACCCCAAGGTACCAATTCAAGGGGGTCAACAAGACATAAAAAACATATAAATGAATTTTTTTACCTATTTAAAATTACCCATTTAAGCAAAAATTATAGTTTTCATCATTTGAGCTATAAACTAAAAGTCATAAAATTCACTCACATGACAGTAAAAATTATAACATAAAGGTAATTTTGAAAACTAGAAATATCATGGCTCACAATTAGTGGCTTAACTACTAATGGTCAATATGTTTGGCTACATTAGTTTAACACATTAAAAAAATTGTTACTTCACCATGTGAAGTGGAATAGGTTAAGGTTCTTGATGATTCCCCTATCTCATGCTGGAAAACCTATATATATTTGTATACTTGATGCACACATCAAATCTCATCAAGAATATATAGTCAAAGGAAATGTAGGATAATCACATTATTCACCTATACAAATAGGGCCAATACATATATATTGAAATACAACTTGATCATCATAGATAGTAAAAGATCACAACTCACCATAATTAAATCACATTAATCACACTCATATAATTAATTTTAAATATACTTATCAAATTCACACTCCTAATCTATTTCAATTTTCCATAAAATACACCATTTGCAATAAATCATGATTCTAGCATTCTACATAATTCACTTTGAAATGTAAACTAACATTCAAATCAATGTTTCTTTAACATTTATAATCTATTTTAAATCACACTAGATTCAAAATCTCATTTGAATTTCTTAAATAAACGTTAATATAAAAAATTGGGTTAGTAATGGCATATAGATGTAATTATTTAAATTATCTCAAAACAATAGCATGATAGTAAATAACAACTATCTAGATACCGTTCATCTATAATTTAATCAAATTTACTTATGAATAATGCATACTTAATCAAAGATGCATCATCATTACTCAAAACCACTTTGAATTCATTAAATAATTGTATATCTACCCATAGACACTAACAACCATGTAGACCTAAAAATATGATATTGCATGAACATAAAAATCATATGAATAATCAAAACATCACTATCCTAAACATTAGAATTCATCTCAAAAATCAATTAAGTCATTATCATAATCGTAGTAAAATTCACTCCCAAGGAAGGTAACCACATTGGCACAATTCACATCTCAATTAAAAGAATGATATTAACATCAAACTTAATTACACCTAATATTAGTAAATTAAACCTCTTTATGTATACTGACATTAATTAACATCTAATTAAATATTGTAAGGTAAATTAAGTAATTGCATACTCAAACCTATAAAAACAACTTCTTGATTCACACAATCGAAGAGAAATATACAAAATCTAATTAATATCATACTTGAACATACTTGGCAATTCATAATTATGCAACTAAGAACACCTTCACGAATGCAACCAAGGCTTGGATCATTATAAACTAAATCACACATTAGGATTAAGCATGATTTACCACTAAGTAAAGACCATCACTTATGAACTCACCACCCCTATAAGTTACCAGTAAAAAGTGTTTTCAAGAATAATATCATTGATTAACAAAATTAAAACATAATAAGTGTTAGAAGATTTATGTGCCAATTTATTAGAACTAACAACATGAGAGTCGTAATACAAGAAGAGTGCAACTAGAACAACAGCATAGTTGGTCCTTATTGTTGATAATGACTAATGCTCTAATGATGCTTGGATAATATGTGGTTGGTAAATTTCTATCTTGTTCCCTTTAGATGGATAAAATGAATTAAAGTTTGTCCTTTTATACAACACCCCAACAAGTTGAATGTTTAGTGATCAAGTTACAAAATAATGGATAATTAGAAATGGGTCAACTTGGCCCCATAATTAAATTTGAATTTACAACTTTAGGGTTCAAATCTATAATTGTAGATTAGAACTAGGTTTCAATAGATTTGACTTAAGATAGGGAATGAGGAATTTGGATATTGAATATGTATCCTTGGGATGTGTGGAGTTAGGTTCAATCAAGGCTTTAGTTAATTATCATTTTTATTATAAAAATGGCACTTGTACACTAGTCATTACATATGGGATAAACATGTCAAAGTGAGTCAAAAATGGAGGGAAAAATGTATAAGGTATGCACTTTTCACCCTTATATTTTACCCCCATTTTGGCTTTCATGTAAACTAACATGAATCATGCATGTCAAAGTAAGCAAGAAATCAACATGATAGTAAATAAAAAACACTCATTAAAACAATATAGATATGGGCAAAGATTAGATACATACTCCTTGGAATGATCACTCCACCTTGAAACTTGCAAGAATAAAACTCCATGAGTAGCATCTGATAATAATTTGAAATAAGCATCAACAAAAACTACTTAGCAATGTCAACAAAAAATAAAGTAAAAATAAAAAGATATTTTTGTGAAGGAGCTTGCAACAAAAGTGATAAATATGGTTGTGAAGGAGCCTACAAAAAATCAAAGTGATATGAGGCTATGAAGGAGCCATCATGATTAAACAATGTTGAGTTGAATAGGAGCCATCATAACCATGGTATAGTCATTGTAATCATAATCACAAAAAAATGTTCATGATATTATATGACCTCTAGTATTTTAGATTACATGTGAAGGATAAAAGGATTGAAGGAAAAGAGAAAAAGATATGATTATGTTAAAACTTAATAATCATGTGACAAGTGTAAATGATTTCTTCATGTAACAAGCATTGGACAAGATAATATATATTTATGAAATCATATGCGATAAGAGACAATAAGGGACTCCCTAATGTCACCCCAATGTTGAAGATAATGAGAAAGTGTTAATAGCCAAGGTGATAGATAAAAACATATAAATGTTTTTCATTTAAAGTGTCATAAGATTGTTTTTTATTAGATAAGCACTTTTAACTGGAGCTAAGAATCGAAAAGGGTTTTGAAAGGACCCAAAAACCTTGTACAACAAGAGTATCCAACAACCACAAGAGAACACAGAATCAAGAACCAACAACAACATGAGACAGAACCAACACAAAAAATAGGCCTAAAATAGCAAGGCCATAGCAACAAGACATCCAAGAGCACAATCAAGGAGGTTTAAAACCAAACCTCACCAAAGAACTATGAGGTGGAGTCAAAGTTTGACCCAAATTAGGTAACCTTCTAGAAGAGTCGGGCTCAACCAAGGTACAACTGTTATCCTTCAAATGATACCCCTTCACTTCCCCTATGGGACCTTCATCCATATTTCCTTCACTCCTTGTAGCATAGAACTCATTAACAACACTTTGAAAATCTTTACCATCATTCTGACAATCTTTCCCAGCATTCTGACAACCTTTCCCAACATTCTGACATTCATTCTCATGCTCAAGAGGAATTTTTGTCTCTTTGCAAGAATGGGAAAAATGCCCAGCTTTGCGACAATGGAGACAAATTTTGTAAGATGGCTTATAATGAATTCTCAGCTCCCAAACACCTAATTTGGAAGATAGTTTTATGACTTTAGGCAGCACCTTATCAATATCACACTCACACAAAATCTAGCAAAAACCAATTGTTTCATAGATTTAGTAACATTATCAATAGATAAAAATTGACCAAGAGCATTGGCAATACTTTTTATTATCCCTTCATGCCAATACTCTAAAGGAAGACTTGGTAGCCTAACTCAAATAGAAACTCTATTAAAATTTTCCTTGGTAGCATCAAAACCAATTGACCATCTTTTCAACCAAAGGGCAGATTTATTAAGGAACCAAAGGCCTCCCTCTAAAATTCTCATACTTACCTCAAGAGATTGAAAGGAGAAAAGAAAAAATCTGTTAATCATGGTAGCCACCTGAATCTGACTAGGCTCACACCACCTTTTATGAACCTAGTTATGAACAACATCAATATTTGGGCAAAAGCCTAAGAACCTCCCAATGAGGGCATTCTCCATACATGTAATGGCATTGTCAACATCTTCATCAGGGATCTTCAAAATGCAAGATCCATCCAATGCAGAGGGAGCATCATCAGAAACATGAAAAGGAACTGAAGAGAAACCCCCCACCACCAGCTCAATAGAGGGATCCCCAATCTGCTTAATAGAAATGGGATCCAAAGTCTCAGGAAGATCCTTTCCAAAAATAGCCTACAACACACAAGGTGGTGAAACTCTACCAAGGATCACCACATTCAAAGGCAAAGCAACCCTAGCAGGGCTCACCTCAACTGACAGTGAAGCACATCCATTCTCTTTATGACAAACTGGAGTAGACCCAGAGTGGATCTGGGTTGCAGGAGCAAGGGAGAGAAGAAATTTCCCCTTCGTAGCCCCTTGACAAAACCACCAGAATATTCTTCTCTAGAAACCTCTTGAATGGCCACAAGCGAAAGCTTCTTCTCCTTTAAACAAGCCTCTATAAGCAGATCAAGGAGCAACTCAACCTCCTCGTCATAAAAACACTCATCGGCGTATGTATCATCAAAGACACAAAAATCTCCATCTGCCCTCTAGTCATCTTCATCTGCCTCTTCAGAATCCTCATCTGAACCACCATCAACTAAGGAAATGCCTACATGAGGCCTCAGACTCCTGTTGTAGTTCGCTCCTCCTGATGCATGTCATTATCGCTGCATGTTCACTCCTCCTATTTAAAAAACACTAGATATATTTTGTGATGAAGGTAGATGTTAACATAATGGGGGTCAAACAATTGGTAGATCTCATTGTATTTTCAAGTGACTTGATGTGATTATGTGATCAATAAACATCATTTAAAACATTGTTGTGTCTTTCTAATGTGTTGATTAATACTCTATTTATATTTTTATTGTGTGAGTGTTTTGGTGTGTTAGGGTTGTGGGCTTGAACATCCCTTAATTGGGACCTCTATCATTAAATGCATCAACAAGATCAGTAACATTAAGGGTGTGCCCCCAAGTATAGAATGTAGCATGATCAAAGCAACATGTGAAAGACATACAAGTAAATAAAAGACATAATATAGAAGATGAAATGAGAATGAAAAGAGATAACAATGCATAAGATCAACAATGTCACAAGTCAAGAGAAGACATGAGAAAGGCAGAGCACAATAAACATGCTCAATGAAAAATGCCAAAGTCAAAATGCATTTAGCAAACAAACTATGTTTTTGGTCAACATGATAAGAGTGGTTGTCAATCACTCTATATTTTGCATCATTCCAAATACATAGGGAACAAAACAAAAGTGAATATATACAAACACAAGAAATAAGTGACATTAACCATACAACACATATTCAAAGTCACTTTTGTTAACGTAACTCAAACTAAGAAAGTAGAGAATGACACAAACATAAAATATTAAAGCAAAGAAAATGAAATTCAAAGCTCAAAGTCTCAAAAATTTATGTGGCACGAATATTCTACTATAATTTCATTCTCATCCTGATCATGAAACATAATTTTATTTTGTTCTATCACTAGATGCTTAAGTAGACATCTCTCAGATCCCTATGCAAAGTAGTGCTCTTAGTAAAATACTTGAAAGTGGTTCAATTTCTAATTTTTCTTTTCTAACCAGATACTCTTGTTTCTTTGTAGATGATTCCATATGCATATTTTGAACTTGTTTAGTACTTATATTTTTCCTTGGCACTCAGTTTTGAGCATCCTTATTAGATGAAGCAAATTAAGATTTTTCTTTTAGAATTCCTTTATTGTTTTCCTCAGTCCTTAATACATATATAAGCAATTGCTTGTCTGGATCATTTGTAGGCATGGATATATTAAAACCCTTATGATTATGAATTATAGGTGTGTCACTTGTGATTCTTTAGGCCTTGTATCTTCTTGAAGTGGTTTATAGTATGAAGGTAACCATACTGATTTTGTTCTTATCCTTGTAGGTTCTTATGGCCTTATAAATTTTTGATTATTTTCATCATTTCCCTTTCTCTGCATTATTCTTACTTATAATTAGATTTCATGTAAATCATCTTTATTCTTATATGGAGGTTTCTTAGGTGTTCTCATATATGTATCCAAAGTAAAATGACCCAATTTTGATAGAATATCATTAGGATCTCTTGGAATTGTAACTACTTTGCCATTATGAACATATTTAATACATTGATGCAACATAGATGGTACTATTTGACACTTTTTTTATCCATGGCCATGAAAGTAAAATACTAAATATTTTTTTAGAAAGAATAATATCACAAACTATCACTTCCTTCAAACCCACCCATAAAGGTAAAATGATGTATCCCATAGACCCAATAAAAATATCATTAGTCATTTTTAAAGACACCCTTGAATTTACATACAATTGTTATTGAAAATGATGATCAAGAGCAAGAAATATAATGTGCATATATTATATTTTCAAGTTGGATCAGTAAGTATATCATTACATGATTTACCATCAGCATAATCCCAAACATATAATGGCCAATAATAATTATTTTGAGGAATCTTGTCATATGAAAAACTAATCAATAACATAAATAGTAGAAGAATAAGAACCTCTCGAAATAAGCATACTTACATTATGATCTTATCATTCATATAAAATAGCAAGCTCATCACTATCATCATGTTTATATAGCTCATGATCCTCAAATAATTCTACATTATTAGCTTAATCATGATTAGAAAAAATAAATTGCATTAATCTTAAAATTCTTATTAGTAGGAGCCACTAAATTATTTCTCCACCATTAACATCTTCCACATGAATCATATTGTTATAAATTATATCATGTAGCTTATGTTTCAAATCTCATTCAATGATGATAATCATGCAATTAACTCTAAGATAAGTATAAAATATATATTTTCATCATATCCCTTGGGCATCACCTTCAATGTATCCAATGGTCTAATGGGAGGAAGTGTAATCATAATTTCACTAAGTAAATATTTAAGAACATTGACTTATTGTTTCAAATTGTTTAAGTGTTTTAATTCTTTTTGGTATTTAAACATAATAAATTAATTAATCTAATTAAATTATGTGATCTAACTAAAATGATTAAATGCAACTAAATGAATTTTTCTTTTTATTTTTTATTTGAATAAATGAATTAAACTAATTAATTAATTTAATTAATAGAAATCATTTCAATAACTATATTAAATTAATTAGATAAATAAATATTATTAACTAAATGATGCAACTAGTTAGCTTTATGGCAAATTAAAGCTTCTTTTAATATTTCTAAAAAATAAATGAAGGCTTCTTTTAATCTTTTTGGTAAATAAATGAATGCTTCTTTTGATCTTTCTAGAAAATGAAAGGAAGTAGTAAACTAAAGTTACCAATTAAATTTATCTTTTTCATTTTAAAAAAAAAAAGAGTAAAACAAGCAATTATTGGAATACGAGATTTTTATAAACAAGGTTTTTTTCACTAAAATTTAAATAACTTCTTAAATGAAAATAAAAAATATTCAAATTAATTATTTGAAGCTTCTTGATTAATTAAAGAAGATTTATGTTGATTTTTTCCTAAAGGTGTCTTAATCCACTAAGGAGAACCTACTACCTCCTAAGAGCTTATCTTGATTTCTCATAAGATTCCCAAGAAAGACACTATAGGAGAAACTTCTTGTGAAAACTATATATTCTATATTGTGTAATTATTTATTTTATTTATTCTTGATTCTTCTAGAGAAGCTTCTAAGAAATAAATGAATAAAGGGACTTTTGGATAATAACAAGAAATAAAATATAGACATCAAATACACTCTTAACTCTTCCTACCCTAAGCAATTCCTAAGCTATCATTTAAAATTTAAACTATTGAAGATAATCTTTTCCAAATAAATCTAAACTATTGAAAATAAATACAATCTAATAAAGCTAAGGAAACTCTAAATATGGAGCTAGAGTTGCTTCAGATGTAGAGCAATGTTGATTTTGTTGGCAAGATGTCCTTAGTTCCAAGATTCGGTTGCTTCTTTCCCTTCTCTGTGATCTCCAACCAATATTAAGTCTCCAAAAAAGATGAGCAAGGGTGTACAAGTTGAATAAGGAATGTAAAGGATGGAATAGTGACTAGTTATGATAGATTACAAGTTGAACAGAGGCTACAAGTATAATATTTGGTCTCAAATTATGAATTTTGAAATGCAAGAATAGCTTAGACTCAAAATATGAACCCATGAATAATTCAAAATGTATATATATAGAATCTATAGCCCTTTGGAGTTCAAGACAAGATTTTCATATCTAAATTAGATAGAATAGGTCAAAATTTGAAGAAAAACTTGTATATTAAAAAAATCATGTGTATCGATAATTAAAAATGAGTTTGTTAGTTTTGATGATTTCACTGCTTTGATAGGGATTTTTTTTCCTAGGGAGAACATGTAGTTCATTGTAGAAAATACATGGTTACTACTATAGAAAGTGATGAACTTGTAAGTTTAGGAAAAAAATAAGGATTCTAAGAAAAACAAAAAGACAAACACTCAGTGCCAGGTGACAAATTGTTGGATTAGGTCCAGACAACTGAGAGGGGGGGTGAATCAGTTGTCACACATTCTAAACTTTTTCTTTCTTTAATCTTCCTTTACAACTTAAAAACAAATTAATGAAATAAACATTTCAGTCATCACATCAGCAGAAATGAAATAACACATTTGACACCAAGATTTTTGACGTGGAAACCCGGTTAAGGGAAAAACCATGGTGGGGGTTAACCCACAGGAATTTAATACCCTGTTAAAAGTATTTTTACAAATGGGAATGCACATGCATTCTGGCTCACTGCCCAGAGCTCACTGCTCAAAAGAAGGCTTACTACCTAGAGAAACTATTACAAGAGAACAACAGAGATTTGAATTGATTAATAGCATCTACCTATGCATGAATTTTAGTTCCGGTTAAGCACATAAACTGATTTAACACATTTCATCTTTACTCTGCTTTTCTTACTGATCTGCCTTCATTCGGACTTTTGATTTCTGCTCCTTTCACATACACACCTTATTCTCACACCACACACTAGACATCCGAATTCATTGACTATATATATCCGCAACAAGATCTATAATCATTCTACTAGTTGGCTTCAACAGTACTTAGAACACTTAAGAATGTTGTGCTATGTCGGCTAGAATTATGCATAACTTGGAGTGTGGTCCAAAACTTACTCTTGCAAATCATTACTCATGTCGGCCACAATTACTAAATGCCACCATTTTTCCAACAAGAAACTTCCATTCATCCGAAAACAAAATCTTCTGCAAGGTCTACCTATTCTTCTTTTGTCTTCTCTGTCAGACTGGAACCTGATACACAGATGCAAATAACATTTGATTCCTTCATCACCGGATGACAAAACTCTAGATTTAGAGTGTATTTGTAATTCTTTCAACAACCTTAGATCCACAGCATACCATGCCTTTCCACTGGAGAGATCCAGACCAAAATACTAGACTCTGCTATATACTATGTTTCAGGCTCCCAAACTTAGATAGATTATCGTTCTAACTTTCGGTATGATCAGATACTGCACTGTGGATGTGTGGAACAATCTTAGTTTCCTTCAATGACAACTCCTATCAATGCTATGCAGTGTCTCTTGCCAACAATCTCCCCCTTTGGCATTGATGGCAACACTTAGTGAAAAATGATTGTCTTAGAGCTACTCCCCCTTTGTTTATGCATACATATCCTTCACTTAATCCAGTGCTCCCCCTTATAAGATGAATGTCTCAGTTTTCAATTCCCTTCACTCCCCCTTTGACATCAATGGAAAAGGGTGGGATCCGCAAGCCAAAATTCTCAAAAAAAGTTTTGTTTATACTACCACATATGTACAGTAAATCAAATTCTACTTACATGAACTTGAGAATGTCTGCAAAACTGGTCATGAATTGCACAAGTTTAGAGGCCCAAGTATTCTTCATTCCATCCAAGAGTGAGATGTACCCACTCATTAAAAATGCATATGCTTTTGCATTTGCCAGATCTGAAGGATCACTTGTCTGAAGTGGATTTTGGGCTTTGGATAAGGCATTATGCATGGCTTCCAACTTGGGGGCAATCAATCCCTGAAGTTCACATATCCTCTTCATAGTATTGATTTTCTCCTTTTCAAGTCCCTTTATTTCATCTGTCAAGCTAATGACTTGACCTTCCTAGCTTATAGGAGAGACATTTAGAGGATCAAAATTTTGAGATAGAATTGATATTTTCTATTCTTGTTCCTTTATACTCTTCTCAACGTCCTTATTGACTTTAGTCCATGATAGGAAAAACTTGTATATATCTCTTTCATCACTTAGATCATTTTGAATGCTCTTTATGCTAATGCCCAGTACCACTCTATCACTTCTTATCAGATTCTTAACTTGACTGAATTTTTTATTCAAAAACTCTTTCTAAACCTTTGCCTCTGCAGACTTTTCAAAAGACTCAAAATGTGAGTTTACTGAACTTACAAGATTTTTTAAATGGCCGGAGGGGGAGATCATTTTGATTCTTCTAATAAGTTGGCATTAATTTTTCTAACACTCCGGTTGCTAACCCCAGTAGCTCATTGTCCTCTAAGTGGGATTTCATCATCTTTTCTTTGGCTTTATCTTGAGTGAAGGATGCAATTTTCATCAATTGAAATGGAGAGAGCGCATCCGGATTGGTTAGTCCTTTGAGTAGTTCAGGGTCATCAAGATCAATCACTTCCTTTTCAAGAGAATCTTTTACTGCATCTGCAATGTCTCTTGCTGCATTTACTGAATCATCTTTTTTATCATCTGATTTAGGTGCTTTAGGTGCTTCAACATTTGCACCATCGTCTTCTGCTTTGTCTTCCTTTCCTTTTTCATTCACTTTCTCTGTATTAATCTTCTCTGTATTCTCTTCTGAGAGACTCATTTTTGTTTGTTCACCACTTGCTGCTTGATCTGGAGGGCTTTGAGTGGTAACAATATTCTTTTTCTCCTTAGAGTGATCAAGTGGAGGAGTTATCACTTCATCAATTATTCTATTTATCATTTCTATGTCTTCCTGATTGACTTGTTCCTCTTCCTGAACTTCTCCAATATTTAGATTTGATGAATCAAGTTCCGGAGGATCTAAAGTGATACTTTGATCATTGATTCTCTTGTCAGTATTTTCTTCTGGAGTAGAAGGATTGTCTTCTTCATCTTTCTTTTTTGAGATAATGTAGTACTTATTTCTGTCTACAACCTTTCTCAGAATTTCCTCTATTTCCTTTGCAATTTCTTCAGTTTCACCAAGCATTAGCTTGTTCATCCAGAGTTTGCTTCTGAATTTATCTTTGACTTCACTGAGGATTTTATCTGCTTCTTTTCTAGTTATTATGGGGCACAAAGAGGAGAGAACATACTCTCTGAGTTCTATATATTTTTCTTTGGTTGCTTCTTTCCTCATTTCCATTACTTTCCTCAAACTTTTAGGAAGTTTTTGCAGGATTTCCAACAAGGCTCTATTGAACTTATTTAGATATATGATAATGGCATCTTCTAAAATTTTCTTATTAGCTTCATCAAGATTATCATAGTAGATTCTGACAGGTTTTAAGTTTCCATGAACTGTGATTATTTTTACAATTTCATCAATAGTCATGGCAACCTTACCGGATACTTGCTTTTTGCTGGCCCTCATGCTTCCGGATGGTTGATCTTCAGAAATTTTTGAAGTTTTGACCTTTTTGGATCTTATCTCTTCCACTTCTTCATCTGTTTCAGTCTCCTCATCATTTTGTGTGCTCTTGAGGATTCTTGTTGCCTTGGTTTTCTTCCTTTTCCCTCCTTCACCTGATGGAGTGGCTTATGGCTTCTTAGTGTAAGTGGTCTTGAGAGGCGCAGCAGGAGTTGCAGAACTCCTTGTCTTCCTTGGGGCTTCTGGGGGAATTACGGACTCACTTTTTGCCTGCGCAGTCTTCTTCTTTATCTTTTCAATCCTTTATCTATTTTCTTTCACTGCTTCTTTTGTAATCCCAATGCTTTCTATTTACATCTCCACTTGCTTGTGTACTTTTCTTTTTGTTTCCAATTGTCTAAGTTCCACATGCAACTTTAAGCTTAGTTCCTTATATGTTCCAAACCTTTCAACAAAGGTGTCTTTAGGTTTGCTTAGGAGATGTTGATTATACATGTCCAGAATGTCTTCATCCACTTCATAGCCCATTGGAATTATCCAAATTATCCTTGGTTCCACAGCTTCCATCAAACATTTATTAGTGTCTATCATAAAACATATTTCATTTTCATACTTTTCAACAACTGAACTAGGAATTCTTTCCCTTGCATGCATCAAGTTCTGGAAGTTCTTGAAGTAACCCTAGATAGTAGTCTTTTGTGTCTGGGAATCACCAAGACTGCGAAGATGATCCCTAATTTGCCATGCCACTGGTTTGTCAGATGTCCATTGTATACCCAGAACTCCCAGCACTTCATTCATGAAGTATAAGAAAATGCATATCACCAAGGAACCATACTTGAAAGAATTTTTCTTGTCCCTTTTGATTTTGTTCAGGTTTTCTAGTAGTTGGCTTTGTAGTAGCTCACACAAGTCATAATCCATATTCTCCTTTATCATCTGATATGCGGCATAAATAGATGTTCCAGAAACTAAATTCTCCCTACTAGAGTGGTAAATCTTATGCCCAACTACCATCGAAGCAAACTTGACATCCGGATCAGTGATGTCATTGATAGTCATAGC
This sequence comes from Cunninghamia lanceolata, assembly GCA_027924645.1. NCBI lineage: Eukaryota > Viridiplantae > Streptophyta > Pinopsida > Cupressales > Cupressaceae > Cunninghamia > Cunninghamia lanceolata. The sequence continues at coordinate 1,829,444 of BSBN01001722.1, read as the reverse complement.
TCTTCTGTTGAATTTTGCTCTGGTAGCATCAGTTACTATCTGGTTTTTCACAGCTTTCAGTATGGGCAATCCTCCAGTTGAGTTTAAACCAGTTACATTTCTGATAGCATCCCTGGTAATCTTGAACAGTTTTAACAACCAAATGAATTCATCATGTATCTGACTTAAGACATATCGGACCCACTCATCCTCATCAAATGTCAAAAAACCCATAAGCTGAACAAAGTGTTTATCCTGTAGAGCCTTATATTCTGGTTTAAGTTCTTTATTTTTATCCATGAGTTGTTTTTCAAACAAATCTACATACCTTGAATCTCCAAACTCATCTATATTTGCATGAATGTAAACCCTAATGTCTTCTATATGTAGCACCCCATACGAAACATTTGAAAAAGCACCTAACGGATCGACTTGAATTGATTTGTGAGGATGCTTCTTGAATTTGGGTCGAGGCTTTTTGGTAATTTCAATAACATGAGGGGTAGCCATTTCAACAGATTTTAGATTCAAATATTTGCAGAGAGGTACCTTTTTCATTCGCGGTGTTAGGGTTGATAACTTGCCGATTGAGTTCATTCTCTGCCTCAGTCTATGGACTGTGTAGCTCAAATGCTCTTCTTCTTGTTCACTTCGAATGCAAGGTGATTCAAATGAGTGATTAAGTGACCTTTTAAAGCTCTGCATTACCTAATTTGCCTTTGCAATAAATGTGTTGCCCTAATTGTATCTAGTTACATTATTTTGACAGTTCCTTATATATCAACATCTTTTCTTCCAGAATTCCTTCCATAGGTTCTGGACCAATTTAGAGTGTTTTCTGTTAATGTGCCAGATTTAGGCACCCACTTACTAATCGAGGGAATTTGATTTTCTATGCAGCTCCCCCTAAGCCAAAGTTTTTGACTTAATTCCTGGAGGAATTGTCAGCACCAGATTCTGGTGCGGACTCATTATCATTGTTTACTATATCTTTCTTTATCCAAATCTTGTTCATTTCACTCCGCATCTCATCCACGTCAATTTTCCTTTTGCCTCTGTCTTGTTTCAACTCATCCAGTTTTCTATTTACCGGACCTTTTCTTCCATTGTTTTTACTTCTGTAGAATCTTGTAATATGACCAAATTTATTGTAGTTATAGCATACAACATTTCCTTTCTTATAAACCTGATTTTCTCTTGATCTGCACTGATTCACCATATGTCCAAACCCATTGCAAACAAAGCAGTAACCATTGAAAGAATTGCTAATTCTTTTATTATTAGAATAATTCATTGTCATACTTATACATTCATTTGATCTATGACCATACCTGTTACATTTGAAGCATTGACCGGAGAAGGATAGACTATTTTGATTTACTCTACTTCTGCACTGAGTAGCTCTATGACCAAATTTGTTGCAGTTGAAACAATTTCTATTGAATGATGGATATCTTTGAGCATTTGGTTGTCTTACTGGAGGTTTTCTAGATCTGTTTCTCTCATTCCTTGGTTGAAAATTTCTCAGTCCAGATCTGGAGCTTTCACCTTTCTCATACCTAAGATTATGCTTATCAACATCCTTTTTCTGCCCTTCAATGAGTGCTTCAAGTTTAGTTGAGCTTATCTTGAACTTCTCCTTATACTCATTTGCAATTTCTAGGTCATGTCTAAGTGTGATAATCTGTCTCTCAAATTCTCTTTCATTGTCTCTATTTTCTTGTAGATTAGATTCTAGAAGGCCAGCTATCGCATCTAATTTGCAACATTCTTCAGAACTCTTTTTCAGATTTTGATTTAACTCTTCTTCAACTTTCTTCTTATCTTTAATTTCCTTGGTTAGTCTCATCACTCCAGTTTCCATCTCATGTTTTAGAATAGTAACTTCTTTAGTTAACTTCTCACATTCCTTTGTCTTCTCATCCAGGGCCCTGTCTTCATAAGGTTTTCCCAGTTGAAGAGGTGGCTCTTTTCCTTTTGCATTGGATTTACTCAATTTTTCTTTTAAAACTTTGATGAAGTCTTCAGCCTTTTTGAGGTTGTCTTGGAGTTCTTGAACTTCTGGCTTAGATTGCTCAAGATCATCTAGGGCAAGATTAAGTTGCCCTTGAAGGTCATATTCATCTATTCTATTGTCTTCCCAGATCTTCCTTAAGTTGTTAAGCTTTTTCAAAGGAACTTAGCTCTGATACCAATTGTTGGATTAGGTCTGGACAACTGAGAGGGGGGGTGAATCAGTTGTCACACATTCTAAACTTTTTCTTTCTTTAATCTTCCTTTACAACTTAAAAACAAATTAATGAAATAAACATTTCAGTCATCACATAAGCAGAAATGAAATAACACATTTGACACCAAAATTTTTGACGTGGAAACCCGGTTAAGGGAAAAACCACGGTGGGGGTTAACCCACAGGAATTTAATACCCTGTTAAAAGTATTTTTACAAATGGGAATGCAAATGCATTTGGGCTCACTACCCAGAGCTCACTACTCAAAAGAAGGCTTACTACCTAGAGAAAATATTACAAGAGAACAATAGAGATTTGAACTGATTAATAGCATCTGCCTATGCATGAATTTCAATTCCGGTTAAGCACATAAACTGATTTAACACATTTTATCTTTACTCTGTTTTTCTTACTGATCTGCCTTCATTCGCACTTTTGATTTCTGCTCCTTTCACATACACACCTTATTCGCATACACCACACACACTAGACATCTGAGTTCATCGACTATATGTATCTGCAACAAGATCTATAATCATTCTACCAGTCGGCTTCAATAGTACTTAGAACACTTAAGAATGCTCTGCTCTGTCGACTAGAATTATGCATAACTTGGAGTGCGGTCCAAAACTTACTCTTTCAAATCATTACTTGTGTCGGCCACAGTTACTGAATGCCACCATTTGTCCAACAAGCAACTTCCATTCATCCGGAAATAAAATCTTCTGCAAGGTCTGTCTGTTCTTCTTTTGTCTGCTCTGTCAGACTGGAACCTGATACATAGATGCAAATAACATTTGATTCCTTCATCACCGGATGACAAAACTCTAGATTTAGAGTGTATTTGCAATGCCTTCAACAACCTTAGATTCGTAGCATACCATGCCTTTCCACCGGAGAGATCTGGACCAAAATACCAGACTCTGCTATATACTCTGTTTCAGGCTCTTAGACTTAGATTATCATTCTGACTTCTGGTATGATCAAATACTACACTGCAGATGTGTGGAACAATCTTAGTTGCCATCAATGACAACTCCTATCAATGCTATGTAGTGTCTCTTGCCAACACAAATAGTAGATAAGAGTGACACATGGGGAGTCCTAGGAGGCTAACATGTGGTTCCTTTCTTTGGAGATATTGGTTGAACATCACATTTTTTCTATTTTATGCCTCAAAATCATATTTGTTGGATCTTTGGCAATCACCAGACTTGCCTTGTCATCCCATTCTAATTTGGGCACTTATAGAGTCAAGTGTGTCATGATGTCTAAGATCACTTCTAGCCACTATACTATTAATATTGCATGTCAAATGTGTTATACATGTTAGATCTTATATATTACAACATAGTTACTTTGATTGAGAAATATTGCATACCTCGATTGACAATCTCCCAATTTTTATCTCCTATGATCTATTGTAGCATGGCGTCCTCTTATCCTATATCCTAGCTCCTCCTCTGTCAGCTTGGGGTGGCTCAAAATTGCTACCCCTTCTATACCCTTAGCTCCTCCATATTCCAATGGATATAATGGTATGGAATGTATTATCTCCTAGTAATCTCTATTTACACCAACCACTCCTACAACATCAACCTTTATTACTACCTCATCATTTTTATCATTGTTTGTCAATGCCTATGCACTAAATGTTGGCATATCTACCTCTCCAAGCTTTTATGCTAAGGTGAACCATTTAGTTTTCCTCTAATAATCCCAAGGTGAGGGACTCACTTTTTAGTTACTTGGGGTGTCTAATGTATGAGCATCTAGGGTGTAAGAGCAATCTTGCATCTCTCAAAAATATTTATTTCATGTTTGTTTTGTTTTGTAGGTTTCCCGATATTGTTTTGTTCATCATATTCCTATTATAGAGGATTGTTCCTATCACAAAGGCATACTCTTGTTCCAATCACCATTTCAACCTATTAGACTTCCAAACAAGAGATCTTATTGTGCAACACCACATATTAATTCTAGAGGTCCCAAATTATATTTGAGCTCATAATGATTTAATTATGCATTAACATGATGTGATTTCTCAAAATTATTTGTTGATCAATAATATGACATCAAAATTCTTATCAAAGAAGACCTAGTTGGGCTATGTGGTAAACATCCAAGATTTATGACAACAATTAAAGAGACATACAAGATTACTGATCCCAAGAAGGTTTATTGTTAGAACCACATCAAGGTCTTGTGATTCTAACTTATCGCATTCATTCTAGAAGGGTCCTTCTACATGTTTCATTGTGCATTGAGCATTATACCACCCTACTAGTCGGTTCATGCCAATCTAATTTCCTGCACTTGTTATATAAACATCATTCACCCTACATTGAAGATAGTTGATTTCCAATGAACTAATGGTTTATCAGAATTCAAGCATTATCTCATAGAGTTTGATATCAACGTGAAGAGAATTGTATTGCACATAAATTCAAAGATTATAATTCACACACTGATTGTGCCCATGATTTGTTGAAGGTTTAGGCCTCATGTTGTAAGCCTTTGTGACAAGATTTTAAAATTAAATTTGAATATGAATCAATAATATCATTATTCTATTTATTTGATGTGTTATTAAGTTCCATTTTGAGTATCAATGTATTTAGCTCCATGGTTGGAGAATCCTTAACTAGACCCTCTTGACATGACCATATCATTGTATGCTAATTTTTAATGTCTCTTATAGATGAGAGGCTCATGAATCATGATCTTCTAAATACCAAACTAACAAAGAAATATCTAATAATAAAATCTCTCTACTACTATCAATTGCCTCCCACATTACCATTAGGATCTCTTGATCCTCCTTAGTTGTTTCTCATCCTTAGGTCCCATCTCTAGTCTCATATATGGCCCTCATGTGATATCCCCAAGTGCTAATCTATTAAAAGTTTATCTCTATCTTAGTAGGTCCTACTCTTTCCAATTACTAATCCTTTTGGTGTCCCATTAATAGGTTGGGGCATACCATCTACTATGTTCACTTGAAAATCTAGTGGTTGTGGGATATGGATATGCTCATAGGCCCAATACTATATATAGTAGTATTATGACCTACAAACTAGATCCATTGGTATTAGTAAATCTATATAAATCATCATATAAATGAGCAAGCATGCACCTACCTAGAAATACACCTTCTAGTGCTCCTCCATAACATTATATGAATCAAGTTGTAACTAATGGATGGTCCCATGTTATCATGTAAGATCAAAACTGTAAGAATCAATTATAACAAATTATACCCTCAAGATGCAAGTGCTATTGCAATACATGATAAGGGTACTCCACCCTATGCATGTCCTACTAGACGTGCAATAATGATACAACTGTCCATCCTACTACTAGTGTTAGAAATGAGGGTAAACAACTATCAATGGAAAATTGATTACAACTATAATATAGATATTTAACTATGCAGAACCAAAATGGAGATGGTATAAAATAAACACAAATAAATAAAAAAACAAAAGATCAAACACATAACATAATGTTTACATGGAGAAACCCTTTCAGGAAAAACTCCACAAGAGAAGAGATGCACCAACTTGTATTAACTTCAATAGAGTTTACAATACAACACTATCAATCTCCTCTTCAATCTTCAATCCAGCAGCACTTATTTTTCCAGTCTCAACTCTCTACTACAACATAGTTGTAATACAATATCCTCATAAAGGGGTTTCCTTCTAGGCCAAGACAAGCCAACATAACCTCTACCGTCAGATCTATGACCTAATGATGAATGGTCCAGATTTACAATGAGAAAATATGTATAAAATGTGGCTTCCGGGGGTGTTGCCCTTGGACCCCCACTGGGGCAAGCAGCCCCTAGACCCCCCACCAGGGGGCTCATCCTACCTGACCCCATAGGGGGTGTCCCCTGCAACCACCCCGGATAACCTCCATCCTTTAGGTACTAGGATCAAACATGCGGCTGAAACAAGATCACTACTTGGTGAATATTTCTTCCCTTATGGAAATTTACAAACAACAATAGGAGTAATTAATTACAGAGGATTTACAAGGTTGATGGCACCTTAATCCTAACATTCTCCCACTTGACATCATACATTGTAAACTCATCCATAGGAAAAAATAAAACAACTAAGCACTAGGAACAAGGCCCATGGCCTCCCTCCACCACGTAAATTTTTTTGTGATCACGGTTTTAGTAAGTGAATTTGCAACATTCTCTTGAGTGTCAACCTTATTCACCTTAATCTGACCATTGGCAATCATTTCACAAAAAAAATGGTATTGAACATCCACATGCTTAGTTCATGCATGATACATGGGATTCTTGCCCAAACATATTGCACTCTGGCTATCACAATCAATTTGAATAATCATGCAATCAAAACCAATACATGTACACAATCTTTGTAACCAAACTACCTCCTTAGAGACATGAGTAGCATCCATATACTTTGCTTCAGTGGTGGATAAAGAAATGGTGGGCTTCCTTTTACTTATCCAACCTGCAACTCCTCCAAACAAAGTAAACACATAGCCACTAGTGGACCTTTGACTATCCAAGTCACCTACCCAATCTGCATCAACAAAACCCTATATGTCTAATGTCTTATCCACATTGTTAGTACTCACAAATATCTTAACACCCTCTTTGTATAATTCCAATGTTGTCTACCAAGGTTAGACATAAACCTACTCAAAACTCCCACTGCTTGGGCAATATCCAGTCTAGTGCAAATCATTGCATTGCATACATCAAACTTCCTACAACACTAGCATATGGCATGCATCAAACATATCCCCTAAATCATCTTCATTCTTATGACACATATCTAATGAAATCTTAGTACCAACTAGTAAAGGAATTCTAACTGGATTGCAATCCTGCATGCTAAATCTATGAAAAATAGTATTCACATACTTACTTTGTGATAACCAAAGCTTTCTGTTACCTCGATCCCTTTTGATCTCCATTCCCATAATATACCTAGCTTCCCCTAGATCCTTCATGTCAAATGTACCTGAAAGTTGATCTTTCAACTCATTGATCATACCCTTGGTGTTACTGAAAAATAAAATATCATCCACATACAAGGAAATAATCAGAATATGATCATCAATACATCAAATGTAGACATAGTGATCCTCTTCACTTCTAACAAAGCCCAATTTCAAAACAAATGAATCAAACTTCTAGTACCACATTTTGGGGTACTGTTTTAACCCATAAAGAGATCCTTTAAATTTGCATACCTAATGTTCTTTCCCTTTTACCTCAAAACTTGTAGGTTGTTGCATATAAATTTCTTCTTCCAGATCTCCATGCAAAAATGTAGTCTTAACATCCATTTGTTCAATTTCAAAACTATAAGTTACATCAATAGATAAAAGAAATCTAATAGAAGATAATTCAACAAGAGAGAAAATTTCACTGAAATTGACTCCCTCTCTCTGAGAGTAGCCCTTGGCTACCAGCCTAGCCTTGTACTTCTTTAATGAACCGTCTATTCCAAACTTCTTCTTAAAGACCCACTTACATCATATGGCCTTTCTTCATTTGGGAAAATGTTCAAGAACCCAGGTATCACATGAGTCTAAAGCCATCATCTCCTCCTACATGGCTAGCTACCAAGACTCACTATCATCTACATGAATAGCTTCCCTATAGGATCTAGGTTCATTCTCAATACTCAATAAAGCAAATACACAATAGAAATCTGGTGGGCTATACCTATCAACTGGGTTCTATTTTCTTATGGATCTTATCAAGGGTGGCTTCTTCTTCTCCATCCCCTAATCCATCATTTTGTTCTTCATGATGTGCATTTTCTTGTTTTAAATCAAAATACACCATCCTCTTCCTTTCTTTTTCTTCTGGTTGTATAGGATCAAAAATAGCTCTAAATTCCCTGAAAATCACATCTCTAGAATAGATAACTTTTCTGGTTAGAGTATCCCAAATCGTATAACCTTTTACATTCTCACCATATACAATGAAGATGCATTTCTATGCTTTTGGATCCAACTTAGATCACTTTTCCTTAGGCACATGAACAAAAGCCTCACATCCAAAAGCCCTTAAATGTGAAATAGAAGGTTTCGTACTTGTCCACACTTCATAAGGTGTCGAATCAAGAGCCTTACAAGGAGATTTGTTTAACAAGTAACAAGTGGTTCTCATAGCTTCTGCCCAAAAGCATTTATCCAACTATGCATCACTTAACATACTTCTAGCTCTTTCCATTATTGTTCGGTTCATCCTTTCTCCAACATCATTTTGTTGTGGTGTATATGGAGTTGCCTTTTGTCTTATGATACATGCATGCTTACAGAACTCATCAAATTCCTTGGAGTAATATTCCCCTCCATTGTCAAATCTTAATATTTTATATTAAGTCCTTATCTGTTCTCTACTAAGACTTTAAACTCCTTAAACTTAGTGGAAACTTCAGATCTATACTTCATAAAATAAATCCATGTGACTCTAGCTACATCATCAATGAAGGTAACTATTGCCAATTTTTCACCTACAGCTCAAATTGGCAGAGCTGAAGTAGTTTTATTATATTTAAGGTGAAGAATACTCTAACACATTTCTGCTATGCTTAACCATTTCATATTTTAAGTGCTTGAGAAAGAAATGAAGTTCAGTTGCGTTCATGCTATGTAATTGATTCATAAAGAAAAGTACACAGAAGTCATTACATAATATGAAATAGATGATTTTATTCAAGAGAAATGTTTAAATATGTCCCACACAAGTCGTGTGAGTGACTGAAAATGCAATATGAAACTAAACTATACATATGAAACAAAGAAAAGAGTATATGAGGAGAATAGGGACCCATCATTACTTGTGAATGATGAATCCCAAGGTTGACCAAGTCCATCTTCAGCTCCCTCCATTCAATGAGCTCCAAAGATACCTGTATGAGAGAGTTGTTAGAGCTCGGGGTACAAATTATTTTCATATACAAAAGCAACAGATATATAGTTTACCTTCATGAAGCATCAAATTCATATGTTCAATTATCATAGATACAAAAGAAAAGCAGAAGGAATAGCTGAGATGCAAGTACCAAATCAGAAGGGTAAATCAAGAAAGAGAATCATCATGTCCTGTAATTCAAGGTATGTTTTATGTTCTAACTTGTTTGTTCATTGTGCAGGTATAGGTGAAATATATCAAGATCAATCACTGTAACAGTATGTGGATGAAAATGGGCTCCCACAAGGGTTGAGCTTAGCATACTACCCTCTTAGTTCTTAAGAGGGACAAGGACCATTCATCAATGTTATTTAGATACAAGATAGAATAGTGGCAGAGGCTCTCAAAAGCCAAAGTTATGTACCATTCATTAATGAAATGACATTCAAAGTCAAGATCTAGATGATAGATTCATAAGAGTTTAAAGGACTGTCTAAATTAGTCATGAAAGAGATTTCTAAAGCAAGTGGAGCAATCCCAAGTGATATGAAGAACCCTGCTTAGTATGAAGACGGCCAACAATGCACAGGAGTCTAATACAACAAAAGGTAGTCTTGTTTTGAAGCAGCAATGCATCATGTAATAGATGTAGTCAATAACCCCTGACACAGTGAGCATTCAGTCATAGTGATAATCATGTATTCAGGCCTCTCATCCTTACACAAAACATGGAGCAATACAGAAAATGTGGCATATGTAGTGAAATTGTATCATTATTAAGAAAGGTAGTAATGATATAATGATAATAAAATGATTGTCATGTTCAAGGCAATAGACACAGTACCCATTTGTCACTAATCAAAGGGTCTCATTCATTATTGAAGTTAAAAAGCACAGTGAAAGTGTAGTGAGAGTCATAACTAAATCCCAATCACCATTCATCAGTCATGACATTCATCAATTATCAAGGGGACCTATCACAGAGTATGAGAGGGTTTTGTCTTGCAGTGACAATGATATCACAAGGCAGTGAGGTAGTCAGCTAAATAGGACAATCAGTACAATCATACCATGGGAACAACAGATTGTCAAGAACAATTGAAAGTGCTAAAATAGCAGCAATGACAGCAATAGTCACGTAATCTCATCATATCTCAAAAAATACGAACTGGGTTTTCGTGATTTTTTGATAAAAATTAGAAAACAAATAGATGAAAAAACCCATTAAATGTTATGAAAACCTAGTTTTTGGTTTGAGAGAAAACTTCACCAGTCTGAGACAGTTTGAAACAACGGTCGTATATCTCCAAAGGGCAGAGTTATCACCATTTTTATTCACTAGGAACAGTCAGGAACAGTCAAGAAATCATGGGGAAAGCAACATGATGGTTGAAATCTTGAAGATTTAAAGCAATGAAAACCATGGTTAAAGACAGTCATAGTCTTTATGATAGTGCAAATCAAGGGACAATGACTTTTGATTTTTGTCAAAAGTTCCATGAACATAACGAATCAACTTGAAAACAATAATAGTAGTAATCATCATAGAGGGCAGTCACTGACATAGTGGTGCCATGAACATATTGCAGGAGTAGACCTCTCAAAGTATAGAAAGTATGGAAAGTATGAGACCAAAGGGCAGTAACTCAAAGCTTTTAAGGGACAGTCAAAAGCCAAGATTAAACTGGTGACAACCAAAGATAGGAACAATGATAAGAATATGCAAGAAGACATGGGAACATTCATCCAGAAGCATAAGGAGTAGTCTAAACCATTGAAAGAGCAGTCAATGACAGCAACACAAGAAAAAAACCAAATGACTCAGAGACTTTGGAGGTAACAGCTGCAAGTAAGAGTGGACCTGTGTTTTGACAGAGATAAGATGTTGTTTGCAAGGATCACAAGCCACAACAATGAGCAATAGAAGCAATCATTTGTTATGCAACAAAATACAACCAATATTTCTTTTTCCTTCATGATTTTATCAAGAAACAAAATATATTTGTTGTTCATCTCAGAAAGAATGAAAACCCTCGCTGTGCCTGGAAAAACCATATTGAGCAAATGAGCTAGAAGAACTAAAAAGGAAACCATGTTTGGAGTACAATAAAGTTATCTTTTCATGTCAATGGCTACAGGAACAAATACATCATGAGATGATTCAAAAATCATGAAAAAAAGAAATATAAACTGTATTTTGCTTACAACAAATGCATAGAATGCAAAATACTTCCATCATTTGCTACATTTTAAAGCTCGAAACAAGCATTCTATCTACAGATGTTGAAGGAAAAAGCCAGCTATACAGGGGGAGAACTTACCCAAAAGCTCATTTTGCCAAGTCTGCATACAAAAAGCCTCCAAAAGCTTGAAAAAACTCCAATAATGGCAGTGCCCAGCAAAGCAGGTTTTTCCAAAAAATCAAAGTGCAAAATGATGTGAAAAGAATGGAGATTGGAGAGTTTTTTTTTAGGGTTTTCTCATGTGCCCTAATTCAACCTTGCCTTTTTCCAAATTGCTTTAAAATATTCGGCCTCTACTAATACCTTTGAGGTATTATATTTTACTTTGCATATATGTTATGTTGTCGATGAGGATTGCACCCTTATGCAAAGCTGTGACACTCTGCAATCCTTTGAAACATGGGGACAAACTCAAGCTGTGGGTGACCTATAATGAGTTTGAACCTCCAGATTATGGGTTGGTTCCCTTAAAATATTCTATTGGAACGTATGATTTTCTATTTTGGAAAAGGGTAAGAAGGAAACTATAAGGAAATGAAACTGTAAAATTTGGTGATGCACCTAATATGGATAGAAAATATGCAATCTGGTTCACAATATAACTCAGAAATCTGACTCACACAATCTAATCTTGGCACAAATATCACAAAAGTATTTCTAAGGAAGGCTTGAAAATAGACTTTTTATGAAGGAAAAGGATTTCTCACAACACAAAAGGATTATTTTCATTAACACAACCTAAGACCTGCAATAACACTATGCTTAATGCTTCATGTAATAGTGAGACAATAATTTTAAAGGTTTTGATTATTAAACATAGTAAAATTTCATCAAATCACTTCATACAATTTGTATTAAATGGAAAGGCAACTACTTGATTTCAAAGAATAAAGGAAATATTGCAAGAGAGACAAAAATGGAACATGTAACCTGCTGATCTCTATAAAACTATCAAAAATGAGCTACAAAACCTTCTTCTCTCTCAAAGTGTATAAGAGCAAAAAGGCAGGAACTAGCAAAAACAAGTTTTGCTTTACAATATATAGCTTTGCCCTCACTAAGAGGCATGCAAAAAATGAATTGTTGCTAACTACCTCTAAAAATAATCTCTCCAAGGTGATCCACGAGCAAACTCAAAAATCCCTAAAAATAAGGGCTCAAACTATCACAAATCAAGCAAAAATAGCTCCAATTTGGTCCTCTCCACATGCTTGACCAAGAAGTTGACCAAGAACCCTAAAAATACACCTCAAATCATGCAAGAAACCCCTAGATGACCTAGTTAACTCAACTTATCAATTTGCATGATTTTTCTTTTGCAAAATTGATTGTGAGTAAATAATAAAGTAATTAGGATAATTACTCTATTGTTAGTTACAACTTATACTATTTTTTATTTTACAATTTGTGAAAAATAATAAAGTAATTTGAAGAATATTACTTTACTATTTATTTACATTTTATTTATTTGTAAAATCATGCATGATGAAAAAGAAAAAACAAACTCCTTATCTCTCCAATTTACACAAGCCTAATTTTGCATGATTTGAACAAAAAATAGGACTTTAGAGGAAAATAAAAACCCCTTATAGCCCCTTGTAAAAAATATCCATTTGCATGCCATTATGCCTCAAGGAAGAAAAATTACCCTTATCTCTCCAAAAACATCATAAAAATGCATGAAAAAACTAAGGCATCACATTACAAACCGTTATGACTCTAATTTGCACATTAAGAAAACAAATCTTCAATTTTGCCTTATCTCTCCATTTCCAATGCAAAAAATGGCCTTACTGCCACATATTTTTGCCATGCAAGATAAAAACCCTAAGTCACTATATCACTTTGTCACATGCATCATCATGCAAAATATAATCTCTTGTTCTCCATTATTTTCTTCATGCAAAAATATATTCTCTCTGCCACCTTTATATCATGTCCTTATATGATCCTCATGAAAATATTCTATCTTAAGTCAAAAATCAACAAAAATACTCATGACTTATAGCCTCATCTTTGACCACGAGCTCTATCACTTGGCATTCCATCGGCCACTTTGCATTTTCTAAGGTTATTATGATGTTTGCTCATGGCATGGGCCCCCTTTGGCATCATTAGATTCATTCAACACATAAGTGTTGACCTTGAGTTGGGAATGATTAAATCTGTTTGCAAAAAATAAAACATAGTGATAAAAACACTAAGTCTCGAACCTCCTTCTTGGACTTTGTGCAGTCGATGAAAAAGCAAAAGATGAACCCTAACATTCATTTTACTTTTCATTCACTTGGCTTGCTGCCTAAGCACCACCAATGGAGAAACTAGGGTTTGAAGGTTTTGGAGTTCTTATTGCAAGCTCTCTGAAGATATTTTTTGTTGTTCCAAGATTGGCTCGTCGCTATTTCTGGTAAGTCTCCTCGTTACTCTTGATTCTGCTCTATTTGTCTCCTCTATCTACTTGAGAAATGCTGTGGAGGTGAGTATTCTGCAAAATGTACTGTATCTTCAGTATTTTTTGAGAAAAACTCGGTATATCTAGTTGTGGCCTACATACTGAGTGTTATCTTTATGCATTACCCATTCTTTAACCAAAACTCCTTTTGTCTTTGTATCTTCATTCTCTGCAACTGTATCTTCATTTGCTACTTTCCCGCACTGAAATGTCATAAACAAGACAAGGGTTTCAAAGATTGTAAGATGGGTCCTCTGTAATTTTTAGAAATGATTTCCTCTTGTCATTGTTGTGGCTGAATATGCATTATCTTTCTCAGTTTTACCTTTGTATCCTCGTTCATTTGAACTATAACTGCAAAAAATTTTGAGGTTTTTAAAAACTTGTGATGAGGGTTTCTTTGTTTTCTCTAAAAAAGATAGTTTTGGTTCATTATCTCTGACAAACCCTACTAGGGTTGTATGCTTTTGTATTGAGAAACCCTGAAGGTTTTAACAGTGACTCTAGCTATATATATGAGCTCTCTGTCCTATTTTGATTGGTCTTCTTATTTGGCACTGAGAAACTCTATGAAACTATGAAGCAAGGTTTTTATCTCATATCATTTTAACAGGAAAAGATGAGGATTTACTTCTTCTCATAAACCCTCTCTAGGGTTTCCTTTGTAGACTATGAAGGATTTCCTCTGAAAGTTCTACTCTGTCAAAACATTCTTTACTATTGATTGTTCCCTTTGTGATCTCCATGCCAGAAACTTGATCACTTTCTCTTTTTGACTATCTATGTTGATTTTACTTGAATATCATTCATTTAAATGATTTTTTATTTCATGTTGGGACAGTCATGATCATGACTGATTTCCACACCTCACTCATAACCAAAGTGGTAAATATTTGTCCTATTTTTATTTTCCAAACCAAACTTTTGGCTGTTGAAGTGGATGATATTTAAGCATAATCATTTGTAACCTTCAGTACTGCATTACTATTGTTAACTCCTCATTGTGTTGCTTCTTAGTATATACACAATCATCCTCTTAGACTATTATAGTGATCCTGATAGCTCTCTAGGCATTTGTGAATGTCTCTCATTTATTGATTACTCCAATATTGACTTTCACTACTATCACCATGACTATCTGTGAAGTTGTTCTTGTTCAAAGGCTACCAAATCCCATGCTTGGCTCCAGTTGTCTCAGAACTATCTCTTAATGACTACCTTCTTGAAGGCTTATATTTTTCCTTGCTGTGAGATGGTATGCTGCTCCTTGATTGTTGTACCTAATGATTGGTGATGTATTATTTTCATGCATTCCTTTTCTGCCTGATATCCTTAATAGAATGCCACTATTTGCCTGAACTCAGTCATGTAAAGTTGCTCCTCTGTCTTCATTGTTTGCTAACTACCTTCTTTCACTTCCTCCCTTTTGACATCTCTGCCTGTTATCTGCAAAAACTCTTTTCTCCTTTACTGAGTTTGTTGATGACTGTAGATATCCAAATATTGTCTTCTTTGCACTCTCTTTGTTTGGCCAAAAAGAGTGAAACCTGCTATGGTGATGGTGGGCTCTTTGATGGCAATCTCACAATCTCCATATGACTATCAACAAAAATTCTAGTATGACTGTCAACAAGGTTATTGTAAGACTCTCTTGAAAGTGTAATGTCATTGAAATTTGTCTTGAAACCTCTAATTTAGAATGATCTCAACTGTGAATGTTCCCCTTCCCTCAAATTGCTCTGTTCTCTCAAGTATTTCTAATAAAATTCCAAAATCTAATTGTGGCATTTATTCTTCGTGCACTCTAGAGCTCTTTCCAGTATAGACATACTCTGTCTCCCATTAACATGAGCTCCCATCATGTCTTCCAACTGCATGCTTAGTTCAGTGATCCTCAAGCTGCTATCATCAATATCTGAGACTCTGTAATTCATTACTAACTTACATTGCACAACTTTGCAAGGCAATATTTTGCAGGTAGGTAATATAGAGCCAAAGTACATTACAAACTCCTTATCTGATGACCAATCCCTCTTCCCACACAAAGGACTGCAGCTTGAGAGATTAGCAGCTTGCCCTTTTCTCCTGTTATATGATTATTTGCACTTGGTTGTGACATTCATTATATTGATATGACTCTCTGTATTATTCATTGCTCATGTTGAACTGTCTTAATGTTTTTCTAAATGCACTTGATATTGAATGAAGATTCCAACATTGTAGAACCTAGTAATAGATTGTACTTGTGATGTTCTACCATGTTTGGTTTATCTATAAGTACCTCATGGACAGTAATATACACTTTTATGATAGTTAAGAGATGAAAGTACCTTTTATGGGTCATTGTACCTTTTGTACTTGCACTTGACATCTCTTGATGTGACATCTCTTTGATCAATTAGCTCTGCATCTGCACTTCATCCTTCCTCTGTATGGATACATTTGTCCACTCTATGACATGAGAATGATTAAGTGGGGTCTTCTTGTGATGAGGCATAGTATATAGGAGCAACTGCTCCTCTTTATTCAATTATGATTCCATCTCTTTGACTGCCTATGTTGACTGCTTCTATGCATGATTACTCTGTTTATGCAATCTGATGCCCTTCTTGAATGGATAAGAAGCGAGCACACTAGGCTCAACCCTTGTGGGAGCCACATTTTTCTCCATGTGCTTTAATGTCTTCAAATCAGCAACATTACTTTTCCTATACCTGCACAGTGAACAAACAAATTAGCATAAAAAATATACTTGATGGTGTTGATTGATCTTCTTTATGATATTCTGACTTGTAGCACATGTTTGATTTGATCTTTCATATGAATTGCATGATGTGACAAGTTGATATATTTGCTTGATAAAAGCATATGATAACTTTAAACATCTGAAACTCTAACAGGACTTTCCACAAATTTTTTGCAAGTTCAGCTAATGATAGGAGCTAGAGATGAAGACTGAGGATCAACATCAACAAAAAAACCTTCTTGCTCAGGCAATGATGGATGTTTACCTTTATCATATGTCTTTATTATTTCCTTTATCATCAGATGTATATCTTTCATGTTTGCATTGCTCAGTCTAGTTACACCCACGGCTTGTGTGGGACACATTTGAACACTTCTTTTAAACAAAATCAGTTAATCTATCTTATGCACTTGATGTATATATATTTCTTTTTCAATCAATGCATAGGATAAAGTAACAGATACTGAATTGTATGTTCCAAATATGACATGAAATAACAGTTCAAATAAATATCTTTCTTTCTTTCTTTCTTTCAAATATGATCAAGTGAATAATCAATCTGACTTATAACTCCTGAAAGATAACACTATGTTAGATCAATTGTATTTCTTGAATAATTGATTCCTTGACATCCTGATTCACTTGTTATGATGATTCATCAGTCCTGATTGAATTGATGGGTTATCCAAACAACTGAATATCTATGTCTTCTTTGTCAAGACATCAACTGTTCATTAAATGCAATAACCTCAAAGTTTTCTTTTATTCCTTTTGAACAACTGCACTTAGGTCTAACTAAATTTAGTGTGAACAAAAATTAGTAACATGTTATACCTAGACTTTATGTCTTATCTAGGTTTATTTTGTAACCTTTGGAGAAAAAATCAACCTTAATGTGCCTTATCTTTTTTATGATTTTATAGAAAATCAAAATGCCTAAATAGGGAGATATTGTATGCCTTGTAAAAAAAATCAAACAAATCAGGTCTCTTTCCCACCTTTTGTGGAGAAATCAAAACTGCAGATATTGTAAAATAATATTAAGGTAATATTCTATAAATTGCCTTAATATTTGTTATTTTAAAATGCAGTTAAATAAAAGCAAGTGTTGATAGAGCTTTCCTATTTGAGTTTAAGTCTTTTGGGTGAAATGGGAAAAAACTTGGCAAACTGAAGTTTCTATTTCAAATTTCAGTCAGTTTAGGGATGATTTTTGAGTCTTTTCTAGATCGACCCTTTTGGGAGGAAAGTTTCCATCATTTTCATCCAGTTTGGAGGCAATTTGGGCACTAATTTTGTGGCTTTTTCCCTTTGCTCGAAAATGAGACTTTATTTTCCTTTTTGGATAAACAACTGGCTAAGTTTTTACGAAGTCCTTTTGGCTATATATAGGGGGAAGAGACTCAGTTTAAGAAAGTTCAAATTTGCTTCTTTCTCTCTTGACTACTTGCAAAGAGTTTTGTAAGCTTGAGATTTGTACTTAGATTTCATATTTGCATACTTCTTCAGTTTTAATAAAATAGCAGAGCATTCCTATCTCAATTTTTGTCTCATTTTGTAGTAGTAGTTTGATGTTATCATTGTGATTCTAACTTTTGAATCCCTTTTATGTCCTATTATTGCAAGTGTGGGTGCATAAAGTCCATATGATGCAAGTTGCATGTTGTGTTTGATTTTAAATCTTCGTGCAAATCAATTTTGTGTTGTATGTACATGTGAGATTGTGAAAGTTATTGTTTTGAGAAACTGGTTGGGAGTAAGGTTATTGAAATAGATAAAGTTCTGGTGCATTGCCATTAGGAGTTTAGGATTTCATTTCAAGTTATTTCTCTAAACCCTTTTCCTCAGAAAGTTCTGTAGTTTAGGTGATTTGCTAGGGGAACTATCCCACTCTGGAGATTCATTCTCGCCATAGGTCACCCACAACCTGAGAGTGTTTCCATGTTTCAGCAGGATAGTTAAGTTTAACTTGGCTAGGGTGCAATCCTGATTGACAACAGTTTTTGGCACACTCGATGGGACTCTGAAACTTGTTTTAGAGAAAGTTTTTCAAAGTTTTAAGTTGTTGTTCTGGTATATGCAATAGTGTTTCTAGCCTTTAGAGGTTTTAAGTTATACCCTAGTGACTCCATTCTCTAATTTTACATGTAGATCTAAGTGTTGGTTTATTTCAGAAAATCTAATTCACGCTTGTTTGCCAGCTTTTCAATGAATGAAGAGGCCTATGTTTCATAAAAATATGTCCTACCATCCATCATAGCACGAAAATGCCGCTTATCCATCTCCATATCAGCCATATCAGACCAATCATGCTGTTGGTTTCAATTCCATGGCTTTCCAAAACCAGCATACCCAATATAATTACCACCCACCCACCCCTACTCAGCCTCCATATCAGCCTTCATATACTCAAAACCAGCTCCAAAGATACAAAAGTAACAGATATATAGTTTACCTTCATGAAGCATCAAATTCATATGTTTAGTTAGCATAGATACAAAAGAAAAGTAGAAGGAATAGCTGAACATGATATGCAAGTACCAAATCAGAAGGGTAAATCAAGAAAGAGAAGCATCATGTCCTGTAATTCAAGGTATGTTTCATGTTCTAACTTGTTTGTTCATTGTGCAGGTATAGGTGAAATATATCAAGATCAATCACTGTAACAGTATGTGGATGAAAATGGGCTCCCACAAGGGTTGAGCTCAGCATACTACCCTCTTAGTTCTTAAGAGGGACAAGTACCATTCATCAATGTTGTTTAGATACAAGATAGAACAGTGGCAGAGACTCTCAAAGCCTAAGTTATAGTACCATTCATTAATGAAATGACATTCAAAGTCAAGATCTAGATGATAGATTCATAAGAGCTTAAAGGACAATCCAAATCAGTCATGAAAGAGATTTCTAAAGCAAGTGGAGCAGTCCCAAGTGATATGAAGAACCCTACTTAGTATGAAGACAACCAACAATGCACAGGAGTCTAATACAACAAAAGGTAGTCTTGTTTTGGAGCAGCAATGCATCATGTAATAGATGTAGTCAATAACCCCTGAGACGGTGAGCATTCAGTCATAATGATAATCATGTATGTAGGCGACTCATCCTTACATGGAACATGGAGCAATACAGAAAATGTGACATATGTAGTGAAATTGTATCATTATTAAACAAGGAAGTAATGATATAATGATAATACAATGACTATCTTGTTCAAGGCAATAGACATAGAACCCAGTTGTCACTAATCAAAGGGTCTCATTCATAATTGAAGTTACAAAGCACAGTGGAAGTGTAGTGAGAGTCATGACTAAATCCCAATCACCATTCATCAGTAATGACATTCATCAATTATCAAAGGGACCAATGATAGAGTATGAGAGGGTTTTATCTTGCAGTGACAGTTCTATCACAAGGCAGTGATGTAGTTAGCTAAATAGGACAGTCAGTACAATCATACCACGGGAGCAACAGATTGTCAAGAACAGCTAAAAGTGCTAAAATAGCAACAATGACAGTAGCAGTCACGTAATTTCATCATATCTCAAAAAATACGAACTAGGTTTTCGTGATTTTTTGACAAAAATTAGGAAACAGATAGATGAAAAAACCCATTAAATTTTATGAAAACCCATTAAATTTTATGAAAACCCAGTTTGTGGTTTGAGAGAAAACTTCACCAGTTTGAGACAGTTTGAAACAACAGTCATATATCTCCAAAGGGGAGAGTTATCACCATTTTTATTCACTAGGAACAGTCAAGAAAGCATGGGGAAAGCAACATGATGGTTGAACTCTTGAAGATTTAAAGCAATGAACACCATGGTTAAAGATAGTCATAGTCTTTATGATAGTGCAAATCAAGGGACAGGGACTTTTGATTTTTGTCAAAAGTTGCATGAACATAACAGATCAACCTGAAAAATAGTGACAGTAGTAATCATCATAGAGGGCAGTCACTGACATAGTGGTGCCTTGAACATATTGCAGGAGTAGACCTCTCAAAGTACAGAAAGTATGGAAAGTATGAGACTGAAGCGCAGTAACCCAAAGCTTTTAAGGGACAGTCAAAAGTCAAGATTAAATTGGTGACAACCAAAGATAGGAACAATGATAAGAATATGCAAGAAGACATGGGAACATTCATCCAGAAGCATAAGGAGTAGTCTAAACCATTGAAAGAGCAGTCAATCATAGCAACACAGGGAAAAAACCAAATAACTCAGAGACTTTGGAGGTAACAGCTGCAAGTAAGAGTGGACTTGTGTTTTGACAGAGATAAGATGTTGTTTGCAAGGATCACACGCCACAACAATCATCTATTATGCAGCAAAATACAACCAATATTTCTTTTTCCTTCATGATTTTATCAAGAAACAAAATATATTTGTTGTTCATCTCAGAAAGAATGAAAACCCTAGCCGTGCCTGGAAAAACCATATTGAGCAAATGAGCCAGAAGAACTAAAAAGGAAACCATGTTTAGAGTACAATAAAGTTATCTTTTCATGTCAACGACTACAGGAACAAATACATCATGAGATGATTCAAAAATCATGAAAAATAGAAATATAAACTGTATTTTGCTTACAACAAATGCACGGAATGTAAAATACTTCCATCATTTGCTGCATTTTAAAGCTTGAAATAAGCATTCTATTCGCAGATGTTGAAGGAAAAAGCCAGCTACATATGTGGAGAACTTACCCAAAAGCTCGTTTTGCCAAGTCTACATACAAAAAACCTCCAAAAGATCGAAAAAACTCCAATAATGGCGGTGCGCAGCAGAGCAGGTTTTTTCCAAAAAATCAAAGTGCAAAATGATGTGAAAAGAATGGAGATTGGGTTTTGTTTTAGGGTTTTCTCATGTGCCCTAATTCGACCTTGCCTTTTTCCACATTGCTTTAAAATATTCGGCCTCTACTAATACCTTTGAGGTATTATATTCTACTTTGCATATATGTTATACCTAGACTTTATGTCTTAGGTTTATTTTGTAACCTTTGGAGGAAAAATCAACCTTAATATGCCTTAGTTTTTTTATGATTTTATAGAAAATCAAAATGCCTAAATAGGGATATTGTGTGCCTTGTAAAAAAATCAAACAAATCAGGTTTCTTTCCCTCCTTTTGTGGAGAAATCAAAACTGCAGATATTGTAAAACAATATTAAGGTAATATTCTATAAATTACCTTAATATTTGTTATTTTAAAATGCAGTTAAATAAAAGCAAGTGTTGATAGAGCTTTCCTATTTGAGTTTAAGTCTTTTGGGTGAAATGGGAAAAAACTTGGCAAACTGAAGTTTCTATTTTAGTTTTCAGTCATTTTAGGGGTGATTTTTGAGTCTTTTCTGGATCGACCCTTTTGGGAGGAAAGTTTCCATCAATTTCATCAACTTTGGAGGCAGTTTGGGCACTGATTTTGTGGCTCTTTCCCTTTGCTTGAAAATGAGACTTTGGTTTCCTTTTTGGATAGACGCCTGGCTAAGTTTTTAGAAAGTCCTTTTGGCTATATATAGGGGGAAGAGACTCAGTTTAAGAAAGTTCAGATTTGCTTCTTTCTCTCTTGACTATTTGCAGAGAGTTTTGTAAGCTTGAGATTTGTACTTAGATTTCATATTTGCATACTCCTTCAATTTTAATAAAATGGCAGAGCATTCCTATCTCAATTTTTGTCTCATTTTGCAGTAGTAGTTTGATGTTATCATTGTGATTCTAACTTTTGAATCCTTTTTATGTCCTATTATTGCAAGTGTGGGTGCAAAAAGTCCATATGACACAGGTTGCATGTTGTGTTTGATTTTAAATCTTCGTACAAATCAATTTTGTGTTTTATGTACATGTGAGATTGTGAAAGTTATTGTTTTGAGAAACTGGTTGTGAGTAAGGTTATTGAAATAGATAAAGTTTTGGTGCATCGCCATTAGGAGTTTAGGATTTCATTTCAAGTTATTTCTCTAAACCCTTTTCCTCATAAAGTTTTGTAGTTTAGGTGATTTGCCAGGGGAACCAGCCCTCTCTAGAGATTCATTCTCACCATAGGTCACCCACAACCTGAGAGTGTTTCCATGTTTCAGCAGTATAGTTAAGTTTAACTTGGCTAGGGTGCAATCTTGATTGACAACAATAAAAAAATAATAAGATTTTCCAATAGAATCATTATCACAGGTCGAAACACATCTGAATGAATAATTTCTAATTTCTCTTTCACTCTATTTCTAATTCCTAAAGGAAAAGAATTTATGTTTTGTTTACCAAACACACAATGCTCATAGGAATCAAAGTGCTCATCAGAATAGGAGAACCCATCTAATAAATTTGTATTCATAATTATTTTTAAAACATTTTCACTTGTGTGGCCCAATCTTCAGTGCCACAACATACATGTATTTTCAATAGTTTCAAAAACATTAGTGGATCTACAAACTATTGTGGCCTCAAGCCTAAATAGAGTTCCCATCCTTGTTCCCTTGGCTACCACCAAGCTTCCTCTCACCAATCTGCAACCATGCTTATTAAATGTTACATGCATTCCCAAATCATTCAACTTTAAAACAGAGATAACATTTCTAGCCAATCTAGGAATATGTAAAACACCAAGAAGGTTTTAATCCTCCCATCACTGAAACATAATTGTACCTTTCTCTAGCCAATAATTAGATATGTAGAGTTGTCCCCAAGGTAAACATTACCTCCATGATATTTCTCATATGTGGAGAACCATTCCTCATGAGGAGTCATATGATACAAGCAACATGAGTCAATCAACCACTATTCATTAGACATAACATTACATGCAGAAAGTAAAAATTCATCACCTGCATTTGATGACTTTTCAATAGAGGAATCGCATTGTTTCTTTGGGTTTCTACATTCTTTCTTCACATGCCCCCTCTTACTGCAATTCCAACACTTAACTATGTTCTTCTTCCCAAGAGATTTAGACCGGTCTTTTGATTCCTTAGGCCCCTTCTAATCTTCGTTCAGTCCTCTTTCCTTAGACCTCTCCCTGACATTAAGAGCATCCACTGAGCTATCCATAGCCTTCTTCCTCATTTCTTGTGACAACAAAGTTGCAACAAGGGCATCCATCTTTGGATCTTCAAGGTTGGCAGTGATAGCAAGAATGAAATTCTCCCTAGACTCAGGCAAAGAACAAAGAAGCATAATACCCTTATCTTCCTCATCTATCTTAACATCCATAGAAGATAACTTACTCATAATCAAATTAAATGTATTCAAGTGCTCACCTATCGAATCACCCTCCTTTATTTTAAGGGAAAATAACTTTCTTTTGAGATACAGTCTATTTACCAAGCTCTTGGCTTGATAGATTTCATGCAACCACTTCCATAAAGCATGTGCAGTCTTCTCAACAGATACATTCAATAGGACATAGTCTGCAAGGCATAACCGGATTGTACCCCGTGCATGTTTGTCCATCTTATCCCACTCATCTTGACTGATAGTATCAGGTTACTTCTCTTTGCAGCCAACCATTGATCTCTTTCTTCAAGCAAATCCCATTTTTAGCTTCCACAACTCATAACTTGTTCCACTAAATTTTTTGAAGTCCAATCAGGATGAGGATGCAACCAAGCTTTTACCAAATGTTAGAAATGAGGGTAAACAACTATTAATAGAAAACTGATTACAACTATAATTTAGATATTTAACTATGCAGAACCAAAATGGAGATGGTATAAAATTAGCAAAAATAAATAACGGGACAGAAGATCAAAAACATAACACAATTTTTACGTGGAGAAACCCTTTTCGAGAAAAACTCCACACAAGAAGAGATGCACCAATATGTATTAACTTCAATAGAGTTTACAATACAACATTATCAATCTCCTCTTCAGTCTTCAATCCAACAACGCCTATTTTTCCAATCTCAACTCTCTACTACAACATAGCCATAATATAATATCCTCATAAAGGGGTCACCTTCTAGGGAAAGACAAGCCAATATAACCTCTACCATCAGATCTATGACCTAATGATGAACGGACCATATTTACAATGAGAAAATATATAAAAAATGTGGCTTCCAGGGGCAACCAAGGCACATGGCCCTCAGATCCCCCACTGGGGAGTCATCCCCCTGGACCCCATAGGGGGGTACTCCCCTCTACAACCCCCTAGATATCCTACATCCATCGGGTACCGAGATCAAACATGCGGCTAAAACAAGATCGCTACTTGGTGAATAATTCTTCCCTTATGGAAATTTACAAACAACATTAGGAGTAATTAATTATATAGGATTTACAAGGTTGATGGCACCTTAATCCTAACAATTAGGTGGTCTAACCATCCACCATCTATCTACTCAATACAAGTAACCAAAGAATCCTCCAAAGTAATAGTCATCTCACTAGTGGGTAAGTGAAAAGTGTTTTTATCTAAGTCTCACCTTCTGATAAGGACAATCAACATACAACATCATAGATGAGTGTTGGAAAGTGTCTCATATATCCAAACCCAACTCACTCAATTAGTTAAATCTCTACAAGTGTGGGATCCAATAATCACAAACTTTGTAGTTAGCATTTATAAGACTACTACCTAATCTTCAACTCATTCTATATCAATGAAAATAAATCAAATATATTTGTATGCATCATGGTAATGATAATCAATTATAGAAATTTAAAACTCTACAAATTACATTATCTGTATCATTTTCATATAGATATGGTCAGATGCACATATCACATCCACTGGTATTCATTAGTTCTACATATCACTTCTACAAGAAATAGGTTAGTCCTACATGGATAAGATCACTTTTGTGGTTACAGGGTCACTTCTATAGGTTATCCAAAAAAAAAATTAAAAAAAATACTTTTTTATATTTATTAATATTCTAATTAAACTATTTTTGAAATTTTTAAAAATTTATTTAAATTAAAAATGCAATTATCGACATCGGGAGCTCCGTGGAAGCCATGTGTGTTCTTACTCTATTATCTCTATGGGAAGCATGTCCTCAATGTTACACCATGTTTTCTCATGAGTAATCTCTCTCAAAGGTTATATAAAAATGAAATGCCCTTTTACTTTTTACCCTTCCTATATATGGTAAGGGAATATTTTGTTTTGCACGGCTTATTATGTTAAATCTCTTTACCTAACTCGTTATATATGACACCAAATATTATTTTCATGATGATATGCATTATTGACATGACATGTAGCCTTGAAAAATGTTACCAAATATTTTCTATGCCAGCAATTATTATAAGTGATTGCTTTTCCAAAATAGGGAATAGTGACCAAATTTTTGCACATGGATTACTTTTTGATGTTACAATGATACTTTACATTTATAGGGGCATATATGCTAACATTCCCTATCATGAGTGTGTATGTTTCATAAATCTATTTCTATGTCTAGTACTTACACATATTTTGAGAACAATTTATAGGTACAAATTACATGAAATATTGATCCAAATCATGCTTATCGAATACAAATTTGTCATGCCCTTGTTTATAATAGATCGATGGGGCACAACAACAGATTGGAACTGCATAGATGGAGATTCAAGATATAAAATCTTTTACTTTCATAGTCATACGATTACATGGTTCACAAGATCTATTTATATAGATTTCATACTCAAGAGCTCTTCCCAAGGGGAGCACCATAGAAGGCATTCTCCCTCCCTTTAGCTTTTATGCTTACCTTGCTTAGCTTACATGTTCACACTCACATGATCCTATCTTATGATGATTATAGGCTCTTGTACAAGTAACATGCTTATATATTATGGCTCTCACATGTTGATGTAGGTTATGATGATATCTTATGCTAACATGTTTTATGATGATTGTACTTTTTCTTAACACTTATCATGATGATATCTCACATTTGTTTGTGATTACATGATTTTTACCTAAAATTCATGGTTATTTACATTTTATTTATTGGATCTAATTGGAGGTGCCATTGGGGCATCTTTCTTTTTACCATTTTACAATTTATCATGATCCCATCTCATTACATGGATTATAGGCTTGTCACATGTGATACCTTCCTATAATCCTACAAATTAGGTTTATATGATCATGTCATTTTATGAATCTATTCTCCTTTCCTCCAACTTAGTTGTATACAATGAATGAAACTAATTTTCCAAGGAGCATACCATGTCACTATTGTTCCTTTGATAAATACGGTTACAAGTGAATACCTTATGATCACTCAGTTCTAATTGGAACCATATTACTATTTTTACCACGAGAAGTACCTTATTAGCTACCATGAGCAATATCTTGTATTTCCCCTTGGCAATACCTTACTAGATTCCCCATGCCAGTATCCTACTTCTCTTGAGCTAGAAGTTTATTATGTCAGATGTCTCTCGACAATACCTTATTAGCTACCTTAAGCAATATCCTATTTTACTTTTTGTTCTTAGGCAAATAGTCATTTATTTTAGATAGTTTTTTTAGAATGTTTAATAGATGTTACTCATTAGATCTTTTTCTTTTGTGCTTGCAGGTTTTCAAGTGGAGACCTCATTGCGAGGAAGTGTGCTGAACCCACATCCTTATCTATATCCTTTATATGAATGTTTGTTAACAACTTTCATGTTGGTTGCCTATTTTAATTTGACATGCATCTTCATAGTAACTCACATGCAAGTCAAAGTGGGGGATTATATAATGGTGAAAATTGCATATCTTGCACTTTTCCCCTTCATTTTGGTTCACTTTGGCCCAATTTTCCTTTATGCGGTGATAAATGTACAAGTGACATGATTTGTATTGATAGCTAACACATAGCTTGAACCTTACCTGATTCTATCTATATTCATTCCTAGGAACCAATTTTGTTCCTCATTTTTTCCATTTCTTACCTATGTTCAAATCCATAATTTGTAGGACTGATTGAGATCGGCTCCACAATTTACAAAAAATAAACCCAAAACTTTTTAAATTCAAATTCAAACTTTGCACCAAGTTCCTTCCCTCCATTTATTCATGATGACAACACTCTAACACACTCCTATTCTTTGATACCAGCATGATGATAGCCTGCTAGATAAAAGATGAAAATGATACACAGAAGTCTACAATAAACAACAATAACAAACTATAGGAAAATTCCTCAATCGGTTAGACCTATCCTTCACTAGAGGCGACAGGAATGTGGCAAATCTCATGTATTACACTCAAGCGACTAACACAGGTGACAGAAACAAAGTTTATATTCAATAATTGGTTATTGATGTTTGTAAATGATTTACAATAACCATCGATTCCTGAAAGAATTGAATTCCTTATTGATCAGTTGATTTCCTCCTTATTCAGTTTGCTTCTTCAATTTCTACCATTCGGGCTTTCTGAGTGTCGCCTCTCCTCTTCTATTATCCCCTGCCAACACTCAAAACATTCTCTCTCTCTCCCTCTCTCTCACTCTCTACCAAAGCAGATCTGCCCCTCATTCCAAAACCGTCCACCTCTTCTCTCTCTATCCTCCAGCCCATGATCTTCCCCCTTCTGGTCATTTTTCCTCTAACCGTCCCTTATCCCTGGTCATCCTAGTTGTTTTACAACTTCTTTCCACAGTTTGGTGATGGAAACTAATCAACCATTCCAATGTCCTCCTGTAACCATTAATAATTGCCTCTAAGAGGCCGATTATATGAAATGTACATTAAGTTAATTAAAAGAGACTTCAGCAACTAATCAAGAAAAAACATGATGGGGAACGATGCCCCTGCATCATGCTCCCCAGGAGACAAAAGAAAGCATGTGCTCCTGCACATGAGGTTAGCATTAGAAATATTCCTTGCGGTTCTTTTTCTTCCGCTTCTTCCAACATCATTCTGGAACAACTTCCATGTTTCTCCAACATTATTGTGCACTATTCTTCTCTTCACCTTTCATCTTCTTTCGCCAAAGTTTCTTTGCTCGCACATTCACATGTAAATCGATATGAACAATTATACAGGGATTAATGATCTCCTCATTTGCTTCTATAAACTCTTTCACACTTGACGTCTGTCTTTCAACTTCATCAAAATCAGACATTCTTATATAAATCTGCACTTACTATCCTAGACTCTTTTGCACATTTTGGAACTTTCATCATCTCAAATGG
Organism: Cunninghamia lanceolata; assembly: GCA_027924645.1. Classification (NCBI taxonomy): domain Eukaryota; kingdom Viridiplantae; phylum Streptophyta; class Pinopsida; order Cupressales; family Cupressaceae; genus Cunninghamia; species Cunninghamia lanceolata. The sequence goes on along the minus strand of BSBN01001722.1, from coordinate 1,800,757 downwards.
AAATAAAACATCATATTCACAATTTGTCAACAAATATACCTTTGGATCCTATGCTATAATGTATAACTTCTCATCTTCATTAGTCATCTTCACATTACAACCCACAACATCTACACTAAAATTTGCATATACTCCTCCATACTTGTTCCCAGGCTTCTCAACATTCACCATAGCAAATGAAAATGAAACAATATCCTTATTTAAGACCAATAAATTTACCTCTTCCTTTTCCGCTGCAATAGCTTCTTTATCATCAGCTGTCAACTTCATCTTTGTATCCTTCGTTGTCCCATTTGTCTTTGTACCTTCACTAGCAAGCTTCTCCATCCACTCATGTTCTATCACTGATGATTGTGCCCACAAATCTTCTACACTTGTTGCACCTTCTTCTGATGCACGTTGCTCACTTGGCAACTCTCTACTATCCAAACCTCTTTCATCTTCTCTTTTCAAGGCAGCCATTTTCCACCCTCTTATTTTCTTAACAATCATCTTCACATGCCACTTCAACTTTTTTCTTAATGCCCAATACCAACCATATTCTTGGCTTCTTTCCTCAAGCCACTGCTTACACTTCTCTAAATCTCTTCTCAACTCTATTATTTCTTTATCCCACTCTGCATTTTGCTTCTTCACATTCATTTTCATTTTGTCTTTCTTCCTGATGCTTTCTATTATGGCATACTGTTGCATCTTTGTATCTTTCTTCTTGGCTTCTGGATACCTCACCTAGGGCTTCTCTCCTTTTCCTCTACCC
>BSBN01001721.1:0-240252 GCA_027924645.1 Cunninghamia lanceolata | reverse complement strand
TCTCTCTCTCTAAGATGAAATTAGTAGGTTCCAATTCCTTCATATCAAACTATGTAGAAAGTTGAGATTTCAAGTATTGTAATCACATCCTTATTATTACGAAAAAACAACATATCATCCACATACAAAGTGATAACAATGAAACAATCATAGTCTTGGTTGTAATAAACATAATGATCTAATTTAGACCTCACAAATCCTTTTCTCAACATAAAAGAATCAGATCTTTGATACCACATTTTGGGTGATTTTTTGAGACCATAAAAATACTTTTTCAATCTATAAACTAAAGATTCCTTACCTTTTACAACATAGCACTCTAGCCATGACCTAAATTTATTCCTCTAAGTCACCTTGTAGAAAAAGTGTTTTCACATCCATCTATTCTATCTCTAGATCAAAAGCTATTACAATAGATAACAAGAACCTGATATTTATCACCATAGTAATTGGAGAAAAATCTCACCAAATTCTACCCCCTCAACTTAAGAATATCCTTTCATAACAAATATTACCTATACTTCTCAACACTACCATCTAAGATAAACTTATTTTTGAAGACCCATTTGCAACCAACATGTTTCCTCCCTTTTGGAAACTAAACCAAGTCCCAAGTGTAATTGTTTCTTAATGTAGCCATCTCCCCATCCATGGATGACCTCTACTCACTCTCATCCTTCTCCATCATTTCTTCCATAGTTTGAGGTTCATTAGTGTTATTAATCAAAGTTAAAATACATCTTAAACTAAGTGATCTATACCTTTCTATTTACATTTTTTGTCAAGTAGAAACTTGTGTTTTAAATACTTTACTTACCAACCACTTTTATTGTAAACCTTTTATTATATATTCTTAAAATGTTTGTGATTAACATATAATTCTCATAAAAATATTTTGAGTAAAATATCCCTTTATCTGAAATTTCATTTTATTTTTATTAAATGGTATGTGAATAACCTAAAATATTATGTTTTGTATATTTTTAATTTTTTTTACTTTATCTTTGCCAATGCATTAGTAAATTGCAAGCAAATCATTTCTTAAGTTTTATGAGTAAAATCTCTTAAAATGCTTTTGAACTTCGAATAATTGTAGGTGGAAAATGCTTCTCAACGCTTGTCTGCTTGGGATGCTAAACCTCAAGATATGATTCAAGAGCGTACAACAAACAATAAGGTGATATATTGTAGTTTCATCTTCGATTTTAGACTAGTTAATAGCATGAAAGGATATAATTATATTAACTATCTATTTTTTATGCAGTATTAAGGAAGACTTTTTGCTTTATAGGAGAAGAGTTTTGAGAGCCCCTTTCACGGGGAGGCAGGGACTATGCTTGAATGTGTTTTCTTATGTATTTGAACATTAATAGGGATGCACATTTCGTGATATCTTGAAGTAATTTTGGGTGATCAATATTTAAGGATAATTACATATAGGTTTTGAAATTTAAATTAGAAATTTAGGGGAAAATATATCAAACATGTCTCAATTATAAGGGTAATGTGAATGGCATGTTTTTAATTTATGAAAGATAATATATAATTGAAAAGGAAATTATAGGAGTAATTTTAAATAAATTATAGTTAAATAATAAATTTATTATCAAAGAAATCTAAAATTTACTGAGTTAGGATTGATAATATTATTGAAATAAATGTTAGAAATTAAATAAATAAAACAATAATATTTAGTTTTAAATTTGGTGAATATTTTCCATGATAGATGTTACTAACTAATTTGTTAGTTTGTTTGAGCCCTAAGTGATGTCAAATGACTGAAATGACTACATTTGTATGGCTATGTTTTTTGTTTCTCTAGTTTACTTTCACACCTATGGATCTAAACCCTCCTTACAAATCTAAAACTTGTATGCAAAAATTTTCTTTATGGAATTTAATGCCTAGAACATATTCACTATACAAGAAATCTAATAAAAGATAATTTAGCAACAGGAGAGAATATTTCATAGAAATAAGCTTCCTCTCTCTGGGAGTAGCCCTTAGCTAGCAGTTTAGCCTTGTACTTTTTCAATGAACCTTATGCTCCAAATTTCTTTTTGTAGACCCACTTACATCTAATGGCCTTCCTTCATTTGGACAAACAAATAAGATCCCAAGTATCACAAAAGTCTAAAGCCATCATCTACTCCTACATGGCTAGTTGCTAAGAATCACTATCATATATCATATACAAGAATAACTTCCATGTAGGATCTAGGTTTATCATCAGTACTTAATAAAGAAAATACACAATGAAAATCTAGTGGGCTATACTTGTCAAATGGATTCTATTGTCTTGTAGATCTTCTCGAGGGTGGAGTAAGGGATTATTCCTCTTGTTCTTCTGCATGCTCAACCTCTTCTATAATCTCATAGTCATCCCGATTAGAACTCCCACTGGAACCCTCTTCTTCCTCTCCATCCTCAAATCCATCATTTTGTTCTTATTTATGTGCATCTTCTTGCTTCAATTCAAAAATGCACTATCTTTTTCGCCTCTTTATCTTTTAGTTGTTTAGGATCAAAAATAACTCTAAGTTCCCTAAAAATCACATCTTTAGAATAGACAACTTTCTTGGTTAGAGGATTCCAAAGCTTATAACCTTTAACATTCTCACCATATTCAATAAAGATGCATTTTATGCTTTTGGATCCAACTTAGAACACTTTTCTTTAGGCATATGAATAAAATCCTCATAGCCTAAAACCCTTAAATGTGAAACAAAAGGTTTCTTACCTATCCACACTTCATAAAGTGTCGAATCAAGAGCCTTACAAGGAGATTTGTTGATCAAGTAACAAGCGGTGCACACAACTTCTGCCCAAAAACATTTATCCAACTATGCATCACTTAACATAATTTTAGTTCTTTCCATTAAAGTTTGGCACATCCTTTCTACAACCCCATTTTGTTGAGGTGTGTAAGGAGTATTATTTTGCCTTATGCTAACTACATGCTTGCAACACTCATTAAATTCCTTAGAACAATATTCTCTTCCATTGTTAGATCTCAATACTTTTATCTTATGTTCTAAGTGGTTCTCTACTAAGGCTTCAAATTCTTTAAACTTAGTGAAATTCTCATATTTATGTATCATAAAATAAATCCAAGTATATCTTGAAACATCATTAATGAAGGTAAAAAAAATTAACATTTTTTAAAATAATCATTATCCACGGGTCCAAAAACATCTGTATGAATAATTTCTAATTTACTCTTTGCTTCGTTTCTTCCTGAAGGAAATGATGCTTTGTTTTGTTTCCCAAACATACAATGCTCACAAAAATCAAAATACTCATCAAACTAGGAGAAATTGTCAAGCAACATTTTATTCATAATGGTTTTTTAAAAAAATTCACTTATGTGGCCCAATATATGGTGCCACAATATACATGTATTTTTAAATTTTTTAGTCACATAGGTGGATTTACATAAAGTAGTGGCATTTAACCTAAGTAGAGTTTCCAATCTTATTCCTCTTGCTACCACCAAGCTCCATCTCACCAATATGTAACCATGCTTATCAAACATTACATGCATTCCCAAATCATTTAACATAGATACCAAAATTAAATTTCTAGCCAATCCAAGAATATGTAAAACACCAGGGAGGGTTTTTATCCTCCCATCATTGAAACATAATTGTACCTTTCCCCATCCAACTATAGGATATGAATTGTTGTTTCCAAGGTATACTTCACCTCCATCATATTCTTCATATGTGGAAAACCACTCCTTATGAGGAGTCATGTGATATGAGCATCCTAAGTCAACCAACCATTGTTCGTTAGAAACAGTATTACACGTAGAAAGTAAGACTTCATCACCTATTTCTGAGGACTTTTTTGTAGATGAACCCCACTATTTTTATTTATTTATGCATTCCTTCTTTACATGTCTCCTCTTTCCATAATTCCAACACTTCACTTTATTCTTTTTACCAGGAGTTTTAGATCTTCCCTTAAACTTGTTTTTAGGCCCCTTCTATTCTCCTTTTGATCCACCTATTTCCTTGGACCTTCCCCTGACATAAAGAGCATTCAATGAGCTATCCGCTTTCTTTCTCATTTCCAATGACAAGAATGTTGCAACAAGAGCATCCATCTTGGGATGTTTGAGATTGGTACTATAAGAAAGAATAAAATGCTCCCATGATTCAGACAAAAAATAGAGTAGCATGTAATGCATTTATCTTCCTCACTTATCTTAACATCAACTAAAGATAATTGAATATAATCAAAATCAAATTAAAAGTATTTAAATGCTCAACAATTGAATTGCTTTCTTTCATTTTCATAGAAAACAATCTTCTTTTCAAATATATAATTTATTTACTAGAATCTTGGCTTGGTAGATCTCACCCAACCATTTGCATAGATCATATGCAGTTTTTTCTTATGAAACATTCAACGGGATAGAATCTACATGATAAAGCCAGATTATCCCCCGTGCTTTCTTATCCATCTTGTCCCACTCCTATTGATCTATTTTATTTTATTTTTTTCTTTTGTTGCAGACAATCATTGATCTCTCTTCAAGTAGATCCTCCATATTCAACTTCCATAACTCATTGTTAGTACCATTGAACTTTTCAATATGCAACCAAGATGTAGATGCAACCGTGGCTTCTACACATAAATATGCAAATAAATTTAACCAGAACTCCCACTACAACACAAAAAACCTTCACTCTTCCACCCAAGAAGAAAAAATGGTCAGACTTTGATACTAAATGTTATAAATGAAGGCAAACCACTACAATATAGAATTTTGAAATCATGTTGCAAATCTAAAATTTAATCCATAGAATGACAAAATGGAGATAAAACATGTTAATCACCAATAAAATAAATCATTAAACTCAAGATATTTACACATGACACGGTGATTTATGTGGAGTAACCCTTTCAAGAAAAAACTCCACTAGAAAAGAGGACAAGCCTGTAGTATCTTCAAATGAGATTATAATACAATCACTTCATTTAATCTTGCAACCACTTTGACTACACCTATATACTTGTAAACATACAATTCATACTCTACACTCCTCAAGATTCTAATAAATAGAAAATGCAAGCTTATATAGGAAGTCATTAGAATATGGTGCCCAAACTCAAGAAAATCAAGCACCCACATTGAGAGGTTACAAAATCAAGGATTAATGGCACTCTTAAACGTGTTGTAACAACCCCACACATATAGAAATCCATTATGGGTAAATCGCACACACACCTATGGAATAGTCAACAACAGGCTAAAAATAGCCTCTTACACCTTCTTATAGGTTGTCATAATAGGTTGCACAAAATTGGTTGATTCCTTACAACATGTAAGAATAATGACAAATTTCTTACAACATTTCATAAGCCAATAATAGACTTGGGCACCCCACATTTACTTGTTTACTATCCCAAGGTGAAACTATCATAAATTACTGTCACCATAAATAAATATTTACTAGAGTCAATGGATCTCACATCTCTTATGGAATGCATTTATAAAATAATATTAGGATTAATTAATACATAAGATTTACAAGGTTGATGGCACCTTAATCCTAACATCCACACCCTATTAAAATATGGAATGGAATGTATACAATTAGAGAAATTAGAATTAAAACCCTAATGTAGAAGGATAAACCCTAGCGACAAAACTCTAGGGGGTATAAGAATGTTGGGTTTACTATTTTATGTATGGAAAATAAATGTTCCTATGCAAGTATCCTAGATAAATTAATCAAATCACAATGAATAAATAATTTAACCTAGAATAAAGAGTTGGGATTCATAATGGTAGTAAAATAAATGCTTGAAACTAAATAAATAATATAATGGTAGTTAGCTCTAGGTTTAATGAGGATTTGAAATGTGATAGATGTCACCAATTGATTCACTAATGTGTCAAAAAATTGGAACATGTTAAATGATCATCTCGATATGAATAAAATTGATATCTATTATTCTTTTTAACTTGCATGCTTGTAGAACTAATCTTCACACCCATGGATCAGAACCTTGCATGTGGAAATAATTTGCAAGCTAAAAGGGGTAGTGTTGATAGACACTACTGAGGAGATTTCTAAGCTAGGATTTTTCTTCTTTACTCAAACCCCTATTGTCGATTTAACATTTTGGTACATATGATCAAAGATAAAAAAATAAAAATGTAGTGATGCCTAGGATGTTGTGTAAGATGATGATATAATTATGATTCTCTGCTATGCTCTCTATGTGATGATCCAATATGGCTAAGAGATCCTAGAAATATGGATAATGAATTTGGGTGTGTATTTAGATACAACGCCCTAGCACACAAGTTAGAAAATTGTGCACTCAAGTTGGCTCATAACAGCTAGTTGAAGGGAGTTGGTGACAACCTAAATTTAAATTTAAATTTTGAAATTTATGGGGTAATTTCTACCACTATGGATTTAACACAAGTAAAGAAATGAATGAATTAGAGATAAAGACCGCCCTTTGTGGGGATATTTGTAGATGGAATCAAGTTATTTTCCAACTTTTATATTAGAATATAGCAATTATACACTAATCATTGCACTAAGGATGAACCTATCAAAATAGGCCTAAAACAAAGAGGGAAAATGCAAGGTATTAATTTTTCACCATTATTATAATAAAAATATATATTTGTTTTATAAGTATTATAAAAATCATTCATGTTTAAAACATAAAAAATAAGGACCCCTTAAAATTCTAAAAACATATACTCTAAAATGGGGTTGCCAAAAATGGAGCCTAGGTAGGTTTGCTAGGGTTTCTTTTTTTCCACTTTAGATGGATCCAAGTCCTTGATGTGAGGTGCAATGGTGTTGTTTGGGTTAGTTCCAAAGACTAGGTATTTACATTATGTGGTGTTGGTTTGGATATTGTCATAGTTCCACGGGGTTTCGAGGACGGGGACGGGGGGACAGCAAGGGATGCATTTTGGGGACGGGGGCAGGGGGTCTAAATTTGGGGGCAGATGGGGACATCGGGGGGACGGTGGCGGGGGGTAGCAAGGGAGAGGTGTGCTGAAATTCCACAACCTTTGCCAGCATCCTCCCTGCCTGTGTCAAAATGGGAGCTTTGTAATAGGGTATGGGCATCCATCAAAACATAAAGGATAGAGAAATTTTATCAAATGTTGTAGTTACAACTGCCCTGTTAGACATGTTTGTAAAATGTGGAAGCATAGACAAGGCATGTGAACTGTTTGACAAAATGCCTCAAAGAAAGGTGGTCTCATGGACTGCAATGATTGCAGGATATACACAAAATGGATTTGTTGAAAAGGCTTTAGAAATTTTAAAGCAAATGCAATTGGTTGGTGTAAAGCCAAATTCCACAACCTTTGCCAACATCCTCCCTGCCTGTGTCAAAATGGGAGCTTTGGAATAGGGTATGGACATCCATCAAAACATAAAGGATAGATGAATTTTGTCATATATTGTAGTTGCAACTACCCTGTTAGACATGTATGCAAAATGTGGAAGCATAGACAAGGCACGTGAACTATTTGGCAGAATGCCTTAAAGAAATGCGGCGGTGAAACAGGGGGACGATGGGGGATGGTGGGGGGATGGCGGGGGACATTTCTCTAATGTCTCCCCATCCCAGAAACATCCCCGTCTCGAGGACGATTATTTTCCAGGGGGGACGCATCTCCGTGGAAGTATGGAAATTATTTCCTTTTTTACTCTATGTAGTAGGGGCTCAGTTGCTTCACAAAGGGTTTACCATTGCACCTAAGAGTTAGCTTCTTCTTTTCTTTAGATATAATCACACCCCCTAATTTGTTTAATGTTGGTATTTCCTTGTTGACTAGTAAAGAACCTACAATGATTGTTTTGACATGTTGGATTTTGCATAGGAATGTGTCTTTAGGACTAGGTTTATCTCCCAAGCATTGCTTGTTTGCTAAGGTCATTATCTCAACAATGGAGAGTGTGGGTTCTGATCATGTTTAGTTAGCTCCTACTTCATTTGTGGCTATGATTGGTAAAGTTGTGAAATGAGTCTATTGTGTTTCTTGCTCCAAGAAAATCCTTGTGTTGGTTTTTGGTGAAGAGGTTCTACATAATCGAGAAGCACATTATGAGTTGAAGGGTTTGATTTCCAAGTTTAATATTTTTTGGCCTAGTTTCCTAGACCTTCACTTGTGGGTTTCATTAAATTGGAAGCCATTTCTTTCGTAATCTATTAATATTTATCCCTATGCTTAGTGTTTTGTTGTTAATTTTTATGAATTTGTTACTAATAGGGCATACATTCTTAAGAAGGGATCATGGTTTTTAAGGTATGCTTGTTCTACATATAAAGCCTTTGTTTCCTAAGTTTTCAACCTTCTTATAGATTCCTTCTCAGTTTTTCCTATTTTGGTTAGACTCATATATCTCCCATCATAGGTCTAGATTGAATCATGTTTAAAGGGAATTGGAAATTTTATTAGCACCTTTCTAGCCTTTACTGTAGAAACAAACACTCTTTGTCATTCTACTTTTGATGAATTTAGATTGATATGGATATCTTTAATGGTTTACCCACTAAAATTTGGTTGAAAGTGAAGTATCAAATTTGAAAACAACTTGATTATAAAAAGTTGGCTTTTTGGTGCGATAATTGTTTCAATTTGGGGCATCTAGCAGTTGCTTGTTTAAAGTTTAATCTTAAGTGTTTGGGCCTAGCCTCATGGTAGAAGTATTCTCAACCTCTTCATTTGAGATTTATAGGATCTTCTTCTTGGGTCTCACTTAGACTCCCTCCTTCCCAAGATCCTTCTCCTAGTGATGCTTTTAAGGGTTTATCAAAGGCCCCTTTGGATTCTTTAGTTCCTACTAGTGTGGAGCCTCCTCCTCCTCTTCCTATGGAGAATGAGGTGTCTCCTTCCTTTACACAAATCTAATATTTGCCTTCTTTGTAATTTAATATGCATCATTCTTCCCCTTCTTTGAGTTTTGAAGCTAAATCTCTTTTGCCTATGGATTCTTATTTTTGTGTGCAACCATCATTGTCATTGGATACTTTAAACCCTTTACTCTCAAGTTTTCCATCTAAAGCTTCTTCTCCTCATTAACATGTTATGCATCCTTCTATTTTGATCTCTACCATTGGTTTGGGTAATATTCAAAATGTGCTTGAAGCACCAGAGGTACATGATTTGGATTGGATGCTTTCATATTGTTTAAAAAATCTATAAAGAAAACTCATATGGTTTCATGGTCCCATATAAAATATTAAGGTTCACTGGTGATATTATTCTTTTTATGTGATTTGTTCTCTTTTAGTCTGTCATGTGTAGATAAGTAGTTGTATTTAGTTGTTACTTAGATTGTGAATGTAATTTATCTTTGCCTACTTTGCTCTTGTGTGGGTTATTCATGTAGCTATTTTCTCATCTTTTATATAGTTATGTTTACTTTTTCTTATTCTCATGTTGGGGCTCCATAGTAGATCCCCATAATCTTAAATATAAAAAAAGCTTACTCTTCTATTTTTATGAATTTTTGTTATGATTTATATTATAAATGTAGAGGATAGTACATTAGAAAGGGATTTAATGTGTTGTAAACAACAATTCAAAAAAAATTAAAATGGAATATAACCATTACTAAAATGAACAAGATAGCTTTGGGTTGAATCGTAATAGTGTATCTTGCTCTTGGGCCACATGTTGATTTATCAATTTATGCTAAAATACAAGCACAAAGTGACAAATAAGTTGGCTAATATGCTTTCTAGACTACCTGTTCTCTTAATGATGAGCATTAATTTGTTCTTGGATACTTTTGCAAATGAAGTGAATGTTAAATGCTATGAGCATAATGTTGATTTTAGTGAGTGATATCAGCAAGCCAAGAGGGGCAAAATGGTAAAATTTGAGTCAAAACTAGAATACTACCTCAAGGATTCCTAGAGACCTAGACATAATGCTACATACTCGCAAAATGCACTTGAGACCTACAAACCACTCTAGTGTCCTGGTGCACTCTTTTCGAAAATTAACTACACATATCCCTCATTCAAATTTTCCACTACACTTTAGTCAATTCAAATTCATAATTTATCCTTAAAATGAATGTGAATAAGAAAAAAAAAGTTTTATATTTAATACAAGCACAAGCTTTATTATATTTTATTTAAATGTTATATTTTCTTCTTTTTCTAATAAACATAGGCTTGTAACTAAAAATAATTACATATATTCAAGACTCTAGGAAAAATAGCAAAGGATGTCAAAATAATTCTAAAAAAATGACTTTCCATATCAATGTCTTTGTTTCAATGAAAAATCTTTCAATTTGAGTATATACACAAAGAGTAACACATTATGGGAAAATAATTTTTTAAATTAAAATTACTATTAATTGAAAATTTTATAATAAGAAAATATTCATTGAGAATCACAAAAAATATGCAAACCTCATATATTGGTGTTAAAGATCTATTTTTGAGAAAGAATGAAAAGGCTTTATTTGTATCTCAAGTTTAAGTGTTACAAAAAAATATTATTCAATAAAATAGTAAAGTTATAATAAACACTTTATTAAAAATTAACTAAACACGAAAGAGTATTTATTAATTTAAAAAATATATAGATACAATCTACATATAAAATTTCATAAAGCATTAATTTACCACATCTTTGAATTCTTGATCATTTGTTTGTTATAACTGACAAAATGTGAAAAAAAAAACATGATTTGAGTGACCCCTAAAGGAAAAAAGTGGGACAAATTATTGTTTTGAAACCCCTTTATTAAAAACAAGAGCTCATACAAACTTGGGAAACTTTGTGGAAGAGATGTATGCCTTCTACTCTATTATAGTGCTTCATAACCAATATATAGAATTACAATACAAAACTGAAAACATAATAAATATAGTAAACTAGGGTTCCCAATGAAAACCAAAGAGTCACCATACTTGGTAATTACCTAGTCATCCTTGGAAGTTGAAATGGACATCCATATGAGGATAAATTTATTACTAAAAAAAAATATCATGAAAGTTATTTAATTGAAGTACCTCATCTTGGCAAGGCCATAACTCCTATCTTTTGGGTGAAAACTAAACTAGTTTGATGCATTGAAAAGGTCTCAAAGAGAACTAGTTTGAGGTTCCTAGTAGAAGGATTTTGGAACCCAACATAGGCACCTAAAGAAAGTCTTGAGAGCCAATACTCCTCTAAGAACCTCTAAAAATGTGAATTACAAAAGCATAAACATAGATTTTTTATATTTTTCTAATTTATCCCTAGAAATGCAGATTAGATGCCCCAATATGCCACTTGGATCAGTTGTGAAACCTTGAGAAGGAATCAAACCCATTTCTTTTAGATTATACATCGAATGAGGAAACTTCTAGACAATTTGGTCCTTGGTGAACCACTTTTCCTAATGAGGTAATTGTTCTACCTACACCACACAATAAAGGGGGCTTTATTGATTCTTTAGTGTCTTAACAAAAAATTAATGAATTTATCTATGGTTGATGGATTAGTGATAATTGGGTTCAATTCTACATTTGATAATGGTGGAAAGCATAGGTGCAAAACCATCATTGAAAGCTAGATACAATCTAAGAAAATGTGGCAAATTTAACTTGAATGCATTGCCACCCACTTGTTTGATAATGGTTTAATGTTGACATTGAAGGGCCTAAAGTTTGATGTGTAGCATGTGGGGCTACTCATTGTGAAGATCAAGCCTTATTTCTTTCTTGACCTAGAACAAGTGAAGAACACAATGTTAATAATGTATTTCCTTGTATTTTTGGTGGGTGCATTGAAGTATCTCATGAACCTATATTAGATGTGGTAGATATTATTAACAAACCTAGTTGCCTTTTCTATCTCCTTATAGGCAAGTGGTGATGCCTCATCCAACATGATAGTTAAGGTTGTGTCAATGGATGCAAATGGTTAGAAACCAAGACAAACCTAGAATGGGTTGTGCCTTGTGGAGCTATGTAGTGCACACTTATAGTTATGATGGGAATTAAATAGACTCTTACCCATGTGCATAGTTTTTTTGAATGATACATCTAAAGAATGTGAACTATCATGTGATTAATAGCATCAATCTACCCTTCTACCTAAGGGTGAAACATGGTGAACTTGGTCATTCTAGTGTCTATCATGGCCTACATCTTGTTGAACAAAATTTGTTGAGGAATCTACTATCTTTGTCAGAAATAATAGTTTAGGGTTAACTAAAATGGATCTAAACATTTTCGAAGTATTATAAATATCCTCTATAGAAAACCCTTTCTTGAAAGCTACCATGATATCCATCTTCAAGAATTCCTCAACCACCATGTACACATAGTCATGGCCATGTTTAGTCATAGGAAACTTTGACATGAAATCCATTGAGATAGAGTGTTAGGGCCTTTTAGAAATTAAAAGAGGAATATATAAGCTTTATTTATGGTTGGTAGGCTTTGCAATGGGACAAGTCATGAAATCCTTAATGTACATGATGATATCATAATGTAACATTGACTAATAGAATTACTTCTACAGTACAACTACTAGATCTTCTCTATACTGAAGTATCTTACAACATAAACGTAGTGTGCTTCTCAAATTATCTTCTATCATTCCTTAGTAGGAACACATATATGTTCCATGTGATAAAGGATCTCATTTTATATGTAGTAGTCAAGTGTTTGTTGATTGTCTCACAATCTCTAATATATGTGATAAAAATAAAGATAAGGGCGGGGGGACTACACTTTCAGATACACCCACAAGATAATGCCATTATATAACTAAAGCCATTCAAATTCTAGATGCCCACAAGAGTCCAACATTTTTTCCAAGATTGTAATTGGAGTTCAACTCAAATAGTTAACAACTCTATTAGTACTTCCTTTCTTGTGGTGAATGTTGAGATAAAACTATTAGAGGTAGGTGTACCACCTCAAGTGCTAATCATTATGCAATTCCCTTGTGTTTGAATTAATTGGAGATGCTTGTGATATGTGTTAATGATAGTACCTTTTTCCATCGTATAGTGATTTCATTATTTATAGTCTTGAACAATGGCATGTACAATTACTTATTTTAGGTGGGGTACCTACATACTATAGTAGAGGTCATAGTGTGGTAGGAAACTAGATGGCGATATAGATGGAGAACCACTCCAAGTGCATATTTGGAGGATTTCTCTAGATCTTAAAAAAGTTATTGTAGATCAAGAAGAGCTAGGATTTGCACTGAACATAGCCTTTTCTTTAATTGTGTGAATGTCTATTGTTGTGTATACATCCAAAAAAATCTTGTAGGCCCCGTCTGAGTGCCTAATTCATAGGACATGTCAAATGTGAGAATTAGAGCACAAGTACCTGATATAGCTAGACCAAAAAACCACATATTCTTGTGATATTTATTGGAGGCAACCAATACATGATGACCTCTATCTTTTTGGGATCAACATGAACAACATCATTGTCCTTGATGTAGCTAAGGTATTGAATCCTCTCTATGGTAAATGAACACTTTTCTATATAAGCATAGAGCTTATTATGTCATAGAGTTTAGAGCACCTATTGAGCATGTTAGAGATGTTCCTCCCATATTTTACTAAATATGACTATGTCATCCAAATAGACAATAATGAAAGAATTTGTGAAGAGCTTGAGTGTGTTCTTGATCATATGCATGAAGGTGGTATAGCATTGGTCAAACTAAAGGGAGTGAACAAACTGTAAGTTGAGAAATTGTCTACTTTACAATCTCTGCCTTATGTTTTTGTACTCATTTTGGTGTCCATCCCAGTAGACATGTTTATGACTCATTTTTCTTATTTATTGGCCTAAATCTTTCACTACTATGTTTTATGCTACCTCTAGACCTATTTTCACACCTAGAATCATCCATGAAAGTCATATATCAAAATTTAATGTTGAGACAAAATGTATTTAGCCACTAAAGAGGATAAAATGCACCCAAATGGTAAAAGTTCAAATCAACTCCATTCAATTCCAAATTTTAGGTCTCAAAATCCTATTGTTATATGGAACCTAATCAGACTCGAAGGTTAAATTTACCCCACTTAAATATTAGCGCGGTTTCCCCCCAAATTCCTATGGGGTCAAGGGGTAGCGCCCCTTGTAGTGCCCCCAAGATGGGGTCAAGGGGTAGCGCCCCTTGTGGGGTCCAGGGGCAGCACCCCTAGCGCGCTCCCTATTGCGATACAGGGCGGGGTCAAGGGACAAAACCCTCGCAGGGGCTCGAGGGCAGCACCCCTGAAACCTCACATGGTTTCTTATTATTTTATTAAGGTGATGGGAGTTATTTTTCATTGGTTGACATTAAAAAAAACCTATTTTATAATCAATAAAAGTCATGATAAAAATGGCTAAGGGTTGGGGTTTCCGTTGATGTATTGTAGCATTTTGCAGCGGTATTGAGTTGCAAGGATTGTTGGTTGTAATTGGTTTGATTTACTGGATAATAATATTAGACTCTATTGGTGGATGTAGCCCAAGTTTGGGTGAACCACGTTAAAACTTGTCTCTCACTGTTATTATTTCTGTGTATAAATTGAAGGTAGACAAATTCAATGGGCAAAACTATTAGTTATGGAAGATGCAAATGGAGGATTATCTCTATCAGAAGGATTTATGGAGGCCGTTGGAAGGAGTAGCCAAGAAACTGGTAACAATGATTGATGAGGATTAGAATCTTCTAGACAGAAAGGCACTGGGAACCATTCGGTTGTGCCTGGCACCATCGGTGGCATTTAATATAATGGAAGTGAAGACAACAGATGGTCTGATGAAAGCTTTGGCTAAATTGTATGAAAAACCCTTAACCTCAAATAAGGTATTTCTCATGAAGCATTTGTTTAATCTGAAAATGATTGAAGGTGGATCTGTAAAAAAATATTTAAATGAGTTTAATACGATTATCAGTCAGCTAACTTCTGTAAAAGTAAGTTTTGATGAAGAGGTGAGGGCTCTCTTGATATTATGTTATTTGCCAAAAAGATGGAATAGCTTGGTAATGGTTGTAAGTAACTCTATCTCTGGTTCAAATACTTTAAAATTTGATGATGTTGTTGGTGTTATCCTTAGTGAGGAAATGCGATGGAAAATATTAGGAGGGTCCACATCAGGTAGTGTTTTGAATACAGAAAGCAGGAGCAGATCAAAGGAGAGAGGAAAAGGTTCTAGAGGTCATGGGAAGTCACGAGGAAAATCAAAGGACAAGAGATCCCAATCCAGAGGATAGAAGGATTGCTGGTACTATGGGAAACCAGGTCATCTGAAGAAAGATTGATGGTCTCGAAAGAATAAAGAAGGAGACAAACAAGAAGGAAATAAGGAGGCAAATGTGGTAAGTAATAAATCTGAAGATGATGCTTTGATTCTTTCCCTAGATAATGCTAATGATTCATGGGTTTTAAATTCAGGGGCCTCATTTCATGCTATGCCCCATAGAAGTTATTTTCTTGATTATGTCCAAGGGGATTTTGGGCTAGTTTATTTGGGAGATAACGAACCCTGTCAGATTGTTGGAAAGGGAAGAATTAAGATTAAGTTGAAGAATGGGAATCATTGGCTACTACAAGAGGTAAGGCACATTCCAAGGCTCGGTAGGAGTTTAATTTTAGTAGGCCAACTAGCTGAAGAAGGTTGCATTGTTACATTTACTGATAAAAATTGGAAGGTTTCAAAAGGTGCCTTAATAGTAGCAAAAGGTGTGAAAGTAGGCACCTTATATCTTTGTACAGGTCATATTATTCCTTCTACTTTAGCTGTTGCAGAGAAAAAACAAACAGGTTCAGGAACAGTTGTTGCAGGTTCGCAGGAAGAGACTGAAACAGTTGCTGCAGGTTCTGAGACAACACTGTGGCATAACAGACTTGGGCATATGAGTGAAAAAAGTATGAAGGTACTTCATTCTAAGAAAGTTTTACCAAGTCTGAAATGTATTAATATGGATTTATGTGAAAGTTGTGTGTATGGCAAACAAAAGAGAGTTAGTTTTCTCAAGGATGGGAAGCAAAAGAAAGATGAAAAGTTAGAGCTTGTGCATACTGATGTATGGGGACCAGCTCAGGTATCTTCTCTTGATGGCTCTTGGTATTATGTTACATTCATAGATGATGCAACTAGGAAGGTATGGATTTATTTCCTTAGGCAGAAATCTGATGTATTTGAAACATTTAAGAAATGGAGAATTTTGGTTGAGAATGAGATAGGTAAAAGATTAAAATGTCTCAGATCTGATAATGGTGGTGAGCAGTGCAGCAAAGAATTTGAGGATTATTGTTCCTTTAATGGAATTCATAGGTAGAAAATAGTTCCAGGTACTCCATGGGGAAATGGAATGGCTGAACGCATGAATAGGATAATAATGGAGTGTGCAAGGACCATGAGATTGCATGTTGAGCTACCATTAAACATGTGGGCAGAGGCTATCAACACAATTGTATATTTAATTAATAGAGGTCCTTCAGTTCCTTTGGGCTGTGGTATTCTAGAGGAAGCATGGACAGGTAAAAAGGTGAGTTATTCTTTTTCAAAACCTTTGGATGTGAAGCATTTGAACATGTAGATTCTAAAAATAGAACCAAGCTAGATGCAAAATCAAAAAAGTGTACCTTCATTGGATATGGCATTGATGAATTTGGTTATAGGCTTTGGGATTTTGAAAATCAAAAAATTGTGAGAAGCAGGGATGTTGTATTCAATGAGAAGGTATTGTACAAAGATTAGTTGCAGCAGCATGAGAAGAAAGAAAAAGGATTATGTGGTACTAGATGATAATACAAATAGTGATGTTCTAGTGGTTCCTCATACTCCGCAATAGCAACCAGAAATACCACAAACTCCAGTGAATGTTAGACGGTCAACAAGGCTAAGTAGACCTCTTGAAAGGTTTTCTCCCTCTTTGTATTCTATTTTGTTAACAGATGTTGGTGAACCAGAAGGGTATGATGAAGCTATGTAGGTGGATACAAAGGTTTATTAGGAGCTTGCAATGAAAGAAGAAATGGACTCCTTGCTGAAAAATTAGACTTGGAAATTATGTAAGTTACCTATAGGTAAAAAGGCTTTACCAAACAAATGGGTTTATAGGCTGAAAGAGGAAGATGGAGGTAAGAAAAGAATTAAAGCCAGGTTAGTTGTAAAAGGATTTACATAGAAAAAAGGGCATTGATTTTGATGAGATATTTTCTCCAGTTGTCAAGATGACTTCTATTCGTACTATTTTAAGTATTGTGGCTGCTGAAGATTTGCACTTGGAATAGCTAGATATGAAAACTACCTTTCTCCATGGTGATTTGGAGGAGGAGATATACATGGAACAGCCTCAAGGATTTTAGGTCAAAGGTAAGGAGAAACTAGTGTGCAGATTGAAGAAGAGTTTGTATGGCCTGAAACAAGCACCTCGGCAATGGTACTTAAAATTTGATAGTTTATGGATCAGCAAGGCTACAAGCAGTGTAATTTTGACCATTGTGTTTATTTTAAGAGGTTGGATAATGACAACTACATTATTTTATGTTTATATGTTGATGACATGCTTGTAGCGGGGTCTAACATGGATCACATAAGACAGTTAAAACAACAGTTACCATAGTCATTTGCTATGAAGGATTTGGGGGCAGCAAAACAAATCCTTGGTATGAAAATTTGCAAAGATAGGAAGAATAGAAAATTGACTCTATCTCAGCTTGATTATGTTGAAAAGGTGTTGCAGAGATTCCATATGGAGAATGCAAAGCTGTCAGCACACCTTTGCCTAGTCATTTGAAATTGACTAAGGAGATTTGTCCTAAGACACCAGAGGAGGAAGAAAAAATGTCCAAGGTACCATATGCTTCAGCTGTAGGAAGTTTAATGTACGCCATGGTATGCATGAGACCAGATATTGCACATGTTGTAGGAGTCGTAAGTAGGTATATGAGTCATCCCGTATTGGAGCATTGGAATGCAGTAAAATGGATTCTCAGATATTTGAGAGGTACATCCAATAAACACTTATGTTTTGGGGGCTCTAATAATAATTTAGCAGGTTATGTAGACTCAGATTTGGCAGGGGATATTGATACTAGGTAGAGTACTACAGATTATGTCTTTACTGTAGGTGGGACAGCGGTGAGTTGGATCTCACAGTTGCAAAAGGTGGTTGCTTTATCCACCACGGAGGCAGAGTATGTAGCTGCAATAGAGGCAAGCAAGGAGATGATATGGCTGCAATCTTTCATGGAAGAATTGGGCAAACAACAGGCTAACAGTTATTTGTTTATGGACAGTCAAAGTGCCATACATCTTGCAAAGAATTCTGCCTTGCATTCAAAGACCAAACACATACAGTTGAGGTATCACTTCATTCGGTCAGTGTTGGATGATGGACAGTTAAGGCTGGAAAAGATACATACAAATGAAAATCCAGTGGATATGTTTACAAAGGCAGTGACAAGGGAGAAGTTGAGCTCCTCTTCAGCTTCGGTTGGGCTTCAAGACTAAAAACAAAATCAGAACAACAGAGTCTAGGGTGCTTATTTCTAGTGGGAACTACAGGGTTAGCGGTGTTATGATCAGTCTCCAAGTGAGAGATGATATGGTGTGGAGTCTGATTAGTCGCCAAGTGGGAGATTGTTGTTATACTGAGCCTAATCAGACTTGGAGGTTAAATTTACCCCACTTTTATCAGCGCAGTTTCCCCTCAAATTCCTATGGGGTCAAGGGGCAACGCCCCTTGCACACTCCCTGTCACGATACACGGCGGGGTCGAGGGGCAGCGCCCTCATTGGGGCTCGGGGGCAGCCCCCCTGAAATCTCACACATTTTTTTATTATTTTATTAAGGCGTCGAGAGTTATTTTTCATTGGCCAACATAAAAAAAAAACCCTATTTTATAACCGACAAAAGTCATGATAAAAATGGCTAAGGGTTAGGGTTTTCATTGATGTATTGTAGCATTTTGCAGCGGTATTGAGTTGCAAGGATTGTTGGTTGTAATCGGTTTGATTTATTGGATAATAATATTGGACTCTTTGTTGGTGGATGTAGCCTGAGTTTGGGTGAACCACATTAAAACTTGTCTCACTGTTATTATTTCCATGTATTTTCATTCCTCTGTTTAATCTTTATTTGCATTTAATTGATATCTTCTGTCAGCTAACCCTAACAAATCCTTGACTTAATGTTGTCCTAATTCCCTCTCAAATGATCATTTTGAATAGAGTCTAACATAAGAATCCAATCTTCCTTATTTTGAATATAAGAAGAATCACTTGGAAGCTCTCTCACACACTTACATTCTCCCATACTAAGATTTTATACTCATGTTGGTATGTGGTGACTAATCATGCAAGTACTATACACTAGTAATGTATCCTTGATGGGGTTCGGAGTCGGTTGTTAATTTTTTGTTAATCGACAAAAGAAAAATGACATTGCAAAACCCTAATTCTAGAAGCTTCCAAAAAGCTTGTTATAAGCGGCTGGGATGTATGTTACAGCGATGTATTTCTGAGATTGTAGTCTATTTTGCACTGGCTAATAAAATCATTGGATAGATGAGTTTCTGTGGATGTAGCCCATATTAGGTGAACCCCGTTAAATTTCTATGTTGATATCTTTTGTGTTATTCCTCATTGTTATATTTGGGTTATTTAATCTACATATAATTGTTAGTGTTTATTACTTTGATCTGCCTGAACCCTAACAACTCCTTACACCCATTCCCCATAGCTAAAACCTAAAATCCCTCTATTATTGAATATTATCTTGTGGTTTCTTCCCTTTCCTTCACAATTACATTCCAATCTTGTTCCTATTACAAGTTCCTAGGGTCTTCTTATACAAAAATATCTCTCCTAATTCCCTCATTATTATTATAAATCCCTTCTCTAAACCCTTTAAAAGGAAGCAAGGTATGCAGAAATAGCTTCCTACACTAATCTAATGAGGAAAGTTATGCAAATTTCAATCTTTACTAGTTACAGGTTATTAGATGCACATTAACAAAAAGATAATAACAACATCCAAATACAAATAAAAAACTCACAACATAAGATATACATGGGGAAAACCCTTTCAAGTCAAAAACCCCACACTCCAAAACCTGCACAATGTATTATCAAATCAAAAGATGGTTACAACACACTTGCGATGCAAGCTCTTTCAGAAGTACACAATGTCGACTCTCATTCACATCTTGTGTCCTTTCACATTCTCCAGCCACTTATTTATCAAGCCTCTTTGGTGGTTATCCAATGTTGGTTTATCCATGTCAATCAATAGAAAAATAACTGTCGACACCTTTATTAAATATAGGGCATTTTTTGCTTCGGGAGAACTACCCCCAGCAACCCCTGTTGGAGGTGATGCCCCTAGAACCCTACCGTGGGCTCAGCCCTTGGGCCCCTGCTGGGGGGGATAAGCCCCCTAGGCCCCACAGGAGGGGCTCTGCCTCCCCTAAACTCCCCCATTAATTAATTTAGGGGGAAACTGCGGCTGAAAAAGTCACCAAAATTTATCTTATTGCATGTACAGAAGGTGCCAATTATGGGATCCTACAACATAGTGTTGAATAAATAAATACAACATTAGGAACTTGCAAAGGTTGAGACAGCTTAATTTCCAACACCCTTGTTGCATGTTTAGCCTCTCTTTATTTCTTCTCCAAGCATATTAGTGACATTTTCATCTCTTTCTTGTCCTCCATTGCACAAGAATACACCACCTTACCATAGACATCCTCATATGGCTTATTGGTAGTTGCAATACCTTGCACTTACCAAAAACAACCCACATGGGATAAAATACATTTAATATTTCTAAGGCTTTTCTCTTAATGGTCAAAATATACCAAAATAGTGGATTGATTGAGGTAGCCTCCAAAATAGCCTAACCCATTTTTCTTGTCCCTATCTTAGATGGTGAAAATTTGAAGATTCAAAACAATTGTAGGTAGGGTATATGAAGATTTTGAACTAGCAGAGAAAAGAGGTCAGTCACAAAACATTTAGAGTTTGTAATGGACAAAAGACTAGCACTAGGATGAGTTCCTATTTACTCTCATGTCCCACTGCATTTTGTCTAGGATTTAACCTCTTAGAAGGTGAAATCTATCTATCCCAACATTTTCAAAAGGTCTCTAGCACCCACTACATCACTAGTGTATATTATAGCACACATGATCAATTCTAGAGTCTACATTAGCACCCAATTACAATACAAGTGTTTTGCACTAGTGCTGAATTCTAGAAGTGTCTACACTAGTGCCTAGGTCCCTTTAGTTTATCTTGTAGAGGTCACAATGACTCCAGATTTCATAGACCTACTCTATTTTCCTTCCTCATCCCTTCATCTTCAATCATCTTTAGTGTACACCATCTCCATGCATGTATAATCCTTCTCCCTCTCCGTTGTGCTTTACTAGTTACATTTTACATTGCCTTTCTATGTATTGATTTGATTCATTGTTAAATCTAAAATGGTTTAGTTTATTCTATTATATATCATTGATTCATTTAAAGTTAGGTTGAATTAGATTAATAAATTGAAAGATTTAGAATTAGGTGTAATAGTTTGAATTTATAACACCTTAAACACCTAAGACTTCTTTTTTATCTTTCACAAACAATCAAACATGCCATCTTTTGCCTTGAAGCTAATATTCCACACATCTAATGGACTACTGGATCCTAGTAGTATCTAAACTTCAAGTCAATATTTGGGAAAAACGTGGCCCCTCTAAGCTAGTCTAAGAAGTCACTTATTTGAGCAATAGGATACTTTTTATTCATAATTCTTGTTTAGAGCTTGATAGTCAATACATGTCACGTTCCATTCTTTTTCTTGGAAATTACATTAGGCTCCTATAGGGTGATACAATTATTTAAAAGTCACCCTTTTGAATCAATTCCTAAATATCTCACTTAATTTCAACATTTTCCAATACTAGATGTTTGTATAGCAAGCCATTTGTTAATGGTGTGTGGGAAATAAGATTAATTGAGTGCTTCACTTGACAGTGCAAAGGAACCCCTATATGTGAGGTGAATACATCTTGATACCCTAATATGACCTGACCCATCTTCTTCTATTGGATAGTCAATGTGGTTTTTGTGGTAATGGTTGTTGCAACCTTTCTCTCTTCCTTAGCTTAAACCATGAGTAATACAAATGTCCTAGTCTAAGTAACCGCACATCGACACTATTTAACATTGATAATGGATACTGGCTTTGGAAAACTTACCTTTGATATCTAACATTTTTTATTTCTCAACTTGAAAATGATACTTTGAGATCACAACTTATAGATGTTATGATGCTTATACATGTAGGTTGGCCCCAATAAGACATAACACACATCTAAAGGTGCCACAACATAGACTACCTCATATTCAAAAGGCTTGATGGGCTAGGATAGTTGACATTATCTACTTACCCAAATATCTCTCCCTTGGATCATCTATCCAATGGAGTATGGATGTAAATATGGTGTTGTCTATAGGTTCAACCTTTTTATCATTTCAGTGGAGGTCAAATTATTTGGCTTCCATTATTGATGATGAAGTATTGGACCTTTCCATTCACCCACACTTGTGAGTGAAATAGGCATTCCTCATCTTCACATGGCAACACACCTTGGCGGTAGAAATTCTTCCATATGGGTTTGCTTCTATTATCTAGTTATAGTCCTTCTTAAAAGGGTACATGTAACAAATGAATTAGATTCTCCTCTAACTCATGTGATAATGTGAGTAGAGTTTTGGTGACCTAACAATCATTTGTATTATGCCAGGGGCTCGTGAACTTTGCACCACATACTGGTGTATTTCTATGTCTTCTTCACACCTTTCTTTGGTGTTGGTGCTTGCGATGGAGCCTTCATCAAGGGTTGTTGCTTTCCCATGAAATTTCTACCACCCTTCCTTTTAGCTTGGTGTTTTCAAAAAAATATCCCCTCCCTATGGGTATGAAATTTTCTTCAATCTTTACCCCAACATCTATTGGTAGCTCCTAGAGTCTCAATATTTAGAAATGCCATCTTTGTATGAATATAATGGTGAACCCACTATGGTACTTCAAAACCTAATGCGTGTTTTAATCTTTGTGTTATTACTCCAATAGTGTAACCACCTATTTAAAGTATTGAGTGCATTCTATAACCATGCCATACAAGGAGCACAACAATGGGAAGCAATGTAAATGATTAACATAAAAAAAAATCATGACAACCTCTAGGATTAAAATGCTAACTCATTGTAGGATTTTCAATGAAGCTCTCACTATCCATTAATCAAGAACAAGCAAAAGGGAGAGAATGCAAAAAAATGAGATCCTAATTTACAAAGGTGGTGCACCAAGAGAGAGCTTTCCATGGCATAAGGACTACAAACACATGGTCTTATAGTCAAAGAAGAATAAATAGACACATTTGACACCATAAATGCAAGGGATAACTGTTTGCATGATCATCAATCTACAAAAGGCTAGAGGCTATTCATAGGAGATCAACAAATCTCAAATAGATAAAACCAAGGCTGTCTAAAAGAAAAAAGAAGAGATTTTCTAGCAAAACAATTAAAGACAACAAACAAAATATTTTGTTTATCAAAAGTGACACACTATTAAGCCAAATACAACAAGGAAGAGAAAATACAAAGATATATAAGTCATCAGAGGTCTAAAGATAAACATAAAATGATTGCTATAGGTTTGAATCTGCACAACTTAGTTACAAAATGGATAGAGTTTGCCCAAAGAATCCATCTCAACTCAAAAGAGCACACATTATAATACATAGACTAGAAGAAGAGAATAAAGAAGAAGTAGGTAGAGAAGAAGCAAGGAAAATAGAAGCAATAAATGCTTTCAACCAATAAGATTTGTGGCTAATCTTACATAGGAAGATATGCCCCATATTTGTCATTAATGATCTCTAATTAATTGAAAAAGAAAAAGAAAAAGAAATACACTACCCATCACCACCCTAACCCTAAACTCTCTATCCAGAAAAGATTTGGTATGCAAATAATAAATAGCTAGCTACAAATTGAGTGCTTTGAAGAAATTCTTGACATCATGCTACTATAGAAATTACTTAGAGACATTTCTCTACTCATTCCTTACTCCTAGAAACCCTAAAATTTTTATCTTTGCCTCTCCTTTATTTTATTTCTATAGGTTCACTTATTTTCTTCACATATATATTTCATCTTAATGTTAGTGCAAATATTAAAATGTTGGGGTCTCTTTTGTTTCTGTACACGTGCATAAATTTTAGGGCACTCTTTGTTTAATATTGTAAGGCAAAGCTTTAAATATTCACGGGCTCACTTTATCATCGTCACGCTATTCTTAAACATCATCCGCTCCAATAGTTAAAAGTCAAATTTGGCTAATAAAAATAGGACAAATATTTACCATTTGTTGTTGTGAATGAGGTGTAAGATTACTATTAACTGTTTGACCATTGAAATGAATGATGTTTAAGTAGAGTGTTCATCAACTCTTGCAAAACTTCACAAAACTCTGCAGAGATAAACGACTCGCGCTCCCTTATGAACTGCCAAGTCTCTTTGCTCCAAAAATCCCTGCAAGTCTCACGATTGGAGATTATCCACAGTAGCTGAGTGTTACCTTTATCTGGCAAGACTCTGTTTCATTCATGCGGTCCTTCTCTGTTTGCTTCTTGCGCCCTGTGTGATATGGCGAGCCTTTTCATTATCTTCCACATTGGCTTAGAATTCTGTGCAAGCTCTACATTTGTCTGAGTCATTCAACACGGGCTGGCCTTGATTCAATTATGTTCAGCCTTCCAAACTCCTATGCAGGTCTTAGAAATGCATTATATATGTAATCACCCAAGCCAGATTTGATGGACTTTGTTGCTCACTACCCTCTGAAAGGTCGATAGCCTCCAGTATTTTAGTACTGCAATGTCTAACATTTTGGTTGCATCTTTACTTCTAGGATTGCTGTCACTACTTCGAATGAACTACCTTGATTAACCTTACTAATGGCATAGCAACTTGGTCATTGATTCATGTTTATCTCTCTTTGCTATTGCAGAAGTTTGCACTCTAAAGAACCCAAACCATCTTCAATAACTGAACTATGATGAGCCCTTCCAAACAGCTCATAACTGATCCTATGAAAACTCCCCATATGTAGTTGTGTTTCCTTTATCATTGGTCTCTGTTTAAGGTGTTGGGTATTGTGCAAGTTCATATAATTATTACAATTCGTTGTGTCACTTATCATGTGCTTATTTGAAAGTATTGTGTAGCCTAGTTGACAAGTGAGTTTTTATGCATAATCTCAGTCATTTGTCACATAGATGCATTCAATGTAGGCTGGGATGAGTAAGGGAGAGGGGCTAGTTGCTGCCCACGCTCCAATAACCGCTATGTTTTTAATCACTTGACCTCCTAATTAAATTTTTAAAAAGAACTAATACATGTAAAATATCAACCAAATAAATTAACATAAATGCACCAATACATGTTCACAACATTTGTACATGTTCACAAATGCACCAATACATTTGTAAATTAACCAATGAAATTAAGACAAGTGTACAAATGTGATGGCGAGTGGTTACCGGCACATCAGTGCGCTGGCACGGATGTATGGGGCGACATGTTGAAATGACCATTTTTTGACCCATGTGCACATAACGTGTCCTACAAGGAAATGTATAAGTGCCCAGAAGCCAAAAGAATAGCTTTAAGCTCTTTGGTCGCATACAAAAAAACCCAAAAGAAATCGTCAAAATTCGATATGTCTAGCTATGTGCTTGACGTGCGCGAAGTTAGGGTAGGTGGCTACTGGCCCCTCTCCCTTAATAGGGGAATCTAGACAATATGCTACTTCCATTAGCTGTAATACATATTCTTCATTAAAAAAATGTGCATTCTGGATACTCTAACAAGTCTTGTGCTCTCAAACCTCAAGTAGATTTCGGATGAGGTGCAAAAGTTTTGAAACAAAGTGTGAAAATTCGTACTACACTTTGATACCAAGATTTGTTGACAATAGGTGGAACATGTAAGTATAGTCCCTAACTGATCGCTCCTTTTGCATGTACTTTTTTTCGTAGGTGTCTGTAGGGAAATATTCATCCTTGATGGTTCCATGAATTCCCCCAAGTAGATCTCTCACTCATCATTGCACCATAATGTTGATCACCTATGTTTTAGTTGTATTCGTCCTTTGATCATAGTTTAGCTTCCAAAGATTGTTGAACACAAGGTTTAGTTCAGAGGAGGGAAAATGTGATTTTCTCAATATCTGAGAAGTTATGTAAAAAAAAGTACTTTTCCAATTTGGAAATCCAATCATCGACAACATCTACATCAATTTCTCCTCTAAAAGTTGGATGCCAAAATTTGCCTATACCTTGAATGGAGTGTGACCATTAAACAATCTCTTTCTTTGATGGATTCATTCTAATTGTAGATTGTCCTGTGTTAGTTGGAGGAGATGAGAGAATTGACCCATCATCTTTGTGTGTTGCTTCTATAAATCTACCTCAATCAACACCATGAAGGGATTATAATAAATCATCGTGTTCTTCATGATCCATTTTTCATGTGCATCTCACAAGAAGATAGTGTAACAAATCTATTGTCTTCAATTCAAGATTCTGATATCCCAACTATGTGTGATGGTACATACATGAACAAAGAGGGACTAAAACCAATTATTTGAGTTGTGTTGGAAATTTAGAGGGAAATATACTAGAGAGGGACTTAATGTATTATAAGTAGTAATTGACAAAACAAGCATAGTACAATTTGACAATAACTGAAGTTGAACAAGATAAATTTATTAAAAATGAGAACTCATGCAAAGTTGGCAAACCCTATAGAAAAGATTTATTACTTCTACTCTATTACAAATCTTTGAATTTAACCAATATATATTTATAGTGAAAAACTAAAAACTTACTAAAAATAGTAAATTAGGGTTCCTAATAGAAACTAAAGAGTCACCATAATTGGTGATGATTGGAAATTTCTATAGCTCTTTGTAAGGTGGAAAAGTCTACATTGTACAATCTAAAGGCCATCATTGATAACCATAAGTGCACCATTTGGTGGTAAATTTTATCTTATGTTGGTCCTCATCTTTTACCTATACCTAATTGTCTAGAAAAAAAATCAAGTATCTAGACAATATCTCAAAGCTAACCATAGTTTGAGGGTTTTGATCCATCAAAGGCTAAGGGTAATGTTCTTCATGAGAGGCCTTATTTAAGTCCTAAAAGTTGACACATAGGTAGATATCTCCATCATTTTACAACATCCAAATCATATTCACCACCCATGTTGAATGTTTTGTGGAAAGTATTATCTTCACTTCAATCAAAGTAGATAATTTTTTCCTTATTAGGGAATTTATCTTTAGTTTGACGAGTCTTTGCCTTTGACTGATGGGCTTTAAATGTAGTTATAACTATATTGTGTGTTGGATTTGAATGGCTTCATAGGCCTTAAGGTTATCATAAAATAGATCAATTATATCATAAAAATTCTTTGAGAGTTTTGACAAACTCACCTCTCGAATTGGGGTTCAAACCTTACCAAGCAACATGACCTTGTCTGTGCTAGTTTCAATTTGTAATAGGCATCAAGATTCATACTAATGGTATTCCTTTCACATTTATTTGTCATCAAATTTTAATATATTTTTAAGAATGGTTATCCATTTTGTGATCTTATTTATGTTTAGTAGCATGACCTAGCTACTAAAGTTGTCATCCAACTATTGGTTCAACTCTTTAGAGAACTTCTTATTAGATGAAGTGAAGAATTTTTTCATCGCTTTCAAGAACCTAATAGTTGGAAGTATAGTCAAGGGCAAAGGGATGAGCATTAGTTTGAAGTAGATCTAATATTCTTTTCCAAAAAGAGATCTTAGGCAAGGTAAAATTGGGATCCACCCATTACCATGCAATTTTCTTCAACATTCTTTTCTCGTGGGGTAGATTTTAGGTTAACCTAAATAAATGCTTTGATTAGGTCCAATACCTAATATTTGTAAGATTTAGGACATTTTTCTTGTATCACAAAGGATCCAAACCTATTTGGTCACTAACTTAGTATCTCTAAAGACCATAAGTGACTTGATATTAGTCTTTTCCTCCAATTATAGTCTAAGGACTAGGGTCTAATATTTAGTAACATTATTAGAGTAGTTGAACTAGAAATAGGAGTGGTATGGTTTCTATCTCTAGGGAGAAATAAAGGTGCCATTGATACATGTGCTATTGTTATTCTTATTTCCTTCATAATAATGTTTCCAAAGGATTTTGAAGGATTTATCTACTTCCTTTTTGATCTTTGAGATTGTAGCTTCATTATCATATATGTAATAGGTGTCGATGTCTTTTTTAAAGGTGTACAATATTTTCAAAGGCCCTATTGATTCCTTCATTATTAAGTGTGTGAGGGGCTCATCTTCTTTAGTGAGCTACATATATAGCGTCTCATTCATGATGATAGTGCAATAGCCACCTCTTTCTAGTTCAACAAAGGGATTGGCATGGTAAGGGTGATAGGTTTGATTTCAATTTTTCACTTTTCAATTGGCTTCAAAAAATAGGTGAGAAATCCAAAGCCATGTAATTGCCTATCTTGGTGGTGAAATCTCTTAATAGGAAAATAGTGAATAAAATAGAAATATTAACAATATACGTGTCTTATGGAATACTCATGCTTGGACATGAATATTAAGTGAATAAGAAATCTTTTACCATATAATAGAAGTCCCATATAATTATTTTACACCTTTCATCGTAGCCATATATGGAAAAACAAGGATATCTAAAACCTACTTCAACATTATAGTGCTACTAGCATTGTATCATTTATGTAATTATGCACTAAATGATCTTCCATGATTAAAGAATATATAAAATGAGAGGGGGTTATTATCCTTGCTTACCTCTAAGGTGTCAACATTAAAACTTGGGTATGACATCTTGGTTTCCTTCTTTATTCAAAGGTTAGATAAATTTATATGATTCCAATGTTTCTTATAGTAAGTTGGTTTTTTCCTAGATAAACAAGGTGACAAACATGGTCAAATTGGCTATAGAATTCTTTATATGTCCTACAATATTAAGCTACTTGATTGAATATAATCTCTTTGTGGAGAGGAATTCAATGGGGTCTTTCTTGGCCTTTCATGGGCACTACAATCCTTTTTCTATTGGTTGGGGAATAAGTGAACTTTAACAGCATATGAGCACTTAGACTAGTCCTATATGTAGAAGTCTTTTTGAAAACTATTTTTTTTTTTGTCCTAATGTTCCTTAAAAGAGATATGAATTTGGAATGTATTGTAGGATTCTCTAATCTGTTGGATTACTAGTTGTTTAGGATTCCAAGTCTATTTACTTTAAGTGTGTGTCACAATCCTAGTGCACTTGAGTTTGAATATTGACCCACAAATCCTCATTTAAGGCATGGAACATACCTTTCTCCTAGTAGACCACATCGTTATTATCACCATTGAACTTGGGGCCTTGTGAGTGAGACAAACATCTTGAGGGATCTAGTCCATAACACTCTTTGATTCAAAGAATTTTTCTTTAGAAAACTATTTGAATAATGTGTAAGATTACAAGATAGAACTAGTACTCCTCTTCTTTATCCATGTTCTAAATAGGAAAATGGCTTTAGAAATGTTATTTGTATTTGGGTATTGGAGAATTGCCTATATTGTCTGGATATGCAAAGGGATTAAAATGAAGGACAATAGTCTTTATGGAGGTTTTTTAATTGATTAGGTACAAAATAAAGTTTGTGGCTATTGTGGTGATAGGGCCTCTAGTTTCTTTGGAAAAACTATCTCTTACAGTTCATCAAATTATTTGTGAATCCCCTCAACAAGATCTTTATTTCATCCATATTATTAGGGATAGTTAAGTGGGACGATGACCATATTCTTGGTGAGTAAGAGGGGAATTCATTTCTTTAACAACGAAAGGATGGGGAATTAAATTCATTAGAAGGCTAGAGAATTAAATTCCTTAGAAGAGAAGACAAATACTTGGGATGTTAGGTTGGCTCATAAATTTTAGGGTATGATGGAATGGTGGTCCTTGGGCTATCTTCCTAGCCTATGTAATGTTATTCTTGATCTATACAGTGGTCTCATAATAATTGGGTAAGGTCCCCTGTAATTGATTAAGTTGTTAGTGAAATCTAGAGATTAAAAGCCTTGAGAAATAGAGAAAATTTACACCTATTATAGGCTTATCTTTTGAAGAATCATTTCCCAAGTCCTTTTGAATCTGATGTTAAAATTTGGGACTGGTTCCATCATATCTCTTTTATTGTATAAACTTACTTCACAAGAGAGATATTATCCTATTTTGTTTTAAATGGTTATAAATTAGTCTTCTTGGGGCATCCCAACTAGAAATCAAACTTAGGGTAAGTCCCTTTCAAGGATAAGTTGAATACTCTAATAGTCATGACCACCACCATGATATGATATATGGGATACATATTTTAATATTTCATAGTGAGTGGAAAAGAAAAGCTACCTTTACATTTTACTTTTTTTTCCAATGTGTTATCCTACTTAAAGGAATCTATTTCTTTTTCTTTAAAAATTAATCAAAATCATATAAAACTCAAGTCTATGCTAAGTAAGATAAATGTTGGGATAGGTGCCATACACCTTGTAGTCCTAACATTTGAAGTATTTAATTATTTTGAATTTATTTATTATTGCATTTGTATCACCCCGAATAGGCTATTAGAAAAACTGCACCCAATTTTTATGAACTACATTAAGTTATTGCCAATATTATCTTTAGTAAAGATGTCAACCTTATGACACAATAATTTCCTTTGGTAATTCATTCTAATCTTCTCACAATATTGACATTTCAAGTTCCTTAGAAGTGTAGCTATAATCGATCCTAAGAGATCATAACTAAATTCATATCAATTCGGGTGCTCACATCAAAGAACATATAGCACTTTGATCCCTTGGTGTAACGTTGTACTAAGGAAATTATGAAATGTTTGCTTAAGGTTGTTCATCTTATCAAGATGAATGCTCAACATAATCTTGACCTAACACGTTAAGATCACACCAAGTAAATAAGTGGGGGCATTTTTGTCCAACTCATTTCCAAATCTCACCTTACATAGAGTTCAAGGGTCCGACTATGGAAATATTTTAACCAATGAGACCAAAGTGACATAGAACACATTTGAGCAATTATCATGGACCCACTACTAGGCTAACTCAATAGCACCAACCAATTGCACAGTAGTGGGTTGAAAACATAACAATTGATCTCATGAGAGTGTGTGGATCATAGGATGCTCCAACATGTCTTTTTATTGCATGGTCAATGTAATCCAAAATATTTGAGAGCCATAATACAACCTAGTGAGTGTAGAAGTTTGACATGTCGCTTGCCTAATATTGTTATCTATTAGGCTTGTTAACTTGATAAGGAAAAGGAAGAGGACCCACTATAGTTGACTTGGAGCACTCTTAGCAAATAGTACAACACTATTCTTGACCTTCTCAAGGGAACCTTGTGTGATTGCACAAATCATTGGATCATGTTCTCATTGAAAATGACTAGTGCATTATTGAGAACATGAGAATACTAACAACTCTTATAGGTTATAGAAAGTTTCCATGTAGCATTATTATCAATATAATACCATCACGCATGTGGCTAACACTTAAAGAATGGGTCCCATATCAAGGATAAGTTGGATTTAGCCAACCAATGGTGCATGAAGGCTCTAAAAAATTTCAAGGGTCTACTTTGGGCTTGTGTAGACTGTTGGATCAAACAAGATCAACTTCCACAACTTTTTTTGCAAATAACTAGCATAGATTAATTATAAATGTTATTATGCATGATCTCAGATTCAAGCATGGCACAATTGGTAGTGATGGAATTTCCTTTTTAATCTCATTTTCCATTCACTAGAATGTTATCAAACTTACATGGAATACACCAAATAGAGCACTATAGTATTATTTTTTACCAATTAGATATCAAATATAGAGACATGAATTAGCTTCATCAATACTAATCATGAAGTTTGAAGTTCTTTAGGCCTAGATTCTAATTTAATTAATTATGCAATGCATCACATATGAAAGAAACATAATTATCCCAACTACAATTTTAATTCAAAGAATCAAGGGGCTCTATTACATCCCTTTATGTCCACTCAATTTCTAGCTAATTAACCAAATAATAGATAGTTGTGCATGGAAATGCTAGTTTTCTATCTATCCTCCCTAGCTATTCCAAAACTAGGAATAAGAATCTAAAGTTCATTTGCTTTCCTCACAATCCTAACTATCCTTAGTTATCTAATCTAGAGGAGTTAGAATAGAGTTATATCTTTCATTAGGCCCTTTTCTACAACCAACTAAGACATAGCCTAAATTAAACTAATATTTAATTGATGACCCATGAACCTTAAACAGTGAATCCAAATGGAAGTTCACCCATGCATAACACTATAGGGTGCGAAGAGTTTAGGATATCACCTAGATCATGTTATAATCAATTGGATGGGTTCACCCTTGTCTCGGGCCTACTTTAACACCCGATCACTATCACAATAGGGTCTTTGCCTCATGGGGTGACGATGAGATGTTTGACAGTTGGTGGATCTCAAAAGAACTTGACTTATGTGGGTTCTCCTTCGAATCTAATTCCAATGGGACTAATTCCACTTACTTAGGCTCAATCCAAGACCTTACCAAGTGTACACATAACATTCCCACACATATGCACACATACATCCAGACTTGAGTGCACTCTTAATGAGATAGGAGGCTACCCTCACTAATGGGTCCAGCCTCTCATGACCAAGGATGATCTTCTTGCTTTTACAACAAGGTAACACATCCAACTACACTGTAGGTGGCTTGTTTAGCTATGTCATTAACAACTGTGCCCCAATACACCATTGGTGACTTCACCCAAATACACCATTGGTGAATTTGGAGCTCCACTCTCCACTAAGGAAAATGCATTATTCCCTCATGTCCTCATGAATAATTAATACATTTCATCACAAAGTATTTGTTATATCATGAGCTTCACACATTCAAATCATGTCATTGACTTAATACATGAGACCCCAAGTGAATGCACACACATAAGGCAATATCAAAACTTATCACACACACATACCATTTCACAATCATGACACCATAGGTTATTAATCCATATACATATAACTAGCTTATGAATGGACACAATAGTCTCAGACGTGTCACTAATCCTAGTAGTATACTATACCTTTCTAAAATTCCTCAGTAGTTCCTCTCTCTAATTCACTTTTCTTGCATAATGGTTTCGTAAACAAGTGTTTTATATTTCAACCACCTTTAGTCTTTATTTCTCTAGGATTTTATAAAGTTTCATGAACTCTAATCCTTCATATTTTATTAGTTAGTTGGGTATCTTTCATGATTTTCTATGAAATCATCCCCTTCGTTGGTCTTTCTAGCCATGTAATTCCTAGCCTCATTTGATTGGACACATGCTTAGTGGCACGCTTCAATTAAAGTCTTCAAGTTTTCCTATACACTAGCATTCCTTATGAATTATCTAGGTTGATTTACTCCACTCATTATTCTTAGTTTTCCTTTAACCACGTTTGCCATGCAATTAGGTTTTCCTAGTTGGCAATGTCTATAGACACTTGTTTTGTTCATGTGTGTTCCTTGCAACACCTAGCAACTTCATTGTACACTCCTGACATCTAGCCCCTTTCTTGGTTCTCTTCATTACCTACCTAGACACTATCAATCAACACCAATGGGAAATCATGAGGCAATGTGACCTCCCTTCAACATTAGTTTGACCCTACTACGCCCTTAATATTGGTGTACATTGGGTTATGAGTAGTCATCTTGTGGCTATCTTAACTCCTAATTAAGTCATGTTATCATTATTATATTATTATTTAGTTAGATAGGTTAGACTAGGTCTTATATAGGGGTGTGTCTATTCAGCCTAAGAATAATTAGGTATATATAGGAGGATGTGAATCTTATTTCATCATCATATTGTGAAGTGTGTTCTCATTACAGATATTTGGAGGTTGCCCCCTTGAAGTGGCATATTATTCTCAGTTATTATCAAGTATTTGTAGAATATTTCATATCATCTTCTTCCATTGTGCAAGTAATTTCATTACAAGTGGTATCAGAGCATGATCTTGGCACCGTAGAGGCAAGGTTTTTTCTCAATATTGGAGGTGATTTTGGGAATAGCATATCTTTCATATTTTAGCGAAATTTTTTCTAATTTTTAAAGGGTTTTTGAAGACCATATTAAAGAAGCTAAAGTCTAGATTTCAGAGGAATTGGAGCAGAATTGAGCAAATTATTGTAGAAATATGGTTTCTACACAATTTATTTGGGATCTACATATCTCTCATATCCAGCTGATTTAGAGCTTGATTTTTATTGGGTTTTTGAATACATACTAGAGGAGACTATAGTCCAAAATTTGGATAAATTAGAGTAGAAATAAGTGAGTTATTGCAAAATTAGTGTTACCACAAAATTCACTCTCAAGGCTACAAATCTGCTTATTTCTTGGAGATTTTTCTGGGTGAGAGGTATTTTGACCCTAGTAAGTTACAATAAAAATTTTAGATAATTTAGGTTTCATTTGTGTGATTTATTTCAAAATTATTGGTTTTGATCATGACAGGACCTGCAACAAGGGGCAAAAAGAATGTTGTCACACCGCAGAAGACTCCTAATAAGGATGGGGTAACAATAGAGGATACTAATCCTAATGAGGAAATCATTAAGGTCAAGGAAGACATTTTCTCAATTAAGGTGGATATGTGTGACCTAAGAGGAGATATATCAGATATATGAAACATGTTAAGTGCCTATATGAATGAGCCAAGAAAGGAGTTCTCAAGCAACCAAGGTGAAACCTCCAAGTCAGCTAATACTGACACAAATTTTAATACTCCTATGGGATCTAGGAATTTGTTTCCAAAGGTGGATATGCACAAGTTCGATGGCAAGGATCCTCTAACATGGATAAACCAAATGGAGATTTTTTTTTAAGTACATCAAATCCCATATGGACAAAAGGTCATGATGGCTTCCCTATATCTAGAACCAGATCAATTCATTTGGTATTGCTGGCTTTGTACTCATCGGAGGAAAACGGGTCTCATCATCTCATGGTTAATTTTTATAGAGGAACTCCAAGCACAATATAGCAATAGTGCGACAGACAACTTCTTCAGCCAACTTGCTAAACTTCAACAAACAGGATCAGTTAAGGATTATATTCAGAAATTCCAAAAGCTATCCTTAAGAGTGGATACAATTATAGAGGAGAACTTGAATGATTTATTCTTGGGTGGTCTCAAGGATCACATTCAACATGAGGTATGCATGTTTAGTCCTAGCTCGATAAATGAGTCTTTTATCTTGGCACGTAGGGTAATGGAGAAGTATTTGATTCCTAAGAAGCAAGGGGCTAATGTGACAAGAGAGAAAGGATATTCAACATCTTCTCTTCCTCAACCTACTAGGTTGACTCCACAAAAAATTGAGGAGAAAAGAGCAAAAGGGTTGTGTTTCAATTGTGATAAAAAATACAATCGAGGACATAAATGTAGTGAAAAGAAATTGTTCTATATTGAAGGTCCAAGTGAGGAAGAAGAGGAGGAACCCATATTGGAGGAGGATAGGGAGTCAAGTGAGGAATCACATGATTCTCAACCAATCATTTCTTGTCATGCACTCTTAGGGTTTAGTGCGCCACAAACTCTCAAGGTAGTGGGTTTCTTAAAGAAGCAGAAAGTAACAGTGTTGATCGACTCAGGTAGTACTCATAATTTAATCAACAAAAAGTTGGCAACTCATCTAAATTGTTTTATATATACAGCTCCAGAGTTTCAAGTTTTGATTGCAGATGGTGGTACAGTTAGTTGTTCGTGGAAGTGTCATAGCATTAAATTATCCATGGGAGATTATCAACTTGATACCCCAATGTATGCAATATCCATGGGTGCAGCAGATATTATTTTGGGAGTACAATGGCTTACTACATTGGGAACGATTGAGATGAACTTCCAAGAACTATTCATGAGATTTAAATTAGAAGGAAAGGTAGTAGAGCTAAGGGGGTTGAAGGCAAAATCCCCACAGATGGAAAGCTCTCATCAAATGCAAAAGTTTCTTAAGAAAGGAGCAGATGGATTTGTGGCCCATCCATGTTCATTAGAAGTCTCTCAATCTAATGCTCCTACTCATCTAGATTTACAAGCAATAATTGATCGTCACTCAATGGTTCTTGGAGATATGCCTAAAGGACTTCCTCCAAAGAGGGATCATGATCATGCCATACAACTAGTTCCAGGGAGCCAACCACCGAACATCAAGCCTTATAGGTACCCACACATACAAAAAAGTGAGATAGAAAAAATTGTTGAGGAGATGCTAGAGGCAGGAATTATCAGGCATAGCCAAAGTGCTTACTCCTCGCCTGTGGTGATGGTGCATAAGAAGGATGAAACTTGATGCATGTATCCGGATTATAGAGTGCTCAACATGTACACCATTAAAGATAAGTTTCCTATTCCAGTCATTGATGATTTGCTAGATGAATTGAATGGAGCTATGTATTTTAC
Source organism: Cunninghamia lanceolata (assembly GCA_027924645.1). NCBI lineage: Eukaryota > Viridiplantae > Streptophyta > Pinopsida > Cupressales > Cupressaceae > Cunninghamia > Cunninghamia lanceolata. The sequence goes on along the minus strand of BSBN01001721.1, from coordinate 203,584 downwards.
CAAGTTAGATCTTAGATTTGGTTATCAACAAATCTAGATTAAGGAGGACGATATTTGTAAGACAGCATTTCAAACTCATGAGGGTCATTATGAATTTTTGGTGACGCCATTCGGTCTTACCAATGCACCATCTACATTCCAAAGTTTGATGAATTCCATTTTTAAGATGTTCTTGAGAAAGTTTGTGTTATTGTTCTTTGATGATATATTGATTTATAGCAATACTTGGGAAGAACATTTGCAGCATGTAGATCAAGCATTACAATTACTCAAAGATCATCAACTCTACGCTAAGCCATCCAAGTGTGCTTTTAGTCTTAAGGAGGTGGAGTATTTGGGACACATAGTTTCACATGAAGGAGTAAAGGTGGACCCTAACAAAATTAACACTATCGTGGAATGGCCTATTCCAAAAACCATTAAGAAACTGAGGGGTTTCTTGGGATTGACAGGGTACTATAGAATATTTGTGAAGAATTATGGTCGTATAGCAGTACCCCTCACCACTCTATTGAAGAAGGATTATTTTCATTGGAATGAGTCCACTAATGCATCATTTGAGAAATTGAAGGAGGCTATGTGTACAACTCCTGTGCTTGTCACTCTGAACTTCACCAAGGAATTCATTGTGGAATGTGATGCTTTTGGAAATGGGATAGGAGCAGTTCTCATGCAAGAAGGTCGACCAATTACTTTTGAGAGTCATCAATTAAAGGGTAAGAATCAGCTCAAACCTATTTATGAGAAGGAAATGCTAGCGATCCTTCACGCAATTAAATAATGGAGGCCTTATCTAATAGGTCAACACTTCAAGGTTAAGACAGATCATGATAGCCTAAAATAATTTTTGGAACAAAGATTATCCTCTGAAGAGCAACAAAAATGGGTCACTAAGATGTTGGGATATGACTTTGAGATTGTATATAAGAAAGGGAAAGAAAATATTGTGGCAGATGCACTTTCTAGGAAGGATGAGAAAGATGAAGCCTTATTGTGTGCCCTTTCAATATTACAAGCAAATTGGATGGAAGAAGCCAAAGCAGAGTGGCAAAATGATGTTGCGACAAGTAATCTCATCCAGCAATTAAAAAGTGATCCTAGTTGTTTAAATAAGTTTTGTTTGAAGGGGGATACTCTTTGGTATAAAGAGAGCTTGTATCTCTACAAGAATTCCACTCTTAAACACAAGATTCTCACAGAGCTACATGAGTCCCCAGTTGGTGGTCATTCAGGATTTTTGAAGACATATCATCGGGTCAAGCAAGATTTTTTCTGGGAAGGGCTAAAAGGTGATGTTCAAACATTTGTGGTTGAATGTTTGGTTTTTAAAAGAAATAAGGGGGAGACAATTAAGACACCGGGTCTCTTGCAGCCCTTATCTATTTCTAGTCAGCATTGGGAAGATGTATCCATGGACTTCATCACGGGGCTTCCCAAATCTAAAGGTCATAATGCCATCATGGTAGTAGTTGATCACCTCACTAAATATGCACATTTCATTGCATTATCACATCCTTTTACAGCAAGTGCAGTGGCAAAAGTTTTTTTTGGAGAATATCTAAAAGCTACATGGTACACCTAAGGTTATTGTCGATGATCGTGATCCTATCTTTACTAGTCATTTTTGGAAAGATTTATTCTCATGTTTGGGTACTCAATTGGCCCATAGTTCTTCATACCACCCTCAATCAGATGGGAAAATTGAGGTTGTTAATAAGTGTTTGGAAGGATATCTACATTGTTTCACTTAAGAGAAACAGTCTCAATGGGTAGATTGGCTACCACTCGCAGAATGGTGGTATAACACTTATTTTCATAGCTCATCAAAAATGTCTCCATTTTTGACACTTTATGGATATCATCCTCCTTCCATCACATCATCATTAAAGGTGTCACCAAGAGTTCAGGCAGTAGAGGACCATTTGCTTCATCAACAATAGATACTTTCAGGACTCAAGGAGAATTTAGCCATGGCACAAAATTGAATAAAACAATAGGAGGACTAATATCATAGTGAAAGAAATTTTGAAGTTGGGGATTGGGTCTTCTTGAGATTGCAGTCTTATAAGCAAATCTCACTGAAGCAACAAAAAAAGAATAATAAGTTGTCTCCAAGATATTATGGGCCATACCAAATCATGCAAAAGATTGGTAGTGTTGCCTACAGGATAGAGTTGCCACCAACAACAAAGATACATCTAGTTTTTCATGTTTCTTGTTTGAAGAAGGTAATTGGACATAATATTCCTACTCAAATAGTACTACTAGAGCTCGATGAAGAAGGAAGAACCATTTTGGAACCAAAGTGCATTCTTCAAACATGCACGAAGAAGCTGAGGAATAGAACCCTCACTGAGTATCTCATCCAATGGAAGAATTTACCAGTTGAAGAGGCCACATGGGAAGATGAGGAGTTCATTCAAAAGAATCCACACTTGGTTAGCATTGAGAACAATGTTGCTTTGAAGAGGGGGGCATGCTACGCCCTTAATATTGGTGTACATTGGGTTATGAGTCATCAACTTGTGGCTATCTTAACTCCTAATTAATTCATGTTATCATTATTATATTATTATTTAGTTAGATAGGTCAGACTAGGTCTTATATAGGGGTGTGTCTATTCAGCCTAAGCATAATTAGGTATATATAGGAGGATGTGAGTCTTATTTCATCATCATATTGTGAAGTGTGTTCTCATTGGAGATATTTGGAGGTTGCCCCCTCGAAGTGGCCTGTTATTCTCAGTTATTATCAAGTATTTGCAGAATATTTCATATCATCTTCTTCCATTGTACAAGTTGTTTCATTACAAACCCATCTATATCATTTGATGCCTACATGTAACTAGATCTCTTGTTAATACCTACTCATCTGATCATTATCTCAAATTACAAAAAAACAATTCATAAGTTACTAGTCCTTGTTTAATTAGATAGGGCCTTCACCAACTTCCTACACACATCATTATTTTTTCAACCTTGTCAATAATTCATGTGGTGCCTATTTGGATGATATGGCCCACATTGAACTCATATTTTGCAAAACTCAAAAAAATAATTTCAGACTCTAAGATATAATGAGACTTCAATATTCATGGCTATACATTTACAATACACACATACATACATATCATATCATAAATTTTTTTTTACATTTATCATTTATATCATCAATAGTTATTACTTTCCGAAACAAAATATCATAATTTTAGTCCATCTTATACATACACACATAAAGCTTTGTCAAGTTTATCTGGAACTTATCATTTACAAAATTGTAGAATGGTGGGGTATTACATTCTCCCCCTTAAGAAACTTCATTCCCCAAGTTTTCTTAACAAATTTTGATATAATTGTTGCATTTGTTGTGCTTCTTCCCATGTCACCAAATTGGGATTGAATTGATCTCATTATACCCTAAACTATTTAATGTCATGCTAGTAGAGCTAAAGTACGTAGTCTACAATTTAAATTGGTTCCACTTGAATGTCACATCTCAACATTTTTCTTACATTTATAATTTAGTATATTTGATGAGACTATTAGACATTACCTAATGATTGTTTGATTATTGGATAATTACATGTGCTTGAAGGTAATTTATTGTTATCTCTAAAATGCATAAAATTGAAATTGTGATGATGATGAATTATTATGTTTATGATTATGATTTTATATCTTGCTAATGCTTCGGCTATGGTTTTATGGGCTAACCTATTGACAAGAATCTGAGTGGGAATGAGTGCAAGAGCATGTCAAAGACAAGAACATGGTTGAGGTAGAAGTGTCCTAGCCACCTGGCAAGAGTTGGCATGATGGAAATAAAGCCCTCGATTCACAATGGAGGAAATAATAGAAAAGGGGGGCGGGGTGGGTGGATGATAGTCAAGTACACCCATGGCCTTTAGTGACTCGACTTCAAGTCGACTGAGAGAAAAGGAGACCTACGAATCTCAGTCATCTCCTCAGAATCTCAGTCATCTCTGACTAGACAGAGATGTTTTACTAGACCTAGGAATCTCTGACGATCCCTCCCATGTGTCCTATCCTATATAGACGAGATGGGAGATGGGATATGGCTCCGACTAGACCTAGGAATCCTAGATAATAGATACAACCTATCCTCAGAGAGGATAGGCAAATAAATTCTCGTCTATTCTCATCTAAATGATGTGTGCTCACCCGATGCACACACACACTCATACATACTACATTATGCATGGTTTCATTATGCATTTGTGTTATCTTGGATACCTAGTTTTAATTGTGCATTATACTTTGAATATTGTTTATGGTTATGATGGTTTAAACAATTAGTTTACATAAATGTAATTTTTTCTTACTATGTACGTTCTTATTTTAGTGATTGATTTTGGATATATATATATTTGTGTGTGTGTACATATATAATTTATATATATAAATATATATAAGTATATATATAATATATGCATGGCTAATTATATAAAAATTTGTCTATATATAATATACACATGGAAAATTATATAAAACAAGTAGAAAAGGCAGTGGTAAAGTGAAGATTCCCTTGAATTAAAACTAAAGATAAATTTGCATGAGGGGTTGTTCATGCACTGGGAACTCTATGAAAAGTGAGAGTTTTAATTTTAGAAGGGAAGTAAAACTTCAGTTGGGTTTAGAGCAAGGGGCGAGAGGGTAGTTTTGAGAGCAATTTGCTTTGCGATCAACCTAAGTTTGATTCTCAACACAACATGATGGACATTGTGGACGATATTGCAGAGGAGATATCATTCTAGGTGTTTGAGGATGACTGGTGTTTTGCTCGGCAGTCTTCTCAATGACTTTCTCCAACATGAAGTTGGCCAAGCTTTTACAAAAAATCTTAAAAGAGAGCACATCCTCGCCCAGAGTGCATGCAATTTGAGGATGGTTGGGATCGAGGATGCTACAGAAGTACTAGAAAAGAAGTTTGCATTAGAAGTCTCCAGTATGACACTAGAAGAGGTCGTGTCTTTAGCCAGAGATTTCATTCGTTATCTTAATCTAATGGGCATAGCAAAGACCCATCATTGAGTATGTCGAACCATAAATATTGTTCACTTGTCAAAATCGTGTGATGATGTTTTTGGCAAGATGATTCACAATGCGACTTCTTCAGATGAAATATACAATGTTGTTTGTAAACAGGAGGTTGAAATTGTTTTAACTACACATCCAACACAAATAAATAGATGAACATTACAATACAAGTATTTGTGAATTGTAGAATCCACCATCCATTATGCTTCAATGGGAATCCATACTGTATTCCAAAACACCTATATTGGTATGGGATGATAATAAGCCCCCATTGCGCTAAGCATAAATCAACAAGAATAAGCTCATACATGTCTGAGTTGCAATGAAGAGGTCTCTTATAGAGTTAGTAGTATATGCATCTAATTCCAAAGAAGAAGAATAGTTAAAATACCTATCTTCACTAGAAGGAAAGGTATGTTTTCTTTTAAGATCAATGTGGTTGCTTGCAAGTTTGTCATAATTCAAGGGCCATATGGCTAGCATTCAGAAATTATCTCAAATTATAACTAGAAATACTCATCTTGATAGTGAAAACAATAAGATAATCTAACTATGCAGACTAACCCAGCTAAAGAATAACATAGCCATTAAATGTAGAATAAAAAGACTTATTAATCCACTTACTCACTAGGAAACATGAAAATAGTTTAATTTGATTTTTCCTTATCTCAGAATTTATCACAGTTGTAACATGAAATAAGATCTTGCATAATGACATGAAAGCAGTTTAATTTGATTTTTCCTTATCTCATAATTTATCACAATTGTAGCATGAAATCAGATCTTGCATAATGACATGAAAATGGTATAATTCAATTTTTCCTTATCTCAAAATTATCATAGCTGTAGCATGAAATCAGATTTTACTTGTGAGCATGAAATCATTAAATTAGTCTTTCTTTTGAGACACTTACACTTGTAATGAGGGATATATATATATATATATATATATATATATATATATATATATATATATATATATATATATATACGTGTGTATATATATACACACGTATATATATACGTATATACGTATGTATATATATACATATATATATACGTATATATGTATATATGTATATACGTATATGTATATAGGTATATACGTATATATATAGGTATATACGTATATATATATACGTATATATATATATATATACGTATATATATATATACGTATATATATATATACGTATATATATATACGTATATATATATATATACGTATATATATATATATACATATACGTATATATATACGTATATGTATATATGTATATACGTATATATATACATATATACGTATGTATATACATACGTATATACATATATATATATACATATACCTATATATATACGTATATGTATATATACGTATACGTATATATATAGGTATATATACGTATGTATATATATACGTATATATATACGTATATACATATATACATATACGTATATATGTATATATATATACGTATATGTATATATATATACGTATATGTATATATGTATATACGTATATGTGTATATATATATACGTATATGTATATATATACGTATATGTATATATACGTATATGTATATATAGGTATATGTATATATATATGTGTATGTATATATGTGTATATATATATTTATATGTATATATATGTATATGTATATGTATATGTATATGTATATATGTATATATGTGTGTGTGTGTGTGTGTGTGTGTGTGTGTGTGTGTATTATCATGATCAATACTTGCATCTTTCTCTATATGACTAAAATCTCTTTGTCCCTGTCACAAAAACAACATGAATATGGTTAGGAAAACATGAATTTTAGATAGTATTTGCAACTGAAATAAATATCACATAAAGTTCATGTTAGAAGTATAATATGCATAAAGAATCATCGTAGATCTCATATTTGCACGAAAAGTAATTTGCAATTCACGTTAAATTTTGCATGAAAAGAAAAGGAATTATTTATGTTCTGCCATGGATTGTCTTTATAAAGAAAGTAGTTTACTTTTCTATGTGTGATGGGTTTTCCTTTTAGGAAAGGGTGCCGAATATGGCCTAACATAGAAGATTGATCCTCTTTTTGGGATCTACCGGTATATTCATAAGTGCTTTGGCCAAAGCTATGTTTTCATTGAAATAGATGAATGTTTGCCTAATAAATTATATTGATATGTTTTTCTACCATATCCTGGTAGTAGGGAATTGCATGTTCATTTTAGAAATGCATGTAGATATATCAGGTTGCACCAGGTTTCCATCCTGCCTATTGTTTCCAGGTTGCTAGGCATTTTGTGCATGGTCGGGTATTCTTCAAAGTATGAATAATTTCGAGGAAGCGTAAGCTTCGTGGTTGGGTGGAAAAGCGCTTAAGCCATGTTCTCGTCTCTTGGCTTTGTGGATGACCACGTGGGTTAGTGCTAGTCGGTGACAATGACTATATTCATATATCATTACTTTTATAATTCTTGTATTTGTACATCATTATTGTATAGAGTTGACTATATGGCATGAGAGCCAGAGTTGTACCATTTTTTGTATCATATTTTCTTGTGATAACACCTGGATTAGGCACTTGTACTTGTGAGATGTAATATGACATTTTTACATACATTGAAGTTGTATCATTTCAATTTTATATAAATGAGAATTTGAGATGTTTATTTATTTTTGTGTTATAGTTTATGGGTTGTGTACCTTACATTGAAAATTATTGTTGCTGTCATTCTACATACAAGACTAGTCAATCAAATGGGTTGAATTAGGCATGTATTTCTACAACTAAGATACATGGAAAACATTATGCATTCTATCTAGGTGTAGGGGTAATGCAATTTTGTATGCTACTAGTCCCACCTGGTCTAGAATCTCAAAGGGTCCTATGAACCTAAGGGATAACTTAGGCAATTTCTAGGATTTTAAGATTCCTTTTCAAGGTTGCATGAGCTTAAAAATAGCTTATTTCACACATCAAAGGTTCTAGGTTTTTACTTCAAATAAAAATAACTCTTTTGCCTATTGTAAGACTCATTTAATCTTTACCATATCTACACTAATTGTTTCTCCATTTCCTAAATTAAGTCTTGTCCCACAGTGATCCTATATTTAACCCCAAATTAATTTAATGGTGTTCTACAAGCTCTCCCATATAACACAACATATGGAGCCATTCTAAGGAACTTTTGGTGGCTATTATTGTAGGCATATTTGACTAAGGGTGAGAAGTTCTCCTACTAAGTCTAATTGTCCATGACAAACATTTGTAACATGTCTTCAAGTATCTAATTAATTCACTCTACTTGCCCATTTATCTCCAAATGGTGAGTTGTTCTAAGGTTCAATTTTGTCCTAGGAGCAACTTGGAGAGTCCCAAAATCTAGAAGTAAACAATGAGTCTCTATATGATATGATTTTCCATGGCACTCCATGGAATCTAACTATGTGGATTACATAAATTTAGTCAATCTTGACTACATCAGTTGTATCTGTGTAGGAAAAAAGTGGGCAATCTCAATAAGTTGGTCCACCACTACCAAAATTGCATTATGCTTACACTAAGCCCTTGGTAGCTTGGCTATAAAATCCATGGAGATCACATCAAATTTACATTATGGGGTGTCATGTGGATATAGAAATCCTCCTTGGTGACCATTTTTTCCTTCACATATTGGTAATCCAAGCACCTTACCACAAGTTGTAATCTCTTGCTCATTCCCAGTCAATAGTAACCCCTCTTTAAGTTTGCATACATCTTATCTACTCCAATATGGACCATATATGGAGTCTTATGACCTTCTTGTAAAATCAATCCTTTGATTTCATCCTTAATTAGGATTATATTCTATTGTTTATAATATAAGATGCCATCCATGTTGGTATAATCTTTGTCTAGGACCAACTCTTGAAGCTCCACATTTTATAATTTTGCTACAATCTAACTAAGGTGTGCATCCTTCTCTTTCTTATCTCATATTCATTTACTTGGGTTGTTATGGACCATCGCCAAGTTACTTACCTATGGCCTTCTACTCAAGACATCTACTAGTTACCCTATTTTCCTTTCCCTAAATGTATCAAATCCCAAAGTCATGTTTGCTTAGGACTTACATCCACCTTCACTAGTTGAAATTCAACATGGGCTAACTAAATAGATATTTCAATCTCTAGTGAATAATTCTAAGCTCAAACTAGTGCCCAATTAGATAGTGCCTCCACATCTTTAGGGCATAAACAATAGCTGCAATCTCTAAATCATGAGTTGAGTAGTTCTACTTATGATCTTTCAACTTTATAAATTCATATGCAATGACTTGCCCATCTTGCATGAACACTCCACTAAGGCCTTCTCTAGATGCATCAATACACACCATCAAATTCCTTTTCCATGTCAAGAACCACAAGCAGTTGTGTGGATGTTAACCTTTTCTTCATTTCTCCAAATGCCTTTTCACATTTCTCTATCCAAAAAAATGTATTATTATTCATTTTCAATGAGGTGATCGATATTGGCATCTAGGAAGTTTTTTTGCAAACCTTTTATAATATCTATCTAGTCCCATAAAACTTTGGACTTCTACAACACTTTGTAAATTGAGCTAATCCATTATTGCTTGGATTTTTGTGAGATCTACTAATATACCTTCACCAAATATAATCTAACCAAGGTATTAAATTTCCATCTAGAAGAATGAACACTTGGATAACTTCTCATATAGTTTGGTCTCTCCAAGACATTGCAACACAATCCAAACATGTTTTTTGTGTTCCTTTTGACTTTGAGAATAAATCAAAATGTCATCTATAAATACAATGAAAAAACAATCTAGATACTCTTGGAAGGCATGGTACATGAAGTTCATGAATATTGTAGGGGCATTAGTTAACCCAAAGGGCACAACCATGAACTCATAGTGGCCATATCTAGTCCAAAAGTTAGCTTTAAAGATATCTTCCTCCATTATCCTCATCTAATGATATTTAGATCTCAAGTCTATCCTAAAGAAAATGTTGGCTCTTTTCAACTAGTGAAATAGGTCATCAATATATGCCAAAGAAAATTAGTTTTTAGTAGTGACCCTATTCAATTATTTGTAATCTATACAAAGTCACAAGGTACCATCCTTCTTCTTCACAAAAACTATTGACACTCCCATGGTGACACACTCAATCCAATGTTCCCCTTTTCCACCAATTCTTGCATCTATATTTTTAACTCATTCAATTTTGGAATCATCATTCTATATGGTGCAATTAGCATTGGTTTATCTCCTAGTTGAGTTCAATAGTGAACTCAATATTCCTATGAGGCATAAAACTTATTAATTCCTCTAGAAATTGCATATTCTTACAAGAGGAGATGGTCTATCAAGGTTGATTCCTAATTTAGAATCACTAGGGTGACTGCATATATTTGGCAGCCATGTTGTGCCTTAGGTTTGTAACCTTTGCTACAAACACAAATTTCAATGATATGGGCCAATATATTCCTTGAGTTTCTACTAAATTTCCCTAATCATTCTAACACCTTACTAGCACTAATCAATAATATATGTTAGCTTCATGACCTTCAAGCTAGTCCATTCCTAAAATTGGATCATATGGACCTAGTTGGGTAACAAGAGCATAAATTTTGGTTTCTATAGGGTCTGGCTTGGATAAAATGCTATCTCCTTTCAACTATTCACATGGGTCATCAATCCATGGAAAAGTAAATTAGTTTTTAATAGTGGCCCTATTCAATTATTTATAATCTTTACATAGTCGTAGGGTACAATCCTTCTTCAAAAAATTTACTAGTGCTCCCCATGGCACCATACTCAATCTAATGTACCCTTTTTCCACCAATTCCTACATTTGTATTTTAACTCATTCAATTCTAAAACTGGCATTCTATATGATGCAATTGACACTAGTTTGGTCCCTAGTTTGAGTTTAATAGTGAACTCAACTTCCCTTCCCTATGAGATGGTAGACCTATTAATTCCTTTGGAAATACATCTACATATTCTTACAAGAGTGGATAGTTTGTCAAGGTTGGTTCTTGATTAAAAATCACTATGGTGACTATGTATATTTGGCAACCATGTCATGCCTCCATTCTAACCTTTGATATTGTCATAGCCCATTTTTGTACTTTACACAGTGTTGTTTATTTATAGATATTACATAGACATATATGATGTTATGTTGGTGATATATGTACTTTTGAACTATCTAGTTGATGATTTCTTCTGCATTGTTAGAAATGTGTTGATATGTTTATGTTATATAGCAATTCTAAGGCCGTCATGCATGATACACATACATGCACTTATTCACATATTAGTATAGTTGCATATCGATGGGGTTTATGATCCGTTTTGTTGGTCATTTAAGTATTAGATATAACTCTCATGGATTTTATTTTTGCAGATAATTTAAATTATTAAATTTCAGGAAAAAAAAATAAAGCAATTAAAATATATGTATGTATGTATGTATGTATAGGTTTGTGTGTCTGTAGATATATGTGTATATACATATATAATATATATACATACAAGTATGGCACAAATATAATATATACATATACACGTTATATATAAAAAGGAATTGAATTCAGCTTATTTTATTAAATCAGTAAATACTTTTACAACTATGTACATATGTGTGTATATTTATTTTAAGTATAACCCACATATGCACACAAGGTAAATTGGAGTTTAAATGGTAATTGTTTGAGTTATCTGTTAATTTTGTTTAACATTATTAAATGAAAATATTATATTCTTCCATGAAGCACAAGGGAATGAATAAGTTTATTAATGTTTTTCCAACAGTTGTATCTTCTCGAATGTGATAGGGGCAAGCTGCTTTGAAACATTTTTGCTTTGATCTGTCATGAGTTGATGGGCCCAAGGTGACCTGGAACTGTCTAGACATTACTTGTCATCAAGAAACCATGAAATTTGATATTATGAACCTTGGAAGGGAGAAAATAAGAATTTATTAAAAAAGAGGAATTGGAGAGGGAAATGTTGTCAGAAAAGGAAAAGGAAGAAAATACAAGGAAGGGGGAGTTGTAGGAAAGAATTAAAATAAGGGAGGAAATCTACAAAATGGACGCTTTGTACAGGTATGAGTAGTAAATTCTCTGGCAATGTCTAAAGTTTAACATGTCTGGTTAACAACCTGATAAATATACTTTGTCTGCAAACTTTATAAGTTCCAATGCATGTCTAGATACTTATTTTTACTCTAGCTTATACCTACAAACTAGTTATTATATCATTTGTGATATGGTAGTCACACAATAATTGTTTCAAACAAAACTATGCAAGTAATCTAGCTTGTAACCATAGATACAAAAAATTGCAGTTGAAGCTAAATAGCAGTTGTAGCTCTACTCATAATGATAGAATAAAAAACCATACAACTATAGTTGTAGTAATTCCATGAAGGAAAACTAGAAAAACCCTTTCTCTGTCACAGAAAATTATAAGATTTAATAAGAAAAATTGTTTCCTTCCACGGGAAAAATGGGAAATGGGACTGGTTGCAAGAAGATGAGTGAGCCTCTTGCCTGGCCACCCATGTTTACTCTTCAACTAAGAGAATAACCACCAATTTGAAAAATAAACAAAACCCATTTTAATGCAAGCATAGGTGTCTATTTTGAAGGCAAACGGAGAGCAATAAATAGGTTTTGAAATGCCCAGCCATGGCTGCTGCTAGGGTGCGGCCTAGGAGATCATGTTTAACCAAAATGTAGCAAACATCTACAATCAAAATAGTACCTAGAATTTTAATTTATTAGGTGCATGTATGGAAACCTGTTGTGAAGCAAAAAAGAGAGGTATGCATCCCTAGAGAAGCCATGACATGGCCAAAAGAACCTACACAAAAACATGAAAATGTACAATTGCTGAAACAAGGAAAAATCCTTGTAAAATAGTGTTGAGACACAAATAAAACCTCCTCCATGGATGCCCAAGAAGATGCAAGAGGAAAACTTGCAAAAAAAAGATTTGAGAACCCATGGAATGAGAAAATGGTGTCTGGGTTGGGAAGAAAAAGCCTAAAATAAGCTCTCAAGAAACCCTAGTCACCTATGTTACCTTTGACAATTAATTATTAATTTTTTCCAATGCATTACATGGGAAAGGAAGTTGATAATTAAATTATATAACTCCTATTATATAGTTCTTATTATTTCTAATGATTCAAATATCTCATTAATTAAGTGTCTTTGTGCTTGAAATAAGATTAAGGAGGAATTATTTAAAAATAAATTGCAAGCTCATGTGGTTAAATCTTTTAAAGAACTTGGACTTGTGTAATGAAACCTTAGACTATGATTTAAATTAAATAATTTATAAATGTCGAAACATGCATGATAAGTTGTGAATGGTTTGGTTCCAAGCGAAATAATTCCAAAGGATTGGAATTGTTTTTGATAAGATAAGCAGAAAAAACAAGGGTGTCGAGCCCATTACAAAATAGCCCCAAGGGCACACCAAAGAGTCAACAAAAAGAGACCAACCTAGAAAAAAGAACCATCATCAACAACAGTTTAACAGTAGATAGACAGTAAACAAAAACATAAAAAGAGAGAAAATCCCCCTAGGCTAATTGAAGAGTCAATCCCAATCCTCAAACATGAATTGGTACATAGCTTCATATTGCTTCATGCCCTACCTGGTGAGCTCAATATTTTGCAGCACCACCAGAGTAGTCACAGATCAATGCATAACTTTAGAGGTGAATCTCGCTAGTGCCATGAACTTGTTCTCTAGCTTCGTCATTATGTTTTTTATGTCCTCGGTCTCTATGTCTTTGATGGAACTCTTCTTACCATTTTTGCTCTTATCAGTATCCTATCTGGTTTTCTCAAAGCTACCCGTCTCTGACCCTTGAACATTTAGTTCATGGAAATTGCTTGGGCCTTCGTCCACAGTCTCCAGGACCACAGTCTCCTCCTGGTTCTTGGTCTTGACCTCATTGTCCAGGTTCTCCTCACACCCTTCCCACTCGGGAGAATACACTTGTTCCTCGTGCACAGGGTTGGGTTTAGTGGCCAATTTGGTCAATCTTCTGGTTGACGGAGCCCTAACCTTGCTCTAAGGTAAAACATACTCCTCGTCTTTCTTATCTTCACTATCATCCTCACCATCAACTGAATCTTCCGTCTCAATCACTAGGTTATGCACATCCTTTTTTGGATTATCCTCATTGTTCACAAAGAGGATATCCCCATCCTTCCTATCCTTAACTTTCTTCAGGGGGTGTCACCCTTAAATTCACTAACAGCAAGCTTTCTTTTGGCTCTTTTAGGATTGGTCACCTTAGGATCAAAGTATTCCACATTATGAGTCTCAGGGCTATTCAGTATAATGGATTTTTTCTTGGTAGAAGAGGCCTTGGTGGACTTGTGGGATTGGGCATATTTTTCAGGGGTGATTCTGGTGATAATCACCAGGTTGCTATGGGTAGGTTTCATTTTAGGTTTAGATGTAACAAAGGATCTATCCATGCAGGTGGCAGTGATGGTCTTGGGGGGACAAAGGCCTAAGTGGAACTTGTATAGCCTATAAATAAGCCCTTGGTGGAGTGAAATGGGGGGTTCAGGGTCCAGCTTGTGTTGTTCAATGACATTCTCAACAGAGACTTCAAGGGAAGATAGAAGATAGAACGGAAAGCTTATGTATTTACTACATCTAAAGTGATTTAGTAAAACAAAGTGGTAATGGAAGAATGTATGAAGCCTACCTTCAAGTGTGAAATACTTGATGATCATATGGCATACGTCATCCCAGGGTTTGGGGAGTTGTTCTCTATTGAACCCTCCTTGCAGGCTATGCAACACTTCACCTTTCTTTAAAAATAGAGCTATTCCCTTCGGGTCCGAGAATTTACTAGTCTTCTTATGTTTCAAACCTTCCACAGGCATACCCCCATATGACTTCTTTGAAGACTTCAAAACCCACACCACCAACACGGACATGTCTATCCACCCAAGCCTACGTAAACTGCATGGAAAGATTCTCGTCATGCCCCTACAAACATTCCAAGAATGATGCCACCCCACCCTCTTGGTAGATATGCCAAAGGGTTTTATTCCTTTTGAATTCCTTGCATGACTCTGGTTCAGTATGAGTCCTATCCCCCCATTTGAAACAAGCAACAACACTTAGCAGAATTTTTAGGCCGAATGAAAACTCTTTGCAACCAAAAATCTATACCTCTATAGATATGAAAAGAAGAGTAGTGCAAGGCATGAAGAATAATGATCGACCTATCTCTGCGCCCATTTGAAATGACATAATTCCATAAATTTGCCTCATGTGAATTAGTATGCCAACCCAACTTATGATTGCAACCCTTAAGAAAATCATGAATTTGCATTCTATAGAGGCTAGAAGTGATAGTCTCATCAAAGGTCACGTGAGTGGCCATGTGATTACCCCTTATAAGAATCCAAGTCATCAAGATCTTTTGGTTACATGTCATACTTAAGTGAGTATTAATACTCTTTAAGCTAATTTGGCTATAATCCATCCTGCCACTGAATCTTTTAGAATCTCTTTTAATAATAACACAAACAATATTATTAATATCTCTCCTTCTTCGACTCCTAAGGAAGACCTTGTGCAGGGTATCTAATCTGATCTGATTTAAACTCATGGTGCATTAGGTATAGAATCTTGCTCCTTGCATAGGAGGTTTTGGATCTGAGTAGGGAGGTTCTCTGGCTTTTTCTAGCATCTCCAATTGCTCAAGTTTTGACCTAGGTTGGCCATGCCATCGGCCACTTTATTACCCTCTTGATAGGTGTGACCTATTTCCTTCTAAGTGAACCCAGTCAGTAAGCTCTTGATATCCTCAGTGATATCCTTAAGTTTCCAATCGATGTCAGTCCTGCCAAGAGTAGCATCAACAATAATTTTTTAGTCTCCTTCTATTTGTAATTTGTCCACTCCCAGTGAGAGGGCCAATTTGATCCCCCATAAGTGGGCTAGTCCCTCAACCACATTGTTGGACTAGGTTCCAATGCCCCCTACATACACAGCAATAAGTTTCCCTTGATCACTTCTTATGACCCCACCTCCACTAGCCAGACCTATGTTCATTTTCTCTACACCATCAAAATTGAGTTTGACCCAGTCCTTGGGGGAAGGTCTTCAGATGGTGTTTTGCCTAGCTATCTGCTTAGAGTTATCAAAGGTGGTCATGTCAGCTGTCGACCCCCAGTTCTTGGCAATATGGATTTCCAGCTAGGAGGGGGGTTCCTTAGCAGCTTTCAGAGAGCTAATGGATGTATTTTCTGAAACCATTCTGCAAAAGGAGAAGAAGACATCCTTGGCATCCTTAGTCGTTTCTCTGAATATACGGTTATTCCTTTCTTTCCAAACACTCCATCCCAAATATGGTGGAATTTGCCTCCATAGCTCTCTGATTCTCAGGTGGGTAAAGGGCGAGAGCCAACCATGTATGAAGTCCTTAAGATTTTCATTGTGGACCCAGACTATGTTAAGTTTATCCAAGGTTTGTCCCAGATTTCCTTGGTGAAGTCACAATGGAAAAGAATGTGTTGTATAGACTCTTCCTCTTTCTGACAAAGAATACATCTGTTAACAAGTTGGAAACCTCTCTTGTTGAGATTATCATTAGTAAGGATTTTGTGGTGAGTGGCAAACCACCAAAAGAAGTTGATCTTAGGAGTCAGGTTTTTGTTCCAGACATTTTTCCACAAACTGTTGTCCCGATTGCTGTTGGTTAGCATATTGTAAGTCGATTCAACTGAGAAGGCCCCCTTCTTCTCCTGAGCCCAAAGCATTTCATCCTCCCTAGGGAATAAAGGGATTCTATAATTGCTCAATTCTAATTGCAGAACTGAGCACCCCTGATCCCCCATGTGGCTATCCTTCCAATAGTCAGTTATGTTCTTCCACTATCTTTGGCCCTGAGTTTGAACTGTAATTTAATTACTAACAAACCTCCCAAAATGAGTGACAACTCTAGCTTTAGTGTTGACATTATCCTAATTGGATAGAGGGACCTCATGCAGCTAGTTGTCTTCTCAGAACCTGATTTTGTCCCCTTTTCCCAATTTCCACTTAATGCCTTGAGTCAGAGTTATTCTAGTTTTGATCATTTTGTTCCAAATAATAGAGCCTTTAGGAAGGCTCTCTCTCTCTCAATTATCCCAATCTTTTCTCCATTGTGTAGGTACTTGGATTTCATTATCTACACTCAATCCTTATCCTCCATAAAGAATTTCCATCCAACCTTAGCCAGTAAAGCTTTGTTCATCATCTGAGTCTTTCTGATCCCCAATCCCCCTTGGAACTTAGGAAGACAGATCTTATCCCAACTGATGAGAGATATTCTCTTCTTATCCTCAACCCCCATCCAGAAGAAGGTTTTCTAAATCTTTTCAAACTTGTCTACAATGTATCTAGGCATTTTGAAGAGAGAGAAAGTAGGTGGGGATGCCTTGTAGGGAAGCCTTTAAGAGTTGATGCTTACCATCTTGGCTCAGGAGTTTACCTTTCCAACCTTCCATCTTTTTTTGAATTCTCTCAATGACAGAGTTCCAAAAAGTGGGGGTCACTTCCTTGATAGTGAGGGGGAGACCAAGGTAGATAGTTGGGAGGTTGGCCTTATTACAGTTCAGAATCTTTTTAACCTTCTCTTGTAGATCCAGATCAGCATTAAAGAAGAACACATTACTTTTTTAATAGTTTATGCACTAACCTGAGGCTTCAGCATAAGAGTTTAGCAGGTTTTTTCATCTTCTAGCTTTAACAATTGAGGCCACACCAAACAACATAGTGTCATCAACAAACTGTTGGATAGTTGAAGGATCCACCGTTGACATGGCTCTAATCCCCTTCAAGTCCTGTCTATCCAATCAGGAAAGAATGTTCCTACTCAAGACCTCAGCCATAATGATGAACAAATAGGGTGAAATGGGGTCCCCCTGTCTAATACCTCTGCCCACATTAAAGAATTCCTGGGGAGAAGCATTGACCAGAACAGAATACTTAACAGGAGTGACGCATTCCCGAATCAAAGTAACTATATTTTCTGAGAATCTGAATTTCCTAAGAACCAAAAAGAGAAAGTCCCAAGAAATTATATCGTAAGCCTTAGAAATATCCAATTTAAGAGCCATACTAGGGGTCTTGCTCTTGTCCAGTTTAAGAGCCATTCGCAATCACATGGATTTATGGTGTACAATTATATATGTTTGCAATTGGGAAATGGGTACAATGCATTGGTTAAATTCATACACATTGTCATGCATGATGGCCCTGAAGAGCTATCTTCTTCGTGACAGGTCGGGCTATTTATGTGGGTAGCATGGAGAAGCCTTCAACTTCATTATAGGGTGGAAGTCACCCTTACGATGCTATCTTGGCATCGAAATACGAAGGAGGAGCTAAGGGTGAGAGATTGCATCGAGATGCCATGATTACACTTAAAGACTTGCTACTTCCAAAAGGAAAGATATGTATTAGAAATTATAGTTTAATTTTTATCAATTTCAACATATGTATATGTTGTGTATTTATCGACATTGTGGACATATGTGATGTAATGGTTTCTCTATGAGTTGTATTCTACTTATGATGGAATCATGTTTGTTAAGTGACCTAGATGAATTAGTAGTGATGTATAACACTAAACATTCACATGGGGTTGAAATTGTTGTAAACATAGTACAGATGATTTAAAATGATAGCTTGTTATGTGGGACATGTATATCATTCTTAATTAACATTATATG
Organism: Cunninghamia lanceolata; assembly: GCA_027924645.1. NCBI lineage: Eukaryota > Viridiplantae > Streptophyta > Pinopsida > Cupressales > Cupressaceae > Cunninghamia > Cunninghamia lanceolata. The sequence continues at coordinate 184,751 of BSBN01001721.1, read as the reverse complement.
TTAATTTTTATGGGATTGTTAAATGATCATGGTATTGCCTTATGCTAGGCTTCATCAAATGTTAGTTGATTAACATTTCATGCTAACTCTCCTTGACATAGAGTCAGAATGGAATACTAAATGTTACTATGATCCTTGATGTAAAATTAAGGTGTTATTTTATATGGTTGAATCTTGGGTGATGTTACATGTGGTATCAGAGCTCTGGGTTAAATACTGGAGCCTTTTGTGTCTACTTTGCTTCTAATGCAACTTATGAACTTTTAGGAATTGCCATTGAAAGAACTCAATGGAACCTTCATATAGTGAAAATCAAAATGAACCCAGGAATGAAAGGGTTAAAGAGGATAGGTTGGATCAGATTTTGGCTATGTTGATAGAAACTAGTGCCAAAATAAATGCCCTAGAACATGAGGTTAGGGTCACTAGGTCCATGCCTAATTAGAATGAACAACAAGAAACCTCAGTGAATAGAAGAAACCAACCTGAACAGACCCAGGGTGAAACTGAGTCTACGCCAGAAAGCAAAAGGGCCAAGATTGAATCAAAATTAACTAAGGATTTGAAAAAGATCACCCTACCTAAATTTGATGGAAAAGCAGTTGGGGATGGTGTTGAGGCATGGATAGTGGAAATGGAGAGGTACTTTAAATTATGAAACCTTTTCAATGAAACTAAGGCAGTGTGCACATCCTTCCAATTGAAAGGAGAAACAACCACCTGGTGGGATAATGTCAAGATTGAGAAACATCTTTCTTCAAAGAATTTGACTTGGGATATCTTTCTATCCTTTTTTCAGAAGTGATGGTTTCTTCAACATTATTTTGACAAGAAGACGATTGAGTTCCAAAATCTGAAACAAGGAGATCTTTCAGTGACTCAGTATTGGGAGAAGTTCATTCAACTTCTCAAGTATGTTCCCATCTACCAGTAGGATGAATGCTTCCATGTGAGGAAGTTTATATTGGGGTTAAAACCTCAAATTGGCTCAAAGGTGGATCTCTGTAGTCCACAATCCATGGATGACACCTTTGAAAAGGTGATCAAATAGGAACAGAAATTTATTAGTATTGTAAAGTATAGAAGGGAAACCAATGAAAAGGGTAAAAACTATCAGAACTAGCCTCCCACAAATTTTTCCAAACAAAAGACTCAAAAGGGCAATCGGTTTGGGGATAAGAAAGGTAAGAATAAACTTGTTAAATGGGGTGAGTAGACTATGCTAAACCCAAAGCTTTCAGTGAAGGGGCAAATGATAACACTGACAAAGGGAAATCTGCAAGACCTAAGGGACCTAGAGGTGGATGTTTTGTTTGTGGGGTTGAACATTACACCAATAAGTTCCCTCAAAAAACACCTAGAAGAGTAGAAGGAAATCAACAACAACAGTCCTTCCAACATCGCATTAACAGAATCAACATCAAAATTCAGCTGCTACAAGAATGCCTTGGGAAAGGAAGTAACATGGTAGTGGAACATGATAAACTAATCTTTCAAAACTGGGAAGCTATTCTGAAAATGGAAGAAATGGAACACGAAATGGGCAGGATGAGGGAAGAGTATGGAACTAGAGTTCAGTATTTGGAGGAAAAATTATTGGATGTTAACAATAATTTGGAGAAGATTATGCACATCAGCAAGTTAACCATTCAGAACAATTTAAATGGTATGAAGATGCTGACTGATAAACTCAAAGAGCTCAAAAAAGACCAGTTTAAGGACTTCAGAGTGGAGGATATTCTGAATGTGGAAGAGCTGGGCATACAGGACAAAGAGGAAGGCACGATGGGAAAATATAAACAGGGTGTTGTGGAGGATTCTAGTGGACCTTCAACCCGCACAAGAGGAAGTAAAAAGAAACAATTTGAGGAAGAGAAAAAAGAACTCATAAATTTCACCAAGATGCATGAGGATTTCTATGCATAGAAAATAGAGGCAGCAGAGACCCTTAAGAAAATGAATTAATCTAGGGTGTTCCTTTTTGCTATGTTATTCTATGCTTTTGTTGTTTATGTAGCTTTCAGTTGGTAGACGGTTGGCTTACTATTTTTAGTATGCTTCTTTTTGTAAAGGGTTTTGGGGCCCCTTTAAAAACTTGTTTGACCATATTAATCAAAAACATCACATTCATGTAGTGGAGCATAATAGACAGGCCAAATATCAATCCACTCCTATTGAGCTAATAGGTACAATTTGTGGCCTTGATGTTAATGTACTTATTGATACTGGTGCTACAAATTATTTCATTGATCCTAGAATAGTAGAAAGCTTTCCCAGGAAAGCAAGTTTTATGGCTAACTCTTGGACAGTGATGTATGGTAACCAAGATGAGAGGAGGGTAGACCAATGTCTAGCCTTCAGTGATTTGTCACTCCCAAGTTGTGTAACTTGGGTTAATATTTATGTGGCTCCTTTAGGATCATATGATGTGATTCTAGGAATAAATTGGTTAATCCAGCATAAGGCCATAGTAAATTTCTTTGAGAAGGTAGTAACTTGTAGGGATGATTTTGGAAACCCAACCAAACTTTGTGGCATTCAAAGAGGCATAAGCCTTAGACAAATATCTACCATGTAAGTGAAGAAAGCATAGAGGAAAGGATGCATTCTTTATGCTATTCACATAGATGATTTGGGAGACAATAAAGAACTCTCAATTGATGATTTTCTAATGATCCAAGAATTTTGTGATGTGTTTCCAGGGGAGTTGCTTGGATTACCACTTAGGAGGGAATTTGACTTCTCTATTGATCTATTACCCCGTTTCAAACAACAGTCAAAAACCCCTTATAAAATGACCACTACTTAATTGTATGAAGTGAAGGTCCAACTGCAAGAGTTTATTGATAAGGGATTGATTCAACCAAGTGTGTCACCTTGGGGAGCACCTGTACTCTTCGTGAAGAAGAAGGATGGTACCCTCTGAATGTGTATTGATTATAATATGATCAATAAGGTGACTATAAAAAATAGATACTTTTTTCCTAGAATTAATGAGCTTTTTGATCAAATGAGAGGTGCAGTTGTGTTCTCTAAAATTGATTTAAGATCTAGTTACCATCAGTTGAGAATCAAGGAAGAGGACATACTCAAATTTTCTCTCAAAACTTGTTATGGACATTATGAGTTTACAGTGTTTCAATTTGGGCTTACCAATGCACCTGCAACATTCATGAATCTTATGAATAGTGTGCCCAAGGAATATTTAGATGATTTTTTTATTGTGTTCATTGATGATATCCTCATTTATTCTAAGAATGAGGTAGAACATGAAGAGCATTTGAGATTAGTGTTGCAGTGTTTAAGGAAACATCAATTGTTTGGAAAGTTGTCAAAGTGTTATTTCTATTAGAAGAGAGTACACTACTTGGGTCACATTATCTCAGTCAAAGGAATATCAGTTGACCTAGCTAAGATTAAAGCCATTATGGAATGGCCAACTCCCTCGAATGTCTAGGAAGTCGAAAGTTTCATGGGCTTAGCTGGATATTACAGAAGATTTGTTGAAGGATTCTCCAAGATAGAGAATTATATTAACACCCTTTAGAAAAAGGGAAAGAAGTTTGAATGGATGAACAAATATGAGAAAGCTTTTCAATTTTTGAAACACAAGCTCACCACTGCTCCTATTCTTGTGTCAAATCCGAATAGGAGATTTTCAGTCATAACAGATGCTTCAGGAGATGATTTGGGTGGGGTTCTTATGCATAATGGATAGGTTGTGGCATATGAATCCTAGAAACTGAAGCCTTATGATGTTAATTATGCACCTCGTGACCTTAAGTTAGCTGCAATAGTTCATGCTTTGCATATGTGGAGGCACTATCTTATTGGTAAACCTTTTGAGCTAAAAACTGACCATTTGGGTCTCAAATACTTATTCACTCAACCAAATTTGAATGCTCAACAAAGATGATGGCTCGGATTCCTTAGTGAGTATGACTTTGATATAGATTATATCAAAGGGAAAGAGAACAAAGTAGTTGATGCCATAATCTAAAGAAGACATATTTCATCCTTGACAACTTTTCACTCCACCTTTAGAGAAAAAGTGCTTGAACAACTCTAGAGTGATGAGTTCTATTTGAAGGTCAAAGTAGTCTTAGAGGAAGATGCCTCTAACCATCGGTTTGAAGGATTCAGACTTGAACAAGATGGTCTTCTTAGGTTTTAGAACATGATGTATGTGTTATGTCAAAAAATGTCCCCTTGGGGGCTTTTCTCTCTTAAGGTTTAGCTCCTGGGTCCTTAGAATGCATTTATAGCATCTTGCATGTTAATTGTGAATCCCGATGAGAAAACCCTAAAGTATTATGGCAAATAGGACCTAGGGGGTGCTATTTTGATGATCTTTAAACAAAAATGGGACGGTGGACTTGGGCACTAGCACCCTAGTCCTGCCCTATTTTGGGTTAGCCCTAAATTTAAACGTTAGTTTTATGACCGTTACTTAGGTCCTATGCCGACATCTAAAGTTTGAATTACAAAATTCTTAGCGGGAATGTTTGTAGTTACATATATTAGCATGTTTAGGACTTCATTTGCAAAATAGATGGACATTGTGAACTTGTGACTTTATACAAAAGTGATTCGAGGCTTTCATTGTGTTGCAGAGTAGTATTTTGTTGTTATTGTGTTTGTGATTGCAGATTTGACTCCATCTCCTCAGGGCATGAAAGAGCTTCTTCCTTCCATGAGAGCTATATCATAAAGGTGGCATCTATTATGTTTTCAATCATTTATCATTTGGATTTTACCTCTATCCCATAGGGATATGCACCCTCATCTAACAACGGTGTTCAAAAGACTTGAATGTCTCTCCAGGGCTTGACCGAGGCAAACCTCTAAACACCACAACACCCAACCACACTCCTTTGTGATTGTAGGTTATAGGTACCAAGTTTTGTGGAGTGGATATGCAGAAGGAGGTTACAGAGGATAAGGATTCAGGATCTGAAAAGAAGAAGATTCAGGTGAATATTTTAGGACACAGGCGTTAGTGGCAATGTCCTTTGGATTCTGAAACACAAAAATAATCTGGACAGTGATAATCAACATCTAAAGAGTTTTTAACACCTAAAGAACATTTAAAATTGGACTAGGGTGCTAGTGGAGGTGTCCTCCACATCTTCCAGGGTAGAAACATAAGATACAATGAATATCAGTGTTGGGAGGAGATCCAGATTCCATATAGAAAATAGTACCTTGGACAAGGGCACTAGTGGAGGTGTCCCCGACTGTTCTGCATTCCAAACTTTAAAAAATGATCAATTATTAATCTCTATCCTTCATCTTAATCTGAGAGGATTTGTCATAATTCATCAATTTACTTATTGTTTTGCTTATTTAGGGTGTTAAGAGCATTTGAACATTAGATTGAGATATTGATTGATAACATCTGAGTTTCTGCATCATTCCAAGTGGTAGCCCAACTTGTTAGGTGAATGCTCTCACTTAGTAGAGATTCAACTTGGTTGATATGCCCTTGAATGTTTGTAGTGAAAGGAGGATTTACCCTTGAAACTAAAACCATAATTTCAACCCCCTCCCTTTTTTCCTATAAAACAGTATGTACTAGGATTGGGTGGGTTGAGAACCAAAATTCTTGAGAAGGAACACAATGCTCCTTCTTCCGAGCACCTAGGTGTCACTAAGCTCATGGTTGATTTAAATCCATTATATTTAGGGTCTAGTATGAAGAGAGAGGTAATGGAGTATGTGGCAAGGTGCCTAGAATGCCAACGAGTAAAGGTTGAGCGTGTACATCCAGTAGGATATATGTATCCTCGTGACATACTATAATACAAGTGGCAAATGATCAGTATGGAATTCATACAAGGGTTATCCATGTCTAAGTCCAAACATGATGTAATTTTGGTAGTAATTGATAAACTTACCAAAGTAGCCCACTTCATACCTGGGAATTTGAATGATGGATCACTAACTTTGGCCAAGAGATTTATACAAGAAATCGTTAGGCTGCATGGTGTACCTGAAATGATTATTTCTGATTGAGATGTTATAATGACATCGAGGTTTTGGAAAACCTTACATGTTTCTCTAGATACTCACCTAAATTTCAATTGACATACCATCCTCAAATGGATGTTTAGATAGAGTGAGTTAACCAGATTTTTGAGGATCTACTTTGAATGTACTATATAGATCAACAATACAAATGGAAAGAATACCTTCCATTAGTTGAATTTGCATGCAAAAAATATCATCAATATTCTTTGGGAATGGCTCCCTTTGAAGCTCTATACAGCAATAAATGTCATACCCCTATCAGTTGGGATAGTGTGGAGGGCAGGGTGGTTACTACCGTGAAATGCTTAAACAAATGGATGATCAAATGAAACTGATTAGAGAAATACTGAAAGAACCTTCTGATAGACAGAAGAGATATATAGATAAGAATAGAAGCTTCCAGTAGTTTGTGATAGGGAACAAGGTGTTCCTAAGGGTAAAACCACACAAGAGTTCCATTTCCTTTGGCAAGTCAACCAAACTAGCTCCAAGATATGTGGGGCCTTTTGATATTTTGGATGTGATCAATCTTGTGGCTTATAGATTGGCCTTACCACCATCTATCTCTCGGTTACATGATGTTTTCCATGTTTCATTGTTGAAACCATATCACCTTGATGCCACTCACAATTTGGATTGGTGGGCTTTGCAAGTTCAGGATCTAGGGGTGGTACAGGTAGAGCCCCTATGAATCCTTTAGCAGCACAAACTTTAGTTGTGCAATAGGGAAGTGATCTAGTGTGAGGTGCAATGGGATTAGTTCTCTGAGGACATCGCTACTTGGGAGGATTTTACAGAGATGTAATGACTATTTCCTCATCTTTTCTAGTTTTGCACCCCTGGATATCATTGGGACAATGACTACTCCTAGAGGGGAGGGATGTCACAGTCCATTTTTGTACATGACATAGTGTTGTTTATTTGTAGATATTACATAGACATATATGATGTTATGTTGGTGATCTACGTACTTCTAAACTATCTAGTTAACTATTTCTTCTGCATTGCTAGAAATGTATTGATATGTTTATGTTATAGTAGCATAAATTGGTTTTGAATATAGTATGGTTAAATATTGATATCATTTGTTGTGAAATAACTATAATTTGATGTCTGAGTGCAACAGGATCCACCACAACCTCTTCTCAAAAGGGAGAGTATCATAGAGGAAGACCTAGCAATTCTAAGGTCGTCATGCATGATACACACACATGCACTTATTCAAATATTAGTAGAGTTGCATATAGATGGGGTTTATGATCAGTGTGGTTGGTCATTTGAGTATTAGATATAACTTCATGGATTTCATTTTGGCAGATAATTTAAATTATTAAATTTTAGAAAAAGAATAAAGTTATATATATATAGGTTTGTGTGTATGTAGATATATGTGTATATACATATAATATATATATATATATATATAGCACAAATATAATATATACATATAAACATTATATATAAAGGAATTGAATTCAACTTATTTTATTAAATCAGTAAATACTTTTACAACTATGTACATATGTGTGTATATTTATTTAAATATAACACACATATGCGCACAAGGTAAATTGGAGTTTAAATGGTAATTGTTTGATTTATCTGTCAATTTTGTTTAACATTATTAAATGAAAATATTTCTATTCTTCCCATGAAGCACAAGGAATGAATAAGTTTATTAATGTTTTTCCAACAACTGTAGTTTCCCGAATGTGATAGGAGTAAGTTGCTTTGAAACATTTTTTCTTTGATCTATCATGAGTTGCTGGGACCAAGGCCACCTAGAACTATCTAGACATTCCTTGTCATCAAGAAACCATGAAATTTGACATTTAGAACATTAGAAGGGAGAAAATAAGAATTCATTAAAAAAGAGGAATTGGAGAGGGGAATGTTGTCAAAAAAGGAGAAGGAAAAAAAGATAAGGAAGGGGGAGTTGCAGGAAAGAACTAAAATAAGGGAGGAAATCTACAGACCAGAAGCTCTATACAGGTATGAGCAATAAATTCTCTGGCAACATGTATGAAGTTTAACATGCCTGGTTAACAACCTGATAAATATACTTTGTCTACAAACTTTATAAGCTTTTATGCATGTCTGGATACTTAGTTTTACTCCATCTTATATATGCAAACTAGTTACTATATCATTAGCAATATGGTAATCACACAATGATTGTTTGAAACAAAACTATGCAAGTAATCTAGCTTGTAACCATAGATACAAAAAATTGCAGTTGAAGCTAAATGATAGTTGTAGCTTTGCTCATAATACCAGTAGAATAAGAAGCCATACAACTACAGTTGTAGTAATGCCATTAAAAAAAATTGGTAAACCCCTTTCTCTGTCATGGAAAATTATAAGATTTAATAAGAAAAATTGTTGCCTTCCACGAGAAAAATGGGAAATGAGACTGGTTGCAAGAAGATGGGCAAGCCTCTTTCCTGGCCACCCATTTTTGCTCTGCAACTAAGAGAATAACCAGCAATTTGAAAAAAAAAAAAAAAAACCCATTTTAATGAAAGCATAGGTGTATGTTTTGAACACAAAATGAGAGCAATAAACAGGTTTTGAAATGCCCAACCATGGCTATTGCTAGGGTGCATCCTGGGAGATCGTGTTCAACCAAAATGTAGCAAATATCTGCAAACTAAATAGTACCCAACATTTTAATTTCTTAGGTGCTTGTATGGTGACCTATTGTGAAGCAAAAAAGAGAGGTATGCAGCCCTAAAACAACCATGGCATAACCAGAAGAACCTGCGCAAAAATATGAAAATGTACAACTGTTGAAACAAGGAAAAATCCTTGTAAAATGGTGTTGAGACACTGATAAAACCTCCTCCATGGATGCTTAGAAAGATGCAAGAGGAAAACCTACAAAAAAAAGATATGAGAACCCATGGCGTGAGAAAATGGCGCCTGGGCTGGGAAGAAAAAGCTGAAAATAGGTGCTCAAGAAACCCTAGTCGCCTATTTTACCTTTGACAATTAATTATTAATTTTTGGCAATGCATTACACGAGAAAGGAAGTTGCTAATTAAATTATATAACTCCTTCTATTATATAGTTCATATTATTTCTAATGATTCAAATATCTCATTAATTGTCTGTGTACTTGAAATAAGGTTAAGGAGGAATCATTTAAAAATAAATTACAAGCTCATGTTGTTAAATCTTCTAAAAAACTTGGACTTGTCTAATGAAACCTTAGACTATGATTTAAATTAAATAATTTATAAATGTTGAAACATGCATGATAAGTTGTGGATGGTTTGATTCCAAGTGGAATAATTTTGAAGGATTAGAATTGTTGTTTATTCTCCATCGCATGGATTTAAGGTTTGCATTTCTATATGTTTGCATTTGGGCAATGGGTAGGATGCATTGGTTAAATTCATACACATTGTCATGCATGACAGCCCTAAAGAGATAGCTTCTTCATGACGGGTCAACCTATTCGTGTGGGTAGCATGGGAAGCCTTCAGCTTCGTGGTAGGGTGGAAGTCACCTCTATGATGCTCTCTTAGCTTCAGGATATGAAGGAGGAGCTAAGGGTGAGAGATTACACCAAGATGCTACGATTACACTTAAAGACTTGCTACTTCCAAAAGGAAAGACATGTACTGGAAAATGTAATTTAATTGTTATCAATTTCAACATATGCATATGTTGTGTATTTGGTGCAGTCATGGCCAGAGGGTTCACAGAATGAACTGTCCAAATCATGCTGCTAGAGTAAACACAATGGAAACAACACAATCATAGAATGCAATGGAAGATTCATATATTTAGAATATCAAAGAATTACAATGGTCTAAAATCAAAGGGCTCACAGGCTTGCCTTCCAAGCTACAACAAATATGAACGATATGGCATTATAGTGCTTTCTTGAAAAGAAATTCAAACTCTAAATCACATTCTAGATCTACTAACTTCCTAATGCATCTAGGAGATCTATATATATCATCTTCAAGCTCATGAAATCCTCCATGTTAGCCACAAGAGGTTACAAACTCTAATGAAGGATGTAACATGTAGAAACAAGTAGGTCGGCCTACAACATCTGGTATTGCTCTGCAAATGCATGAAACTTGGTGTGGACCTCAAGGAAGGTCTATCTAATCCATATGTGATGTGTATGATGTTTCATTTGGCTTTGCAAATCATGGAAGTGCTCCACAAACTTCTCCTTCCAACTGACTATTTGGATGCTCTGTTCTGTGAAAGCTGATGATCTTCTGATAGCGATAAATTTTAGTAGACAAATCCAAATGACCTGAAATTTGAATATGATGTCGATGACACTGTGTAGATGCTAAGTCCTATTCCATGAGCTCCAATATGAAGATGTGGTAAGATGTGGTAGAAAATGTTGAAACTATGAATGACTAAACTGAATTGAAAATGAAAGAAAACAAAAGAATGCAAATATTTTTGGTTGATGCAAGATTACTCTACAGTTCTTGGGATGTTTCTACATTAGACACTCAGGGTTGTTGAAAAAGTGAGTCCCTCACTTTTTTGGGGCTAGAGGAAAACCAAGGCAGTCTACCTCAGCCTGAGAAATCCATGATGAATCTTCTTCTAGTCTTCATTTCCACTTAACCAAATATTCTTTGTACTGCTTGCCTTTGGTACTACATCCAACTCTGTTATCCAAGATGTCATCTATCTGCTCCAGTTGTTGCTATGGTAACTGATTCTTCAAACCTTCTTCAATGTTATCACTTGATTCTCCTTCATGGTACTGATATAGGTCTACAATGTTGAATATAGGTGATATACCCAATGTCTCTGGTAGCTCAACTTCATATACATTTCTTGAATCAAACTTCTTAAGTATCCTATATGGTATGAACTTCTTCATCTTCAACTTGTTGTATGTTCCCACTAGAAATATCTCCTTGCTCAGATACACCACTACTTCATCTCCAACTAAAAATTCTTTATGTCTCCTCTTCTCATTTGCTTGCTCCTTATACTTTCTATTCATCTCCTCCAAATGCTTCCTGACCTGATTATGTAGTGTCTCCATGTATCCTGCAAATTCTTCTGCCTCTGCACTTCTCTTATTCTCCATATTGATGTCTCTCAACTCTGCAACTCCTCTAGGTTTTACTCCTATCACAACTTCAAATGGTGTCTTCCCTATACTCCTATTCATTGAATTATTGTATGTAAAATCTGCTTGTGGTAGAATTAGATCCCAATTTCCTACCTTATCTCCTACTAAACATCTCAACAAGTTACCCAAACTCCTATTTACCACTTCTATTTGTCCATCTATCTATGGGTGAAATGTTGAACTAAACTTTAGGTTTGTCTTCATCTTCCTCCACAATGTCCTCCAAAAGTATCCAATGAATCTTGTATCCCTGTCTGAAACTATCCTCTTAGGTAATCCATGCAGTCTCACAATCTCCTTGAAAAATAGGTCAGAAACATGCAGTAAATAATTTGTCTTCTTACAAGGTATCTTTGAAAATTTGTCAACTACTACAAATATAGAATCATGTCCCCTCTATGTTCTTGGCAAACCTAATATGAAATCCATCCTTATATTCTCCCAAGGTCTCTTTGATACTATTAAAGATTTGTACAAACCAGTATTCTGACTACTCTGTTTTGTAACTTGATATACTCTACAACTCTGCACAAACTTTCTTACATCCTTATATATCTGAGGCTAAAAGTAATGTTCACTTACCAAAGCCACTGTCTTATCAATTCCAAAATGTCCTGCTAATCTGTTGGGAAAAAGGTGTTGTTCACCTTGCATAACATTAATTAATTTAATTCTGTAAAATAAATATTCTTTTGTGGTGCATCTTAAGTGATGTGTTTAGCCACATTAAATATTTATTTGTTATCACTTGTAAAAGTTATATTTAACATTGGGAGACATAAGGAAAATATTTATTAAACTTGTACAAAATAATAAATATTTATTATTTTGGGGTAAATAGTTTGTGCTCATGGTTTTGAGTCACATTGTTTTTATCCAATACCACAAGTTGTATTTGTATGAGCTTGAGTCTATAAAAGTAAGCACAAGGTTAGTGGTTAGGGTTGGCTCTTATTCTAGAGGTGTGTGAGAGGCTATCATTGTATTGAGTTTTCTCTTGTGAGTGCATATTGTAAAGCATGGCATGGGATGTGTAGATTCATGCTTGGATACATGGAGGTTGCAGTAGAGGAGCTTGATGTTTCAAAGGTGTTCATGGAGACTCTGTGAGTGTATTCTAAATTCTTATTCCTGAATAATACATTGAGTATGGATGCTTTGGAGGCTCGATTTTTTTCCCTCAAAGAGGGTTTTCCCAGGATACGTGTTACCTTGTTGATTGTCTATTGCTTTTTGCATTATGGTAAATCTATAAGATTGTATGCATCATTATCTCCTTTGGGTTATGTGGAATTGCTTTGATCTACCTGTATATTCCTAACAACTTGCTGCCATCAGCAGGCAGCGCAGCCCCCCTCGGGGTTTTTAAACAAATCAATTTTTAATTAAAAAAATTGCAGGCCGGTAAACTTTTAAATGACAGTGCCCAATGAATTTTTTCTGACAGTGGAAGCAAATTATTTAAATTATTTAATGGCAACGCTCAGAAAAAAAATTTAAACAATATTTTTATTCAGACTTTATTACTATTTAACCCTGGTGCCAAGTCCGTGAAAAATAAAATGAGTTTAGAAACAGTATTAAAATTTACCTATCAAAGATTAGATGATGACATCAACCCTACGCCAGCTCAGTGCCCAGTCACCTATGTCCAGTCAGCGCTTATGTCATGCTGACGTTAGTGTACGGCTAGGCTCCCATGGGGCCACTTTTAGCCCTAGGAGGGCATTTTTTCAGGAGACATAACTTTTGCCCACTATGTTAGCTTTTTGACTTCTTATAGGCGTCGGAAAGGTCTCTCTGAGCACCACACAGTGATGCAGGTTTAGTGATCATATTTTCTATTTGTGTCATAATTTGGTGCCTTGAAGTCAGGCATTGCTCTGAAATAGTTTTATGCTCATAACTTTTGTATACGGAATCAAATTTTTTTATTTTGGATAGGCGTTGGAGAGCTATTGCTGTGTACTACAGATTGGATCATGTAGATTTTTAGTTTGGTGTGTAGAGAGAGTTTGATACTTGTTTGATCACTTGTGGGAGCCAGATATTCAGGGTGCAATTTTGAGAGCATTCGGATGGATTTTTTGGCACAAACTTGTGGGAGTGTATGTTGCTATGTAACCATCAGTATGGTATAGCAGGTTTTCAAATTTGTGCTTCCAGTTATAGGTTTACAAGTGTTTTCAGATTTTAAGCTTTGATGGAAAGAAGTACATATGTTGTCTTCTAGTTTGAGGACATGATTGATACATGTGTGAGACTTGGAGTCTCATTTCAGTGGGAGTTGATTACAGGTACAACTTTGATGATGATTATGGTGTCATGGATATGTAGGTACACTTTTGCATTGACACGACATGATCATGTATGTGATTGACATGTATGGGCTATGATGTTTTGATTCATGATTACACGTGGTGTTGTGGTGTAGTTTTAGGGGATTGTTCTTATCTCCTGGATGCTTGATTAGTTACTTGACTATGGTTACTTATGTTGTGGACTTGTTTGGCAAATCAAATCTAGCATTGATTTGGTGTTTAAGTCTTGGAGTCTATAGGTTATCTTCTTTGATATCTTAGTTTGCATGTTACTAATGTGATGATGAGTTTGCATGTTACATGTGTTTTGGATCTTCGAGTTATGTAGTTTTGTGGATTTGCTACCCCTTGACTATAGTGAGATGACTCGTATGTGGACTATCTTTATCCATGAGATTGATTCAGTGTTTATTCAGACTTTGTTAGTTGGCCTTGTCTGTGATCATTTGTACATTGGTATGTTGCATTGAGATGAGAGGATGGATGATTAGAGTGCTTGGTTAGTCGATTATTGGGACTTATAGCATGTTTATCATGATGTCATGGATAGCTTGGATACATGGTTTTATGTGAGGTTTTTACAGTGATGGTTTTATATTCTTGGTTTGGAGATCATGATTTTACTTTACCTTTTGGGAGTTGTTGATGTTATAGCAGGATTCCTTGATTGTGTTGGGGCCATGGATGATCTTCATTTAGGATATGGTTACTTTGTTACCATGTATATCTCGATGTCATGATTCAATGGGAGATTTGGCAATGATATGGATTCATCATTAGTGATGGATGATCTTCTTCAGTGGTTGTGGGTGTCTTGGAGAGGCTCTTGGATTATGATTCATGTTTTAGTGAAAGTGCTTTGACATCTTGATTTCTATTGTTAGTAGATGTTTATCTTCATGTTATTGGAGATTTTAACATCCTTGTTTACCATGGTGGACTCTTGGAGTCTTTGGTTGAGGTTTCAGTTTATAACTTATTAGTTTGACATGTTTATCCTTGTTTTAGAGATGTTTTTATTGTGTCTTGATGGACTCTTGATCACATGTTAGAGTGTTGACATGATACAGGTTCTCTTGAGATAGGATGTGTGCATTGATGCATGTGATCTCCTAGGAGATGATTAGATCATGATATCATGATGGGCTTCTTGATTATGCAGATGTGCAGTAGGAGCATTGCCACTGATCTTGTATGGTTCACTTGGTATAGAGTACATTGATCATGTGATTGGGAGCTTCATGATAGTGCAATGTTGCATTTGGAGTTTAGCATGGATTGATCATGGAGGTACTCTTGGATACTTGGAGACTTAGGTGAGGCTAGAGTTCTCGTTGGATTAGCGACAATTATTGAGATGGCTACTCATTGGAGGTTTCAGCAAATAGACCGAGGAGCCTACACCTAGATATGAATGTGAGTTCATTATGGACCTAGAGGAGATTGTTCTTAGAGAGAGTCTTTGTGACTTGATGTATCTTGAAGGGGCATTCTCATTCCCACTCTTGGTCCACTTGGTGATTTATCATCTATAAGGTATTGCCCATCCTTTTAGATGCATTTTTCTTTATATTTTATCTTCTCATGATTATGGATCTTGAGATATGGTTATTGGTTCTGGAGGGATCATTTGAGGGACATTGGCATGGTTATCTCTTTGTTCATGTGGTTTGATTTATGATTTCCATTATGAGGAGTTTAGGAGATGTTATTGGGTTTATTCCTGGTTATGGAATGGTTATGAGTTTGATCTTCCTTGGTTAGAGAGGCTTACATCCATGTTGGTTACATGATATATATGTTCATTTGATATATGAGATTGAATGATTGGGTGTTGTTGAGGCTATTTCATTTGGGGTTGTAGAGGAAATCATACTTGGCATAGCTTTGCACTTTGAGGTGTGTTATCAACTAGGATTGCACCCGTGATGCAAAGCTGGGAAGCTCAGCAATCCTATGTAACATTGGAATACCTTCAGGTTGTGGGTATCCTATGACAAAGGTAGACCTCCAGATTATGGGTTGGTTCCCTTATGATTGATCTGTTGGTTAACTCACTTTGTAGGAAAAAAGGATAAGAGGAATGTAGTGAAACAATAAACTAAAATTGAAATCGTGGTGATGCACCTATATGATGATAAAACTTGTAGAATAATTCACATCTATTCTCAGAGACACTGGTTACACAATTCAAAAATTATGACTTAATCACAAAAAGTGTTTCTAAAGTAGGCCAACTAGTTTGTTCTTTCAAGAGGAAAATAAATTTTCACAGTTTTTAAGGCCAAAATGAGACAAGCACAACTTGAGACCTGTGATGGATGCACAATAATGAATGAGACAAACTTAGAGGATTTAATGATTAAAACACAATAATTTCATCAAATCATTCATGAAGGCACTTGCATGTTTCTGAAAAGGCAAATTTGGTGTATTCTAAATGAAAATAGAAGGCAAAAAGCACTGCATAAGACACAAAAATCAACCTGTAACCTGATGTACTGTATAGATCTGAAAATAAGTTACAAACACTCCTATGCCTCTCTGAAATGTGTAAGAGAGAGAAGAATGCAAGAACTGAGAAAAACATAAGTTTTTCCTCCTATATACAAAAGATGACTCAAATGAGTAAGGTTGAGTGAATTGAAGTTGACTCAGCATCAAAATATCCCCAAGAATCTCTCCCACAAGCACATACAAAAAGCCTTTAAAAAAGGGCCCATCACTACTAGAAAATGAGCTAAAATAGCTCCAAACTGTTAGGGTTAGCCGGCAGAAGATATCAATTAAATGCAAATAAAGATTAAACAGAGAAATGGAAATACACAGAATTAATAACAGCGAGAGACAAGATTTAATGTGGTTCACCCAAACTCGGGCTACATCCACCAAACAGAGAGTCCAATATTATTATCCAGTAAATCAAACCAATTACAATCAGCAATCCCTGCAACTCAATACCGCTGCAAATGCTACAATACAATACTCAAACCCTAACCCTTGGCCGCTTTTTATCAAGCCTTTTTGTCGGTTACAAAAATTAGGGTTTTCTTATGTCAGTCATAAAAAATAGGATTTTTTTAAAGTCGGCCCTAGGATTTTTTAAGTCGGCCCTAAAAAAAATTTCTCAGGGGCTACCACCCCCGAACCCCCATTTTTCCGAACCCCCGCTCGGGGCCCGGCCCGGCCCCGAACCCCGATGAGGATACATGGCTAGTGTACAGTACTTTCCTGATCAGTCGCCACCTACCAACAATCTCCCACTTGGAGACTGATCAGGCTCCACACCAAAACAATCTCCCACTTGGAGACTGATCCTGGATGACACCGCTGCGCATGCAGCTCCCACTGGAAATAAGCACCCTGGACTCTACTGTTTAATTTTTATTGTGTTCAGTCTAGAAGACCAATCGAAGCTGAAGAGGAGCTCAGCTTCTCCCTTGTCACTGCCTTTGTAAACATATCCGCTGGATTTTCATCTGTATGTATCTTTTCCAGCCTTAACTGTCCATTATCCAACACCGACCGAATAAAGTGATACCTCAACTGTATGTGTTTGGTCTTTGAATGCAAGGCAGAATTCTTTGCAAGATGTATGGCACTCTGACTGTCTGTATACAAAGAACTGTTAGCCTGTTGTTTACCCAATTCTTCCATGAAAGATTGTAGCCATATCATCTCCTTGCTTGCCTCTGTTGCAGTGACATATTCTGCCTCTGTGGTGGATAAAGCAACCACCTTTTGCAACCTAGAAATCCAACTCACTGATGTTCCACCTACAGTAAAGACATAACCTGTAGTACTCCGCCTGGTATCAATATCCCTGCCAAATCTGAGTCTACATAACCTGCTAAATCAGTATTAGTGCCCCCAAAACATAAGTGTTTATTAGATGTACCTCTCAAATATCTGAGAATCCATTTGACCGCATTCCAATGCTCAAATCCGGGATGACTCATATACCTACTAACGACTCCGACAACATGTGCAATATCCGGTCTTGTGCACACCATGGCATACATTAAACTTCCTACAACTGAAGCATAGGGTATCTTGGACATTTTCTTTTCCTCCTCTTGTGTCTTTGGACACATCTCCTTAGTCAATTTCAAATGACTAGGCAAAGGTGTACTGACAGCTTTGGCATTCTCCAAATGGAATCTCTGCAACACCTTTTCAACATAAGCAGCCTAAGATAGAGTCAATTTTCTGTTCTTCCTATCTCTGCAAATTTTCATACCAAGGATTTGTTTTGCTGCCCCCAAATCCTTCATATCAAATGACTGTGATAACTGATGTTTTAACTCTCTGATGTGATCCATGTTAGACCCAGCTACAAGCATGTCATCAACATATAAACATAAAATGATGTAGCTGGCATTATCCAACCTCTTAAAATAAACACAATAGTCAGAATTACACCTACTGTAGCCTTGCTCAGCCATAAAACTATCAAATTTCAAATACCATTGCCGAGGTGCTTGTTTCAGGCCATACAAGCTTTTCTTCAATCTGCACACTTGTTTCTCCTTACCTTTGACCTCAAATCCCTGTGGTTGTACCATGTATATCTCCTCCTCCAAATCACCATGGAGAAAGGCAGTTTTCACATCTAGCTATTCCAAATGCAAATCTTCAGCAGCCACAATACTTAAAACAGTACGAATAGAAGTCATCTTGACAACCGGAGAAAATATCTCATCAAAATCAATGCCCTGTTTCTGTGCAAATCCTTTTACAACTAACCTGGCCTTAAATCGTTTCTTACCTCCATCTTCCTCTTTCAACCTGTAAACCCATTTGTTTGGTAAAGCCTTTTTACCTACAGGTAACTTACATAATTCCCAAGTCTGATTTTTCAGCAAGGAGTCCATTTCTTCTTGCATGGCAAGCTCCCACTGAACTTGTGTATTCACCTGCATAGCTTCATCATACCCTTCTGGTTCACCAGCATCTGTTAACAAAATAGAATACAAAGAGGGAGAAAACCTTTCAGGAGGTCTACTTATCCTTGTTGACCGTCTAACATTCACTGGAGTTTGTGGTATTTCTGGTTGCTGTTGCGGAGCATGAGGAGCCATTGGAACATCACTATTTGGAGTATCATCCAGCACCACATAATCCTTTTCTTTCTTCTCATGCTGCTACAACTGATCTTTGTACAACACCTTCTCATTGAATATAACATCCCTGCTTCTCACAATTTTCTGATTTTCAAAATCCCAAAGCCTATAACCAAATTCATCAATGCCATATCCAACGAAGGTACATTTTTTTGATTTCGCATCTAGCTTGGTTCTATTTTCAGAATCTATATGTGCAAATGCTTCACAGCCAAAGGTTTTCAGAAAAGAATAACTCACCTTCTTGCCAGTCCATGCTTCCTCTGGAATACCACAGCCCAAAGGAACTGAAGGACCTCTGTTAATTAAATATATAGCAGTGTTGACAGCCTCTGCCCACATGTTTAAAGGCAGTCCAGCATGCAATCTCATGGTCCTTGCACGCTCCATTATTGTCCTATTCATGCGTTTAGCCACTCCATTTTCCTGTGGAGTCCCTGGAACCGTTTTCTGCCTACAAATTCCATTAAAGGAACAATAGTCTTCAAATTCTTTGCTGCAATACTCACCACCATTATCAGATCTGAGATATTTTAATCTTTTACCTATCTCATTTTCAACCAAGCTTTTCCATTTCTTAAATGTTTCAAATACATCAGATTTCTGTCTAAGGAAATAAATCCAGACCTTCCTAGTTGCATCATCTATGAATGTAACATAATACCGAGAGCCACCAAAAGAAGATACTTGAGCTGGTCCCCATACATCTGTATGCACAAGCTCCAACTTTTCATTTTTCTTTTGCTTCCCATCTCTGAGAAAACTGACTCTCTTTTGTTTTCCATACACACAACTTTCACAAAAATCCATATTAATACATTTCAGACCTGGTAAAACTTTCTTAGAATGAAGTACCTTCATACCTTTTTCACTCATATGCCCAAGTCTATTATGCCACACTATTGTTTTAGAACCTGCAGCAACTTTTCCAGTCTCTTCCTGCAAACCTACAGCAACTGTTCCTAAACCTGTTTGTTTTTCCTCTATAAAATCTAAAGTAGAAGGAACAGTATGACTTGTACAAAGATATAAGGTGCCTACTTTTACACCTTTTGCTACTACTAAGGCACCTTTTGAAACCTTCCAATTTTTATCAGTAAATGTAACAGTGCAACCTTGTTCAGTTAGCTACCCTGCTGAAATTAAATTTCTACTGAGCCTTGGAACATGCCTCACCTCTTGTAGCAGCCAATGATTCCCATTCGGCAATTTAATCTTGATTCATCCCTTTCCAACAATCTGACAGGGTTCATTATCTCCCAAATAAACTAGCCCAAAATCCCCTTGGACATAATCAAGGAAATAACTTCTATGGGGCGTAGCATGAAATGAGGCCCCTGAATCTAAAACCCATGAATCATCAGCATTATCTAGGGAAAGAATCAAAGCATCATCTTCAGACTTATTGCTTACCACATTTGCTTCCTTATTGCCTTCTTGTTTGTCTCCTTTATTTTTCTGAGACCAGCAATCTTTCTTCAGATGACCTGGTTTTCCACAGTACCAGCAATCCTTCTGTCCTCTGGTTTGGGATCTTTTGTCCTTTGATTTTCCTCGTGACTTCCCATGACCTCTAGAACCTTTTCCTCTCTCCTTTGATCTACCCCTGCTTTCTGCGTTCAAAACACTGCCTGATTTGGATCCACCTGAGCTTTTCTTATGAATTTTCTCACTCAGAATAACACCAACAACATCATCAAATTTTAGGGTATTTGAACCAGAAACAGAGTTACTAACCGCCATTACCAAACTATCCCAGCTTTCAGGCAATGAACATAATATCAAGAGAGCTCTAACTTCTTCATCAAATTTTACATTTACAGAAGTCAATTGACTGACAATCATATTAAATTCATTTAAATGACCTGTCACAGATCCACCTTCAACCATTTTCAAATTAAACAACTACTTCATAAGAAATACCTTATTTGAGGCTGAGGGTTTTTCATACAATTTAGCCAAAGCTTTCATCAGACCATCTGTTGTCTTCGCTTTCGTTATATTGAATGCCACCGACGGTGCCAGGCACAACCGAATGGTTCCCAGTGCCTTTCTGTCAAGAAGATTCCAATCCTCATCAGACATTGTTGCCAGTTTCTTGGCTACTCCTTCCAACGGCCTCCATAAATCCTTTTGATAGAGGTAATCTTCCATCTGCATCTTCCATAACTGATAGTTCTGCCCATTGAATTTATCAACCTTCATTTTACCCTCGTCCGCCATTGCTCCCACTCAACCGTGAGACTTTCCTGCAGACGATAATCGAACACAACCCGCTCTGATACCACTTGTTAGGGTTAGCCAGCAGAAGATATAAATTAAATGCAAATAAAGATTAAACAGAGAAATGGAAATACATAGAATTAATAACAGCGAGAGACAAGATTTAATGTGGTTCACCCAAACTCGGGCTACATCCACCAAATAGAGAGTCCAATATTATTATCCAGTAAATCAAACCGATTACAATCAGCAATCCCTGCAACTCAATACCGCTGCAAATGCTACAATATAATTCTCAAACCCTAACCCTTGGCCGCTTTTTATCAAGCCTTTTTGTTGGTTACAAAAATTAGGGTTTTCTTATGTCGGTCATAAAAAATAGGATTTTTTTAAGTCGGCCCTAAAAAAAATTTCTCGGGGGCTACCGCCCCCGAACCCCCATTTCTCGGGGGCTGCCGCCCCCGAACCCCCGCTCGAGGCCCGGCCCGGCCCCGAAGCCCGGCGAGGATACATGGCTAGTGTACAGTACTTTCCTGATCAGTCGCCACCTACCAACACAAACTATCTCTCACCACTAGTCAACTGAAAAAGCACTCCAAAAATAGCTCAATTTGACCATGAATCAAGGAAAATGACTCCTCTTCTACTCCACTTTAGCTCAACTGTACTAACTTAACTACACCATCCACTACATATCTCAAATCATGTTCACTCAATTGAAAAATACATGAGCTCCTAATTCAACTGCATAAACTCCTCTTTGCATGAGTTTGGGTTTATTGTTAGTTTATTTTAACAATTTATTAAGGTAATCAAGGATTATTTTCCCTTAATAAGTGTTAATAATAACTAGTGTTGAACCTATTATAACAATTATTAAGGCAAAATATAACATTTTTACCTTAATAAATTGTTAATATACATTGATAATACTAAAACCCATGCAAAGGTTTGTAATTAAATCTTCAACTCCTAGTTTTAACCTCGGCCAGCATTAGATTGGGTCTTTTGACTTAAGGCTTATAAAGAACCTTAGCATTTGTAAAAAATAATCATTCACCTTTGATCTCTCGTGAGCATTTGTTTTGTAATGATTTTTTAAAGAAAACAAAAAACAAAGCCCACAGCTCGGGCTAGGGAAACTCGATCAAAAGACACCAAACCCTAAAGTTTTCTCATTCCTATCATTCTTCATTTCTCAAACTATTGCACCGCCATGCAAGGGCTTCACTTCCTGGTTCGAGCTTCTAAAGGGTTTCAGGATTGCTGCAGAATACAAAGTTGTTTTTCCTTTTTCCTCTTGTCCATGTAAGTTATTCTTCATTATTTGTGGTTTTTTGGAAGAAAAGGGGTAATAGAATCCTCTATGTTCAACCTCTATTGAGAAAAAGTGATTGGAACTCTTTTCTTCCGCATATCCTTCTCTTACTGCTCCGACAGGTTGTAGAAACTCTGAAAATACTGTCATTTTGTTGTATCTTGCTTTTGTATTCATTGTAATGAAATTCTAGAAACACTATTGTTTCACCGATCTGGTTTGGTAAGCAAGTTTGAGGCCTAGAAAGAATTTCTCTGATAAGGAACTAAATTTTTTATGCATTTGAGAATCTTTGAAATCAGAATCAAAACTGTAAGTTGTTGTCTTATACAAGTTCTACTGTTCAATTTGTTTAATGCTCCAATTGATTCCTTGTGGCAGCTTTGAGACCATTCTTCAGCCAAATGTGTTTTGATGATTTCCTTTGTAGCTGAAAGGGACTTTGTGAACCAGAAATAGTATCAATAACACTCTCTTAGGGATGATGGTGATTTTTATTGCAAAGGTGGGGAAGATAGAAATACATACCACAATGATAGATATTAGAGAAGTAGAGGAATATATGAGAGAAATGAGGGTAGATCATTTAGAGGAACATGTTTCACGTGTGGAGAAGAATGGCATTGAGAATTTAAATGTTCTCAAGGTCAAGTGAAGAGAGCAAAAAGTAGCGCAAGAGCTACATTTGTAGATGAAAAACCCCGGAGAACATATAAATTAGAGGATGGCCCCAAATATGGAGAATAACTTGTCATGAGGAGAGCCTTGTTGAAACACTATAATAAAGAATAAATGGTACAAAGAAAGAGCTTGTTTAAATCTAGATGCAAAGTAATAGGTAAGTGTTACAAAGTTGTTATCGATAGTGGTAGTACACATAACCTCGTATATGAAGAAATGGTTGATAAATTGAATTTGAAGAGGTTGAAACATCCAAAAACATGTGTGATTGCTTGGCTACAAAAGGAACATAGGGTGATGGTCAATGAATAATTTTGGGTAAAATTTAAGATAGAGGGATACCATGATGAAGTCTTGTGTGATGTAATCTTGATGGATGTGTGTCATTTGTTGTTGGGAAGACCATGAAAATTTGATAGGAGAGATATACATGATGGGTGGGCAAACACTTACACTATAAAAATGAACGATAGGAGATATAGGTTAATGCCACTAAAAGACAGAGAAATTCAAGTTTGTAGCAATGCTAGAGTATGTTTAGTGGATGGGAGAAGGTTCTTGGATGGTCTGAGGCATGATAATGCATGTTGTGCATTGATTCTAACATATGTGGCACATAAAATGGTAGGAACACCATCGTAAGTGATGAAGAGACACCATAGGAGGAAATATTAGAATTGCTGACAAAATGCAAGGACATGATATAAGACAATATGTAAAAAGGGTTACTACCAGTAAGGAGTATTAGTCACCATATGGACCTAATTCTAGGAGCTAGTTTACCAAATAAGGCATCATAGAGGATGACACTTGTAGAGAATGAAGAATTAAACATATAAGTGCAAGAGTTGTTGATAAAAGGTTTGATTAGAGAGAGTTTGAGCCTATGTGTGGTACACATGGTACTGACACCTAAGAAAGATGGTGAGTGGAGGATGTGTATTGATTTTAGAGCAATCAATAAGATTATAGTGAGGTATAGGTTCTCATTGCCATAAATAGATGACTGAATTGACTATTTGAGTGGAGCAAGGTACTTTACCAAGATTGAATTAAAGAGCGGTTATCATCAAATCAAGATAAGGGAAGGAGATGAGTGGAATACAACATTCAAGAGTAATGGGGGATTCTATGAGTGGTTGGTTGTGTCTTTTGAACTGACTAATGCACCTAGTACACTTATGAGATTGATGAATGAGGTACTAAAGAAATCTTTGGGTTAGTTTATGATTGTTTACTTGGATGATATTCTAAATTTTAGAAAGACTAAGGAAGAGAATCTAAGACATATTAGATTGGTGTTGCAGAGATTAATATAGGAGTTGTTGATCAATTTGAAGAAATGCAACTTCATGAAGAAGGATTTGGTATATTTGGGATTTGTGATCTCAACTAAAGGCCTGAAGATAGATCTAGAGAAAGTTAGAACAATTGTAGAGTGGCCTACACTAACAAATGTTGGAGAAGTAATATATTTTTATGGATTCTCAAGTTTCTATAGGAAGTTTATTAGGAATTTTAGTAGTATTTGTACACCAATGATTGAGACAATGAGGGGAGATAAGAAAGAATTCAAGTGGATGATAGGAGTAGAAAAGAGCTTTGAGTTACTGAAGAAGAAGGTAACAAAACAACTAGTAATAGCTTTACCAAACTTCAATAAGACATTCTAGGTTGATTATGACTCAAGTGGGAGTGTAATTGGAGTAGTATTAAGTCAAGAAGGAAGACTAGTAGCCTATTTTTAGTCAGAAATTGAATGATGCTAGGAGGAGATATTTAGTCTATGACCAAGAGTTTTATGCCATAGTTCAAGCATTGAAGAAACAAAGGCATTACTTTTTGCCCAAGGAGTTTGTGTGTACATTAATCACCAAGCATTGCAATATTTGAATAGTCAAGGTAAGTTGAACTAGAGACATATGTGTTGGGTTGAAATCATGTAGAGTTATACTTTTGTGTTGAAATATAGGAGTGGGAAATCAAACAAGGTTGTTGATGTGTTGAGTAGAAAATATAATTTGTTGACCAAGATGAGAGTAGTCATAGTGGGTTTTGAAGAACTAAAGCATTTGTATGAAGCTAATCTTGATTTCACAAAAGTATGGAAGGTATGCAATGAATTGGTATGCATGGATAGGAGTTGATAGTTGGATTATTTGATTAAGAATGAGTGTTGTCAAAGGTAACCAATTATGTATACCAATGAGTTCAATGAGGGAAAATTGATTAAGGAGAAGTATTGCACTGTTTAGCTAAACATTTTGGGGTAGATAAGATAGTTGCCTTGGTGACTGGGAACTATTTTTGGTTGTAGATATACAAGGACATAAGGAGATTTGTTCAATGTTATAGGGCTTGCCAAGTTTCCAAGGGGAGCAATTAAAATGTTGGTTTATAGATGCCTTTGCTAGTACTAGAGAGACCTTGGGAGTATGTAAGTATAGATTTTGTATTAGGCTTTCCTAGAACACAAAGGGGAAATGATTCAATATTTGTAGTTGTGGATAGATTTTCTAAGATGGCGTATTTCATCCCATGTAAGAAGAGTAATGATGTAATACATATAGCTAACCTATTTTTTAGAGAAGTTGTGAGATTGCACAATTTGCCAAGGAGTATAGTTTTAGACAAGGATATAAAGTTTATTGAGTACTTCTAGAGGGTGTTGTGGAAGAAGATGAAGACAGATTTGAAATTCAGTTGTACATATCACCCACAAATTGATGGACAAATAGAGGTGACATAAGCAAGAGTTTAGGCAACTTACTGAGGTGTTTAGTTGGGGTGAAGGCAATAAATTGGGACATCATTCTATCACACATAGAGTTTGCATATAACAATTCAATAAAGAGGAGTAGGGGAAAAACACCATTTTAGATTGTATGCAATAGTAATCCAAGGAATGTATTAGAGTTAAGGGACATTTGTGAGAAAGATAAGAGGAGTGTAGAGGTAGAAGAATTTGTAGAGTACATGAAAGAAGTACACGTGGAAGTAAAGAGTCACTTGGAGAAGATGAATGATAGATACAAGGAGAAGTTGGATAAGACAAGAAGACACAAATAATTTATAGTTGAACATGGATTGATGATATATCTTAGAAAGGAAATATTTCTAGCTAGAACATATAATAAATTGAAGATGAAAAAGTTCAAACCTTGTAGAATTGTGATGAGATTTGATTTAAGAAATGTGTATGAAGTAGAGCTACTATAAGGGTTGGGTATATCTCCAATATTCAACATTACAAATCTATATCATTATCATGAAGGAGAATAAAAAAATAGTAGCACAAAAATACAATGGAAAAGCCAGATATTGCAATAGTGAAAGGAGGAGGATACCCAAGGGTATGCCCTGATGAACATCAACATTGAGACACATGAGTAGCTTCCAAAACCATACATCCTAATTCCTTCCTACATTCCACCATATGAGTGGGAATTCAACAATTTGACAGCTTAGAGTTTTTTCTTCTAAAAGGAAGATGTATCATTTGTTGTAGAGGGACCTATTATAACATTCATCATGCGACATTCTATGTAGGAACACATGGGTCTTATCTTGTAGAGATTTCAGGACACTATCACTTGTGGGGAGGCTATCTTGTCATCCTTTTCATGCCTTAGTTGGGATGAATTTTTTTCCTACAGGTTTCTCATTTTCCCCTTTTGGTGGGGGGGGGTTTAACTCTTTTGTTTTGTACCTTGGGATTCTATTCGATTATATATGAGTAACTAATATGACTTGTCTAGTCAGGACTCATTTTGTTTTTCCCTAGGTTGCACTAAAGGGGAGGCAGTGGTGTAATTAATTATTTATTGCACCTTATATTTAAGTTTACTTAGGTAAATAAAGAAATAAAAAATACATGTCATCTCTTTAATTGATGGGGAGCACATGCCGCCTCTATCTCATGCAACTCCTTGATTAACAATAATTAAATGTCATATCTCCCAACTTTTAAATTAAAATTAATTAATTATTTACTTATTTATTTAATATATGAATATGATTTATGTTTCATATTTTTATATATTTTCTTTTAAACATTTTGAGAGTTAATCACTTCCTCTCCGCCCTTATTTTCAATCTAGAAAGAGTTATTCCCATGACAAAGGCTTTGAACCTAAGTGGTTTAACGGGAGATTGGGTTTAGGAGCTTCAACGGAGATAACCCGAAGTTATCTCAGTTATGGATAAGGCAGGCTAAACAGCAAAAACAAAAACACAGCAATTGTCAAGTTTAGAAAAGCAAAAGCCACAACAGGATTGTGAAGGAAAAAATGGCCATGGCAATGGCTGCTGCTGCTTCTTCTTTTTTCACTGGCACTTCACTTTCAAAGAAAGTCGATGTCAGCTTCTCTCCCCATCTCTTTCTTTCCCAATCTTCCCTTCGGTTCAACCAAAATCACACAAGTAAGTTAACCATACATTGGATTGACTTCTTATTATCAGTGCATCTCTGTATCTCTGTTCTTGTTTTATCTCATTCAGTACTGCTGACATTTCTTTTCACTGTGTATAGAAAAGCAACCAATGCAAATGCAGCCATTGAAGATTGAAGCTTCACAAAGAGAAAAGACGAGCAGAGAAAACAGAATTGCTCGCCACATTCGGATCAGGAAGAAGGTATGATGCCTCAAGCCAAAATCCAGTTTGGGGTTTTGTCATTGTTATTAATCCGCGCTTGATAGATCCTGGGCGAGGTTATTGCACTATTTAGTGTTGTGTAGTGTAAGTTCACATTCTTAAGATTGCTGTAAACATAGTTCAGGCTGGAATGTATTCCTTAATTTTAAGATTACTGTAAACATGGGCCAATGTGGAATGTGCCTCATAAATTTAAGAGTAACATGGGTCATGGTCGAATGCGCCTCAAATTATAATCATTACAAAACAACGTGGCCACATGTCTACTGGATTTATGGACTGCTTAACTGTGGTGGGACGATTTCAACCTCAGTCACATTCCTAGAAGTCTACCCCATTACCATTACACCATAGCCCATTAGAGTATTAACGGTTAAGAAGTAATTGGAACTTAAAAGTGCAATTGAAATCACCTTTTTTGAAATTGTGGAGGTTTTTAAAGAAAATGAATTGAATTAAATATCTGGCATTGTTCTGTGATTGACTGAATATTTATATTGTTTTTCCTCGGATGGTGGTGTTGAAGCTTTCGGGCACATCAGAGAGGCCTCGCCTAGCAGTTTTCCGGTCAAACAAACACCTGTATTGCCAAGTGATTGATGACTCCAAGATGCACACTCTTGCTTCTGCATCCACCATGCAAAAACCGTTGTCTGAAGAGATTGGACTTACCTCTGGGTCAACTATTGTAAGTCTAGCATTTAATTTTCATACATCCTTTGTAGCTGTTAAATTGTGTTTTTTTCATACATATGCTTTTTGTGGTGCATTGAGGCCATGGTGGTCCTTTGGATTACCCTACCATGTTTTGAGAATGTATGGTGAAGGTATTTTAGTTACTAGGTTCTGTAATTCATTGAATTTAGAACTTGCTGCTACTTGCTGGAGTGTCACTTCCAGTCCTATAATTGCATTACATGTATGCCCTTTTATCTTGTGGGTTTGTCAATGTAGTTTATGGGTTGCTCTCTATGTCATCTTGTCATTTTTTAAAAATAGGCAAAGCTGGATGATCTATATTAAGGTGATAAAAGCTCATGGAATGGCTTGGAGTGCAAATCTAATAAATTACAGTATTCAAAATCTGGTTGCAGACCAGAGAAATAGTAACAGAAGATCACAATCTGCAATTATTAAGCAGGTATTGTCAAAACATTTTGAAGTTTTAAGAAACTTACCAAAAATGGCTGGACACTTACGGCTGCCTACATTTCAGCCCATTTAAAAAAAAATCTTAACAAACAGAAAATGCTTCCTGCATTTTACTGCTGAGCCATCCCCTGCCATTTCCGGTATCTCCTATAGTTTCTATGTGTTTCCAGAGTTCTCTATCCCATTTCCTATATTTTTGGCCCATGGAGTTCATGCTCCCAGGACCCCATTTTCTGCTCTTTCCCATTTCTCGTTTCTAGAAATTTGTGTAAAACAGTCAAACCAAGAACCCACATAATAAAAGCAATGATGAATAAATCATAAGAGTACACAGAGAAGGGACTAACCTCTATGTCACCAAATTTTGGTTGCTGTTTCCAGTAGGACAAGGTTTTATTGGCTTTGGATTCCTCAATTGTGTAGATGAGCTTCTCTTCCTGTGCAGAAGTCTTGGCACATAGCAAATTGCTTGTAGTATTGTAATATCCTGTTGACTCCGTCAACTTTTGTCCATATGAATTGGCTAATGTTTTCACAATGTTTGTCTTCTAGGTAATTTAAACAAGTGTTTGTTGTACCTATGGTTGTATTATAGGGTATGTTACTAGTTCTTAATTGTCTTCTCCAGGTCCCTACGAACCTTAGGGTTAAGCATATGATGGTTTCTTTTCATTTCACTTGATTTGACTATTTTCTCTATAGCTTTCAGAATTATGCATCATCTACTTGGCTTTGTTTTTTCAGGAAGTTGCAAGGAAAATAGGTGAAACAATTGCCAAAGCTTGTCTTGAGAAAGGAATTACTAAGGTAGCATTTGATCGAGGAGGTTTTGTCTATCATGGACGCATTAAGGCCCTTGCTGATGCAGCCCGGGAGCATGGTTTGGATTTCTGAGTTGGAACAGGTCTTTGCTTTCTTAGGCATCACTCTGTTATAGATCTGGCAACAGTATCTCCTTCAAGTCTGAAAGATGTCTGCATTTTACAGATTTCTATCTCATCAAGGAAAAATTTTAGGTAGCTACTTATCTTTGAGATTGGTTTGTATAGCATCTAGTCGGGGTTAAATGGGTTTTGTGGCTTATTGTAACTGAGGGATGGATGCTTTATCCTGTGCTATTAAATGCTTGACATTACTTATGTCTGCAGCAAAATTTAATGCAACTCCTGTGTTAGCTTTATCTACTTTTCAGTATTTACTGAAGGTCTTTTCCTGCAATTTTGTCTTTGTATTCTTTCAAATCGATGCTGTCATATAATTTTTCACTGGCGTCAAATCCCAAACTTGAAACATGAGATTTCTAATATGACATCTTAAATTTATATCTAAATGACTTAATCACACTTAATATAGTTACCTATGCTGGGAGTATAGAAGAGAGGAAAAACAAAATCAGTTTAAATGCCCTCTTTAGCACACAGGTAAAAAATATGTTTTTTCACTTCTAGTGGCAAGTTGGTTGTCATTTTGCCTGACACATGCCAGTAGGGACAATGTTGGTGCTTAATTTGCAATACTGTGAAGCTTGGGAACATAGGATTGGGATTGCATTAAGATATATTAGGGTCCATTCTTATTAAGGGATTTGACCAACGTATATTTTTGGTTCTTTTACCATTTTTTAATTTTCTGATTCATGATTTCATCCCATTCTTAAAGTTAAGATAACTTGAGTACTGTAATTCTCTTTTATATTTTTATTTCTGAATTTGGCTTATCAATAGATTTCCCATTAAGTTAAGATTTGTGATATAATTTTTACTTTCTTGCCATTTCAACCTTTTAGTGTGACTGTTTGGCTGTAGCTGCAACTCATTTGAATCATCATCCAAAAAGAAGATTTTTTCTGAGAAACAAGAGGGAAAGGCAAAGTTGTTTCTAGTCTAAATGTAGTGTTTAGAAGTGTAGAGTAGTGTTATCTTATTAAATCTTAAACACTATAATGATTAGGCTATGAGGGATATAGAGCTGAAGGCCTCTAAGGAATGCGCCTTGGCCAGCTTAGGAAGGAGAACTGTGATTGTTTTAGTGCATCAGGGCACTTGTTTGTTTTTCTTAGAAACTATGAGGACATTGAAAAGCTCAGCTTTATTAACATCGGAAACTATTGGAAAATTAGGGAAGGTGACCAATCCAGGTTAGGGAACTTGTCATGGGTGCAAGAATGACTGCCCATGTAAGTTCCTCTTCAATAACAGGAGCCACAAGAAAGGTGTTGCCCCAGTTAGAATTAGAAATCACCATGTGCATTCTCCGCAATGTTAGATTGAGCTTTGATTTGAGTGAGACCAGGTTCACTAAGAAGGAGCTGAAAGAAACTAGAGACAATTTTGAGGATTCATCCTTATATTCAAAGAGCTAGACTTCCTACAATTTTAGTGTGGATAATTGGTTAAAGTTTTGTTTATGAAGGACAGATTGCTAGAAGAACTTGGTGATTAGTTATTATGCCCCTCGTCATTCACATTGTAATGTCAAGTTATGGTGTGAATAACCTTTGACTGGTCAATGGTAGATTTTAGATTTTTTTTAATCTTCTAGGTAGTTAGATCCATTAGGACTTTGGGAATTGTTGTGACCTTTTACAACATCACCCCATTGCAAATGGGTTCCCCCTCTTTTTTTTGACCTGGTTCTAGTTCTGCTCTGATTTCATACTTTCTTGCTCAGATTCCACTTGGCTAGGAAGGAATTTCCATGCTTAGCTCACAGGGAACATGAAGAGTGCTTGAAATAGTGAGGAAAGGAGTGATTTTCCCGAGGATCGAATGGAACCCTAATTATCTTTCCTCAAGCAAAATTGGCCAATCCATGGCAACAGTCCATCATTTCATAAGTAAAGGTCTAAGTCCTTCACTCTGTCCATAATTCCAATCCAAGAGTTGCTGCCCACAGTTCCAATCCATAGCTCCACCCCAGAAGTCCAAGCCAGATTCCCGTTCTAAGGTCTATGCGGAATTTTGTTCCACAATTCCAATCCAAGGTCCTGAATTCGACAAAGCTTGTCACTCCATGTCAAAGTTCATCTTTCCATTGGAAAATCTTGAGTTCCTAGCTCAAAAACATGGAAAATTCCAAAACACAACTCTAGGAAATCCTTAGCAAAATTTGGAAAATCCTTAGGAAAATTCCACGACTGAAGTGCAGGTGTGCCTTGGACAAGGAAATTCAACTCAGGAAAATTCCACGACTGGAGTGTAGGTGCGCCTTGGATAAGGAATTCCAACTCGGGAAAATTCCACGACTGGAGTGCAGGTGCGCCTTGGATGAGGAATTCCAACTCAGGAAAAATCCACGACTGGAGTACAGGTTCGCCTTGGACAAGGAAAAATCCAAGACAAGGAATTCCAACTCAGGAAAAATCCATGATTGGAGTGCAGGTGCGCCTTGGACAAGGAAAAATCCAAGACAAGGAATTCCAACTCAGGAAAAATCCACGACTGGAGTGTAGGTGCGCCTTGGACAAGGAAAAATCTAAGACAAGGAATTCCAACTCAGGAAAATTCCACGACTGGAGTGCAGGTGCCCCTTGGATAAGGAATTTCAATTCAGGAAAATTCCACGACTGGGGTGCAGGTGCCCCTTGGACAAGGAATTTCAAACAAAGAAAAATCCACAATTCATGATGAATCCTCAACACAAAGGAATTCCGACCACTATGAAATCCACTACTTTAGGAAGGAATTCCATTCCAAGACACAGGAAAATCCACAACCCTGTGGAATATGCAACTTGGGAAAAATCCTCAATATCAAAATCTGCCTCAACAAGAATTATGTGCCAAAAGACGGGGAATTCCAATTCCAAGACTCGTCAAAATCCCCAACCTATACAAATCTACACTCCAAGCATGGAATCCGTAACACATGAAAATCCGCGACTTAGAGTAATCCACGTCATGGATAAGGAAAATTCCGTGTCAAGCAAAAATCCACAACTTAGAATAATCCACGCCGTGGATAAGGAATTCCATACTTGAAGCAATCCACCCCTTGGACAAGGAATTCTGTGACATGTCCAAATCCCCGACTTTAGGGAGGACGCACTCGGGATAAGGACAAAATCCCTCTGGCTGTGGCCGACCCACTAAGCCACTGTTTGGAAAATCTCAATGAAAAACATTAACCTTTTTCCAAGTCGTCCAAAGGGAAATATAGAAACTTTGCAATCTTTATCAATCTAGGTCAGCCTCACCAGGGAGGAGCTTTGGAACTTCATTTTTTTTTTTCCTTATATTAGGTATGTTGGGCAAGGAAAAGTCATGACTTGATGATTAAATCCAAGGAAAGACTCCAAAACATCAAAGAATTCATGAACTCCATCAAATGTGCGCCCTTGGAGAAGGAATTCCAAGCAAAACAAAATCCATGACTTCATGAAATCCTCGCCTCAACCCAATCTGTGCTCAAGTCAAGGAGAAGACCACCGTTTGGATGAGGTTTCATTCCTAAGTCGGCCTTGGAGAAAGAAGATTGAAAAACTTAAACTTTTCCTTAAATCCAAGTCGGCCAAAGACATGAAATCCAAGTCGACCTTAGTGGAAAGAACCTCAAAGCTTTAAATTCTTTTTTTTATTTGCCAAGTCGGCCCTTTAAGGAGGAAGCTCGCTTGCCTATATATAGGCACTGGGATCATTATCCCAAAGCAAATTACAACACCAACACAAAGCAGAATTCACTATAAAAGCAGAGCTCTTCATTTAAATAGCAGATTCCATCAAAAGGATAGCAGATTTCACCAAATCCAAAAAAGCAGAATTCCTCATTCAGAAGCAAAATTCGCCATTATTTTAAGAGCAGATTGTAATATAAAAGGCAGATATTTTCATAAGGGCAGCGATTTTTGAAGGAGGCAGATTTCCTTGTTTATTTTCCTTCTCCAAAGGCGAACTAGGACTGGGCGAACTGCATAACAGCGGCAAATCCATTGCAAAAGGATCAGAAATTCATTGTATAAAATCAGAAATCCATCAATTTCAAGAGCAGAAATCCATCAAAACAGATCAGAAATCCATTTAAAAAGCAGATTTGTTAGAAAAGGGCAGGTTTCTGTAGGTGGAGGCGAATATTACACTAAGTAAAGAGTATATTTCTGAAGAAATTACTTGAAAATGCTAATGTTTTCTATCTTTCTTCACAAATATATCAGAAATTGCATTGTATTTGAGGATTTCGTTCATCATGACTACTCGAAGTTTTTCTTTATTTTGCAGGATTTAAGGACAAGGATAAGCTTCCATGAAGACAATGCTCAAGGATGATTAAAGACTATCTCAAGCATTATGCAGTTCCAATACCGAAGAAGCGGACTACTTCCAAATGACAAGGAGACTTCACAAAAAATTCCAGAAGAAGATGAAGGAACTTTTCAAAGACATCTCAAGGACACAAGGAGGACTAGGATCAAGTTCCTCAACGGGAGAAGATACACTTCAAGTTCCACATCAAGGACTTCAGTTTCGGATAAGAGGATCAATCCTTGGAAATCCAAGAATGAGAGTACAGTGCACCATTCATCAGGAGGATCAAGTTCGGCATCAGGAAGACAAGAATCCATGCCAAGAACAAGAATCCATGCCAATGCAAGAGTCCAAAGGAAGTACCCAGCACAAAGACAAAATTCCAAATCCAAAGTAGAATTGTTTGGGATATGCTGAGGTGGCGTCCAATCATCATCAGCCAATCAAAGCATGCCAAGTGGCTACAAAAGGACAAGGTAAGGTGGCGCCCTAGGACAGGTGTCAACTTTTCATTTGCCAAGAGTGGTGGCAGTCTCACCTACCTCCTTCTTAGGGTTTCTTTGACCTAATTTTGGGCATGGATTTCAAGGAAATCAGATCTTGCCCCTTTTGTACTCTTGATGCCTATATAAAGCCTGGGCGTTTCATTTCAAGGATTCCAATTCCATTTTTTTTTCCATTCTCTTTTCACTCATGTTTCACTAGATAGTAGAGTAGAGGGATAGTTAGCTGTTCGTTTCTGTTGCACTCCATTTCTGGAGCAAAGAACTTTGAAAAAATCAGCAAGATTGTTGTAAGACATATTTCCAAATCAATATATAAACATTGTGTATTGGTGTTTGTAGTATTCTTTGGATTGTGACATGGTTTTCTGATTTCTTAGAAGCAAATCATAAGCTCCAAGTTCTGAACTGTTTCATTTCTATTGTCTTTTAGTTTGCATTAGTTAGAATGATGGAAAACATTGCTGTTGGTGCATGATTGAAACTCCTTGTTCATACCATTTGCGGTTTGTGGCTTGCAAATTACAGTGCATGGTTAGCCTGAACTCATTTCAAGCTTAACTTCAATTGTTTTGCATATTTCATTTCCATGTTCTATGTTTAAGCAACCTGAAAATCATCCTTAGCACCCCAGAAGATTGCACCATTTCTGCGTAGTTGTTGAATCATGACGAAGCAGAGCGTGGTTTCAGTTTCCATGGATCAGTAGTAGTCCTTTTCATCAGTTAGATTCCTGAACCTTTACTCATCTTTTGCATTTTGTTCTAGATCTGCATTAGGAATAGTTCATATAGGGCCTACTGAGAAATCATTCCCCATCCAGAGGTAGAACTTAGAATCACGTCATGTTCTCCTTGGAAGAAATAGTGAAATCCTAGTCTCTCCATTGGAGGAAGCAGTAGAATCCAAGTCCTCCCTTCCCTTTGTGAAGAAAACACTAAGAACAACTGTGTAAGTCCCTTTGTGATTACCAGCAAATCACATCATTCCACTGAGTTTATCCCGTGCTAGTCAAGACCTGACCCAAAAGGAACCTTGTAGCGCTCTTGTGTGATCACATAGTTTAGCACCCGAGAGGCTCTTTCTCAAGAGAGGATAGAATACCCATTGTTTTATTCTAATGTTGCTGCTGTCACAAAAAAACACATCAACAGGAATGCCCTAACATAATGCTAGCTCAAATAGATACTAGGTAGTCCATTGTAAGGCATCAGTCATGGAACTCGCTTTGTCATGATATACATTTATGCTTTTTGGACTTTACCCCTTCAAAGTGGTTTTGCTTTCATAGTCCTGTCATTTGGTGTTTCCAGATTTGCAGTGTTATGCGTGTATGTGTGTGTGTGTGTGTGTGTGTATATATATATATATGCTATACGGGGATGCATGGACACTGAGGAAATGTCCCTGCAGCCGTCCCTGAGCCCCTACCTTGACTGCAAACGGGGTGCGGGGGGGTGTCTGGCAGTTGTCCCTGGAGCTGTACCTGGGCCCCTCTCTTGACCAGAAATGTTCCCAAAATAGGGGGAATGTCTCAGGACAGCCAGCACTCCTTTGAACAAAACGAAAAAAGAAACAAGCAAAAAAAAAGTGAAGTAGAGATTCTTAAAGATAATAGTTGATAAACATTTCTGGAATCTGCTGTTACTGAAAATCTGTAGCTGAAATTTGAAACTGATATACATTTATGAATAAGATATAGAATATTTTAAAACAAACCAAAATACAGCTGATATATTTGGGGAATTCTGAAAATAAACCCTTTATTTGAGTTAAATAATGTTTCAGACAGATACAATGAAAATGACGACAAAAAGTTTGAGGTAAAATCTATTTTGATCATCTGCTATTGCTAATAATAATCCAGATTTTGGCTGTATCAATCTGAACGCATTTATCTTGAAGCTCTCCGGTCCTGCCATTTGTTGTTTGTCAAAAGAAAACCTATTTGATGTTGCTGTTATGGAAAGGAAAAATGCTGCTAATTTTGATGTGTTCAGATCAATTTTAGGGAAGAAGAGCAAACCTTGTGATGATTGTTTTCTATTTGATGTCTGTAATTTACAAGGTGTTTATAACAGTGGATATCATGATGGGATTTCATTGCACTTTATCCTTCTTCTTCTCCTTTTCCTTTCAGTTCAGTGTGTCATGAAGGAAGAGAACGGTACACCCATTTCTAGGTCGAGGGTTGAAGAAGTTGCTTCTGAAGGGCCGTCTGTTGTACTTGTTATAAATGAACATTGACAGTGAAAACAATGCAATTTTGTTAATTTGTGTGTTGAATCTCATGTGAATTCTCAGTTCAACTCTAATGTTATGCATTATGGTTCTATAATGAATATGATGAATGTCTAATAATATAAATAATTGAAATTTCCTATATTTTAAAAATTTTCCCTATTTTTTAATTGCTGTTCCCACTGTCTCCCCAAAAAAGATCTTCTTTCCTCTGCCATCCTGAAAATGCATTCCTGGATTTACTTTGGGTTGAATTGCTTCTAGTATTCTGAAAGTTTATTTGCTCTTGGATTGGAATATTCTTATTCTGAATTCATTTCTCCATTGGTTTGAAATATTTCTTTTATTTGGAATCTAGATATGTTTTGCAATATATAATATCATAACAAGAAGCAGTACAATGTTGATTCTTCATTTTTGGGTAAAACTCTGCCATTTTTTGGAAGTCAGAGTTCTGTGTTGAGTAATTCTGTTGTTATATGGGAAGCTATTTGATTCTGAATCTCTGTTCCCTAAACCATCTGCAATAAAAAGCTTCTTCAAATTGAGGAAGACTTTATAGTTTTATGCCTAAAGGAGTAGATGTGTAAAAAGTTTGGAAGAAAGTTCTTAGGGATTAGTGGACATAGAAGTCATTGAATTTGTCTTGGGGAAACAATTACAAATTTCTAACCATATAGGTTTTTGGTAATATCTTTTTTTAGTTCCACCCATCACTCCCGTGCATTTTTTAATCATAACCGACTACTTTGGAAGTCTTCATTATTAATTCTTATTACAATGATCTCGATCTCTAGTTAGACCATAGATGACTCTAAACCATAAACTAATATGTTTCCACCCATAGAAACACCCATTCTTGTGTTGATCAAACGTGAAAAACCAAAGAAAAGTCGAGTAAGAATTATGCCAGAATGTTATGAGAAATATGTGTCTCTGCACATGCACAACACAATAGAGAAGGATCTAGTGAGTGGACTTATTAACAACATTGGTTATCACCGGCTTC
The DNA here is from genome assembly GCA_027924645.1 of Cunninghamia lanceolata. Taxonomy (NCBI): domain Eukaryota; kingdom Viridiplantae; phylum Streptophyta; class Pinopsida; order Cupressales; family Cupressaceae; genus Cunninghamia; species Cunninghamia lanceolata. The sequence goes on along the minus strand of BSBN01001721.1, from coordinate 147,127 downwards.
ATAAAATTATGATCAGGTAGTTATTGATCACATGATGAATTAAGTATTACCATCTCTGACGTCTAAGCTCAAGAAAAACATAAAAATGGTTTGGGGAAAATCCAAAAGCTATTAGCAGTAGCGATCGACAATAGTGCAAAGATTCAACAAAACTCAATGGAGGACAAACATTGGAGGACATGGTGTCACCATCAGCGTGCGACATGGTAGCATCACCTCTGGCATTAAAGGAGTAGCCACTAGAGGGACATCAAATAAGAGTACTGTTGTGACGTTTTCACACATCGCCCCATTGCAAATAGGGACCCCCCTTTTTTTTCTCGCTTTTTGCCGTAGGTGTGCTTTAAGGTTTAAGTTTTCTCTGAGTTTGTATGTCTGGTAGTATTGAGTTGTCTAAGTTTCTCCAAGTTCTTGCTCAAATCCATGAAGTGATTGAAGAAATTGCATAAGGGATGGATATTCAACTGAGGAATCCATATGCCTTCATCCTGATGCATGTCCCTGAAATCCTGAAATTGACTAAGTCTGATGTCCTGACCTCTTGAAAACTGACGAAGTCTGAAATCTGGTGGATCCTCAAAAATCTAGAATCTACATGTTAAATCTCATGGATCCGAGACCTATTTCAAACATCCTGAAAGTATATTTCAAAATATTTGAAGTATAAATATCTAAACATATACTTAAATATATTTTGAAATATACAGGATTTCAGGTACTGAAAAAATGGCTAGTTAAGAAAAAATTGCAAATTCCAGGCTCATGAGGAAAATGCGAAATTCCAAGCCATCACAAAAAATGCGAAATTCCACAACCTAATCGCCAATTCCACACACATAGGGAAATTGCGACACTTTCAAAGGAAACATCAAAAGTCATCAAAATTCTTATAAGGAGGAAAAAGTCTCAAATTTCAAGGACTAGTGGAAATTCGCGATTTCCACTCATAGGTGGAAATTGCGCCACCTTGTAGACTTTATAAGAACTCAAAGAAAATAGAAATCCCTTGAATATCCCTTGAAAATCATTAAGAAAACGTTGAAAAGTTTGTGAAGAAATCATCAAGAAGTGGGCGTAATTACAAGTAATATGGAGAATTTTTTGCCAAAGTCAATTTTTAGCATCAAGTGGAAATTTCGGGAATTCCACCTCCAATTGGAAATTGCGCCATCCTTGAGGTTTCAATCAATAGCTTGTAAAACTCAAAATTTCAACTTGGAGAACACTGAGATCATCAAAAGGTCATTAGAAAAAGTTCCTTGAAGGATAAATTGCATTTTTGGGCATGAGAAGGAAATTTCAGGATTTCCACCTCCAAGTGGAAAATGCGCCTAGCATGGAATTTCAATTTTTACCTCATAAAAATCAAAATTGGCTTGAAAACGTTAAAATCATCCTTGAAATACATTGAAAAATTCATCAAAAATCCTTTGGAAAAGGTTGCAAATTATGGGCTTGTCATGGAAAATTCGCAAATTCCACCCCCAAGTGGAAATTGTGCCTAAACCTAGTGCTCCATTTTGATTCAAAATTGAAATTCATAAAAAATCCATTGAAAACTATTTGAAATCACCAAGAATCTATGCCAAGGGAGTTTAAAAGTTTGAAAGGCAAAAAAATCAAGTCATGCCAAAATCGCAAATTCCAAGCATGATCGGAAATTGCGCTCAAAAGGCGCAAATTCCACAGACAAGTGGAAATTCTGAGATTTATTTTGCATTCAACAAAATCTGCCAAGCATAGAAACAAGTCGGCCTTTGGATAAAATTCAATGAAAATTGTTTCAAGATGTTGATTTATTTATCCCACATTGGCAAGGATGATGAGATTTATCATGATTTACCCTTTATATTGAGATATTAACTTAAGGTGTTTTCACTTGTAGGTTGATGATGAATGCCAAAGAGCGCCAAGCATTGATTGAGAGCGACACCAACTTAAGGCACACCAATATGGACGAAATCAAGAGTAAGATCAAAGAATCCAGAGGCGAGCCATCCAGACGAGCATTCAGAGGATCAAGACATCATCAAGATCATCCACCTTGCATCCAAAGAAAGCATCGTCACTGGAACACTGCACTTCATCAAGACATCATCAAGTTCACCATCATCCTACTTCCAGAGAGGAGATTTCATCATCACCTTGCAAGCTCCATCATCTGAGTATCCAGAAGATCACTTCCACATTCAAGAGCCTTCCATTTCATGCACTAGAAGAAGATCAAGAGCAAACATCATGAGGTCTACTCCAGGAATTCACGCCCATGTCATCTCCTCTACTTCAACATCCAGAGCAAGACTCCCATACAAGCATTACAAGACAAGTTAGTCAAATGAGCAAGATTATCAAGAAAATCCACAAATTACAGGAATGCAAAGACAACAACAAGGAGTGAAGAACAAGGACAAGTTCCCAAATTCCACATTTGAAAAGAAATAGTTCCAGAAGTGAAAACTCAAGTTCAAAGTCTCGTCCAAGAAAGAAGATACAATTTGGGAATAGCATCAAGAAATTGGAAAAATGTTGAAAATCAAGCAAATTTGCTCAAGAAATGCTGAGTTGGCGTTTATACATCATCGATCAATCAAAGCTCGCCATGTCACTTGTCCATGTTCAATGTACCTGCAACAAAGTCCAAGAGAAAGATGACGCCCTATCTAGAAGATTCCTAGAGATTCCAACATGTCATGCTTATCACCTTGGGAAATGTGTCTTCATTGCCTTTGGGTTTTTATGTACACGGGTTGTGTCAACTTTTTCTTTTTACTAAAAATAGTTGGTTGTTGTAACTAATTGCCGATGTGGCAAAATCTTGGCCATCGGTTGCTCAAATCAATCTTGGCCCTTCATTGTATTTTGAGGACTATAAAAAGGCTCATTCACCTCATTTGTAATATACATTAGATAAGAGTTGCTGTAGGCAAGTAGAGTAGGAGTAGAGTAGAGGAAGCTCTTCTAAGTTGTTGGAGAGAACTTGAAGTTGTTGTAATCACTTCCAAGACTAATACAGTTCTCATTGAAGCTTGGTGACAATTGTGTTATTTTGGAACATCGCATGGTTTCTTATTTCTCGAAGATAATCTAGAGGTGTTTCCAAATAGAAGTAGAAGTAGAATAATATTAGAAAGTTCATTGATATAGTGAATGCATTGTGAAGATATTTGATGAATTCCTAGGTTCATACTTTTGATGGTTTGTCGTTGGCAAGTCATTGTGCAAAGTTAGCCTGAACCTCTACTTATTGCAATAGTTCGGTTGTAGATGCTTGTCTGAGTTGCGCCAGTTGTGGGTACTCAAATGCGTGCCTTTAATATGAAAATCCTTAGTCATCCTTGGGAGACACTTGTTCTATGTAGTTGTTGAATTCATCATGGCGAAATGGAGCTTGTTATAAGGAATTTGTCTATCTTGGCATCGTTCATTGTCTCATTGTCCTTAGAAGTAAAGTAGATTCTCTTTAAACCCTTGACCTTTTTGCATTTTATTTGTAATCGTGGAATTAGGAGGTTACCATCCATGAAAAGGAGTAATAAATTGAGTGAGCGAAGAAGTAAATCCAGTGTAAGTCCCTTTGTGTTAACAGCAAATCACATCATATACCTATACTGAGTCTATATCCAAGGTATTGTCAAGACCTGTCATCTAGAACCTTGGAGTTGTTTCATTGGATCACATAGTTTAGCCTTTGAGAGGCTTTGTTCAAGAGAGGATAGAATACTTAATATTTTATTCTGCATGTTGCCTTGTGCATAAAAAACACATCAACAAGTACAAACTTGTTAACAAGATATTGTAAAATGTATAGGGAATTCCGGAGAAGTTTTGGCTCCATACAAGGGCTTCCTCATGCAAAATTAAATAAAAAATATTCCCATCCAAATCAGGGGACTTACCATGGGTGCAAGAGAAAACCATCCATGTAAGCTTCTTTAAATAAGAGGAGCAAAGAGAAAGGTGTTCTCCATGCTAGATACCACAGCTTGTGTTCTCCATAAAGTGAGATTGAGCTTTGGATTGATTGAGACCAAGTTCACTAAGGAAGAGCTTAAAGAAACTAGAGACAATAGAGAAGATCTTGTATGTATTTTCAATTACTTAGTTGTACCACAATTTTAGTGCATGTACTTGATTAAAATTTTGTTTATGGAGGGTAAATTGGCAGAAGAACTTGGTTGCTTGTAATGTCCCCTACTTAATCTGCCCTAGAAAATTCAAATATCAAAAACTAGGGTTAGGGTTTCGGAATTACCATTTAGATTACCTTCAAACTGCATCATTCTTGTGCTCGAAATCTGCAATCATAACATAGGAAACATATATACAAGATATAGATATACAACATACCTCTTGGAATGTTAGAGTTATATAAGGTTTCCCCGCATTCAAATTTATAAACGATATTCATATGGACAGATCATCTTTTTATTATTATGTAATTAAATCCATTTATTCACTCAATTCAATCATAATGGGGATGGTGCTGAGCAACATGGCAAGACATCGACTGGTCAACAATACCTCCATGCAGGCCCTTACGGGGGGCATGGCAGGCTGTTACTCAGTTACCCCTCCATACAGGCCCTAACGGGGGGCTTGGCAGGATGTAAGCTGTCAACAAGGCCTCCATAAGGTCCCTTCAGGGAGGTATGGCAGGGGTGCTGATCAGTCTTTCCTCCAAACAGGCCCTTAGGGGGGCATGGTAGGGTTGCCTCCACATTGTCTACTTATCATTCTTCTATGATTGGTGAGTTCTACTTATGTAAATCACAGTAGTATCAATAAATCATTTAATAGGCATTGTTCTGACCTGTTAAATAATATCCTTTTGATGCTTCAACAATCTAGTTGACTTCTATAAATATATTCTTTTGCAGATCCAAAGTCTGCTCCTTATTAATGAGTATGATTCCTTGGTTGCTGATATGATGAGACTGCTATGTGTGTTGTACTTTTTATTATTCAGAAGAATATCTTCTTGATGCCTTCTTCTCCTCATCGTACTACCTTTTATACCTCTAATGTGATGCCTTTTGGTAGCGGTTGTGATTGCTTCATAGATCACACTTATTGAAAACCGCATTATAATCCAGCGCTGCCTGTAATATACGATTAGGTTCACCGCTGTAATATAATTGTTTATTCTTAACTAATCCAAGTTTGCTGATGCATATTATCCTTGTGTATTTAGTCGCTGTTCTTCAATCTACATAATAATTATATCTTTCTTAATCCTGGTCGGTGGGAATGGATGAGTTACCATCATTAAATCAAATTGAATTAAATTAATGCCATGAGACATAAGTATCGAATGGGAGATGATTTTGTATTAATCAATGTTTTAAACATGCATCGATTGGGTTTATGACGGCTTTTGGGTCGGTTCATGACATTGCTACACCCCAAATCACTCAATTATATAATATCGAGTTATGGAGTAGCCAACCTTGTGGTGTAAATAACATTTAACTACTTAATGATAGATCTTAAATTTTCTATTTTTAGGTAGTCGGATGCATTAGGACTTCATGGGTGCCCCAATCTACTGTTATCTATAAATAGGTGCTAGGCAGTCCATTATAGGTCATCAGTAATGGAACTCACTTGATCGTTGTTTACATTTTTGCTCCTTGGAGGCTGTGCCCTCAAAGTGGTCTTTCTTTCATTCTTGTCATTTGATATTTCTGGCCTTACACATCACATATAAATTATAATCCAATGGAAAACATTCTGTAGAATAACAATATTCCAATCCAAGAGGGAACAAACAATTATTCAAAATAATATATATATACACTTTTGTCATTAATTGTTTATTCTCTTGTCATTTGATATTTCTGTCACAGAAAGACCTCTTATATATGTATTCTAATTGTTTATTCACTCTTGGATTGGAATATTGTTATTCTACAGAATGTTTGCTATCGGATTGAATTACTGTTTCTGTTCAAATATCTTTTCATTTTCCAATTTAGTAATGCCATAAGTAGTATCAGAGTGGCAATCTGGGAATCAAAACCCTGGGACTAATATGGTGCAAATTCTTCATTTGTAGGGTAAAAATCTGCCAGTTCTTTTGTAGTAATCAAATTTCTATGTTGAGTAGATCTCTTGTAGTAGGGAAAGCTGTTTGATTCTGAATCTATATAGCCTAAACCACTGGCAAGAAAAACTATCTTCACTTTGAGGAAGATTTTAGGGTTTTATGCCTGAAGGATTAGGATGCGCAGAAATTTTGGAAGCGTGTTTTTGGGGGTTAGCAGATATAGCAGTCATCCTTGTTATCCCAAAGAGACAATTACAACCATATAGAACTTTGGCAAGGTTATATTTTGTTCCAACTTCCACCCACCTCTCTTGGCTTTTTTTAATTATTTAACAATAACCAATTACATTGCGGGTCTTATCATTTCTGAAATGACTCTTCATTCTGATTGCAACCATCTAGATCTCTTGGTAGAACATAAATGGCTCTCAAACCCTTAACTTTTATGGTCTCCATGTGATATGACTATATTACAAAAGGGTCTAGCAAACAAGCTCAACAGCAACTTTATTTGCTAACAGTTCTAGAAAACTGTGATTAATTAGTCATTTGTCACATGATGAATCAGGCATTACCACCTTTGAAGTGTATGCTTAAGACAAACATAAAAACTGTTTGGGAAAAAATCCAGAAACTATTGACACTAATGATCAAGAAGAGTGCAAGCATGTGACACAACCCAATGGGAGGTTTAAATATTAGAGGACATGGTGTTGCCATCAACATGCAAAATGATAGCATCAACTCTAACATCTAAGGAATAGCCACTAGAGCAACAGTAACAACATGGGCACGGGTCAAACTATACTGTGTTTATGTGGACACGACTTGATTAACAATAGCAATGTATATAGCAAGGCACCAGGTTTTAGGCCATTTCGACCCACAGGGACCACAACAAATTCTACTATTTGTGGGGGGTTTTGTCAGCTACAAAAAAATGTTTGCAATGGGAGCACCTGATGCTTTTCAGCAACCCCATCAAGGATATGGAGGGTCACATTTTGCACAAAGGTTTCACTTGCCCAAGTTAGAACCACACAAGTTTGATGGTGAAGATGTTGTAGACTATGTTACTGTGTTTTTGGTGAACTGAGGCTGCATTACCATTTTTGTACTGGGTATGACCTGTGTTTGCCCAGGGTGGTGCTCGCGGCTTGTTTGTCTGCCCTAGGTGCATCTGAGACATATCTTGGGCGGACCCACAGGCTTTGGGTGTTGCCCTGGGTGAACTTGGGCTGAACCCAGCAGAACCTGTGGCCAAAAGCAAAAAACATATCTTTTAAAATGAAAAAATAAAAAAGGAAACTAGTCTAACCCTAACCAACCGTAAAAGTGACTTCTAAAGTTCTAAGTCACCAACAGCACACAAAACAAAAGCACAACTACATTCTTACTTTTGTTCCTCATAGAAAACTACATTTCTACTCATTGCTCAGGGCTGCAAGTTTTCTGTATTTATCTTTAACATTTGACATTGAATTATCAATTATCAGCCATGTTTTGTATTGAATTTTGTATATTTTATGCGAACTATGGTTATATATGTAGTATGGCCAAACCCAACCAAACATGAGAAAAATATTGGTGAACCACTAAACTCAAACCTGAATCAGCAACTTAGCTTCTAGACTCTGACTCATTGAAAGATACTTTAAGCTCAACAACCTGCTACCAGAAGTAAGGGTAGACATTGCTACCTTCTTTTTGTAAGTGGAACCCTATCAATGGTGTGAGCAGATTTGCACTGAAAGATCAACACTGCTTACTTGGGACGAGTTCGTGAAGGAAATTACATTTCATTGTGAGAACACATGGAATCAGGAGTTCTTTCAGTTTCTGCAACTTGCAATGTTAAGGCAAACAAGGTCAATAGCCAAAGATAATTCACATCTTAAGTTTTCCACTTGAATCAATAATTTGGATTGATTTAAGCATCTAGATCTTTATATTGGAGGCTTGAATGAGGGAATACAATGTGAAGTATGGGTTCATGGATCCATAATAGTCAAGGAGGCTATGCTTGTGGGATTGGATTTAGAAAAGAAGAATCACTATCTCTAGCATGGGTTTCAAAGTTAAGCTTGAGGAAGGAAGGATAAAGGCTTCTTCAACACCTTCAATTCCCATTCAATATCTTCATCCATGGCTCAGCAGCAAGTGGAGAAGAGAGCAAAAGGGTATGCTAACCTTGGGATGATAAATTTAGCCTTGGATGTAAATGCTTGGAAAAGCGTTTGATGCTTATAGAGAATGGAGTAATGGATGAGTTGGAGGCAAAAGAAGAGGAACCACAACATACCAGGAGCAAATTCCCCATTTTGCTATACGAACTACATGGGATGAATTTCCCTTGAATGTTCGTAATAGAAGGATATATAAAAACAAAGGGTTGTGGTATTATTAGATTCAAGAACGACACACAGCTTTCTCAACTGAAAGAGGCCATCCGATTTCAATTCTTAACTGAGTGTCCAAATTCCAAGTTATGATAGTTATGGCAAGGAAATTACATGAGGGAAATGCCTTAACATAAAAATATCTACAGGAGACTACTAATGAATTCCGATATGCATGCCATTCCCTTAGGAGGTACTGATGTGGTCTTGGGCATGCAATTTTGGAGCAGCTTGAAACTATCTCCATAAAGTTTCATGATATGTTGATAGAATTAACAATTGATCACATAAGGCACATTTGTAGGCATCAGATCAAAGCCCAATCATAAAATTAGCTCACATAGGATGGAAAAGTTGCCCAAGAAAGGAGCGAATGGCATAGTTGTTTGACGATGTTTAGTAGAAGTTCAAGAGGAAAGTCATTCCATTTAATTGCAATTACAAGAGATCATCTAATGCTACTGATAAGTATTTCAAGAAGCAAAGGGATTGCCATCCTTAAAGGATCACAATCATGCTGTTAAGTTGATTTTGAGTGGCTGTTTACCCAATACCAAACCTTACATCACCCCTATAAGCAGAAAAGTGAAATTGAAATTATGGATGAATATATGATGGTCTGAGATATCATTTGCCAGAATAAGAGTGCCTATTCGGCTCCCTTGGTCGGGTTCAAAAATAACGGGTCATGGAGGATGTACCAAGATTACATAGAGCTTAACAAAGTAACAATAAAAGATAGGTTATCTATGCCTAACTTTGAATAATTAGATAGTTTCCTGCAGTAATTGTTTTTTTCCAAACTGATCTCCATGCAGGATATTATCAAGTTAGGGCAAGAGATGAAGATGTGCTCAAGATTGTATTCAAAACCCATGAATGTCACTATGAGTTCTTGGTGATGCCATTTGGTCTCTTTAACATCTAAATTTCGGACTCTCACTAGTTCTTTTTCTTTTGTCTGTTCCACAGAGTATATTTTGGTTTTCCTTGATGATGTTCTCATCTACAGAAAAAGTTGGAAGGTTGATTTGGAACACATGGAAAAGGTTCTGCAGGTCATGGATGATAACCAACTCTATGCTAAGAAGTCCAAATGTGGCTTCAGGGTGCAAGAAGTAGAGTATTTGGGTATGGGGTCTTAAAGATCGGACTTAGAGTAGATCCAAAGAAGATAGAAGCAATAACAGAGTGATCTATTCCAAAAACATCAAGGGATTAAGAGTATTCTTGGGCTTAAAAGGGTGCTATTGAAGATTTATTAGAAATTAAGCATGCATTACAGCAAACCTAACAGCCTCGATGAAGAACTTATTGTGTGGATCGAAGTAGAAACTCAGGATACCAATAACTTAAGGGCATGATTTCTTCCACTTTGGTAACAGCCATCCCAGATTTAAAAACATTTATTATGGACTATGGTGCATCTAGGCAAGGTGTAAAGTAATGATTTTCCACAAACACACATACTGATGTAAAACATAATTACTGCAAGTAAATTAAAGTAAAGTAAATTAACTTCTAATACATCATTCAGAAGAAAAGACATTTGTAATTTCTAGAGTCAAAGCAAGTTTTGAATTCATAAGTTTACTATGCAATCATGATTACAATATATCCATCTGAAGTCGATTATAGAGTATATCCAGTTATTAATATTACAAGTTTCAAATAATGGCATAACGCCTTACAATTCTTTTAAATCCATAAAGTGAACAAGGAGATCAACATCAAGTGAATCCAACAAATGGTCCTCGACTACCATTGACCAACTGGTCATCTGCTGCGTCGGAGGACAAGAACATGGTTCAAGCGCTTTTCCGCCCAACCACGAAGCTTGCGCTTCCCCGGAATCCCTCAAACTGAGGAATACCCGATCCTGCTCGAAGGGCCTAGCAACCTGTAAACAAGTGCAGGGTGGAATTTGGTGTGTGCCTCTCAATCTACATGCAATTCTAACATGAATGCAACATTTCATCAATAGGATATGGCAGGGAAAAATATAACATAAGAACTAGGCAAATAACCATCTATTTCAATGGTGCATGTGTCTATTTCAACACTCCATTCGCTTTGGCCAAAGCATTTAACCGTAGTAACGGCATGTAAGTTTTGAAAAAGAAAACTCACTTCCCTGATAACCCATACTCGACACCCGTCCCGGAAGGCAACTTTCCAAGGTAAAAGAAAATTCAAACATGGAGACTCATAAAGCCAATTTTCACTTATATATAAAGTTTTATAAGTTAAAACAAATGAACACATTTCATCAGGTAATATTACAAGAGAAGAAAATTCATTAATACAAGAAGGTATATCCGTTCTTGATTCTCTTATGCATTGGTTCCTTAGAATGCAACTCAGCTTGATTTCCTAATGTGTCAAAGTTAACCAATTATGTTCACGAATTGGATTCATTTTCATTGTTGCATATTTTCATTTCATCTACATGACTAAAGCAAAATTTTCAGAGGTCGACGTGGTATAGAGTTATCTTATAAAATGACAAGGTTTTAACTTTATTCATTCAATCTATTCATCAAATTTAGATTAAGTACAATTTATAATTCCTCATAAAAGAAAACAATATTAAATCTACACCAAAGACAATTACAAGTATCTAGTTATTATGTTGCATGTAGTTTTGTTTTTAAATAATATATATAAAAAAATACTAAAAAGCATTAATGAATGTTTTCGCTCGACATAAATATTAAAGGAAAGAACTCTATAACAATTTTTGCCTCACTTAAATCACTCAATTTCTAATGTAGTATTCCCTATTGTTTAACATAGATCAAATCTAAAGTTGTATAACCATTTTTGATCCTGACAAGGTTTCTAATGATTTCAATATAGAGCTACGATATATCTAGTTTATTAATGACAAGGTCGGCTATAGAAATTGTTCAACTTTATTATTAGGTTCGAGTTACTCCTTAGTCAACATAAAATTTTCATTGTTGCATAATTTCATTTCAGCTACATGATTAAAGTAAAATTTTTAGAGGTCGAGGTGGTATAGAGTTATCTTATAAAATGACAAGGTTTTAACTTTATTCATTCAATAAAACAATATTAAATCTACACCAAAGAGAATTACAAGTATCTAGTTATTATGTTGCATGTAGTTTTGTTTTTAAATAATATATATAAAAAAAATACTAAAAAGCATTAATGAATGTTTTCGCTCAACATCAATATTAAAGGAAAGAACTCTATAACACTTTTTGCTTCACTTAAATCACTCAATTTCTAACGTAGTATTCCCTATTGTTTAACATAGATCAAATCTAAAGTCACGTATAACCATGTTCAATCCCGGCAAGGTTTCTAATGATTTCAATATAGAGCTACCATATATCTAGTTTATAAATGACAAGGTCGGCTATAGAAATTGTTCAACTTTATTATTAGGTTCAAGTTACTCCTTAGTCAACAGAAAATAAATCTCGGCAGATTCACAATAGTTACATAACCTATTCACAACTTAGTGCCGACGTCCTATGAGAAGGTAAATACCACATAAAACACATACCCTTCGGTGGAAGAGTTAAGAGAATTCGGTAAAATACACATCTGCCTTGGCTGAATGCTATTAGAGATATTTCAAATGGCAGATTGTGAGGATTAAGACGCACATGTGTATTTCATGATACACTCATATTGTGGCAACTAGACGGCCTGGATTTCTAAGCATCGATGGAATTCTATACAAATTTGCCTCAGTCGTTGAATAGAATGTTATACCTAACTCTCTTTAGCTTCAAATGTTTAAAAGGTGAAGGGAGCCGAATGAAAAGAAGATGGATCTTTTTGAGGACGCCTTAGGCCAAACGGTTGGGCATTAGCAAAGATCGATTCCAAAAAGGGTAAACAAGTTTGTTTGTTAATCTGCAGATTGAGGAAGAGACTTCTGAGGTCGATTAGCAGGCAATTATGAAATTAATGAAAGTCAGATTGTAGTTTTCTAGATTTATTCCAGGTAAAGTGAAATCAGTGATCAAGGCAAAAGAAAGATTGTGTTTAAGCCCGATCCATGGTCAACTCAGGGGATCGCATATAAATCCTGATCTATTGTCGACTCAAGCTCATAAGGGAGCCGCAGATCACCCATTTCAGGTAGTAAAAAGAAAAACGTTGGATTGAGGAAGATCTTTAAGTGATCTTTCAGCAGATATAAGGTGAGTTCCCTACATACTGGAACGGTCAAGGCATAGGACTATGATCGATCTAGGCGGGGAATTACAAAAGGAAAAATTAAAACTAAAACCAGCGTTTTACCTAATGCATGTTTTGAGTTTTAAAGAAGAAGAGAGGATCAATTCTAAGCGATTATAATGGGTCGATTTTCAGACCATCATCATCTTCTTATTTCAAGTTCAAAAGTCAGGCATGAAATTAAAATCGATAGTTTAAATGTTTAGGCAGAAAATTTAGTCATAGAGTATCATGTAGAATACCTGTATAGTGATACTGCCACAAGTAAGGTGTCGATCTGCTGCAAATACCGATTCTCCACTTTTCCTGTGTTTGGAATCCTCCTTTTTGCCTTGGCCGTATCCCTAAAAGAAAAACTTTCTTTTCTTTTTATTAGCTTTCTTGTTCTTTGTTTTCCAAACCTAATTCTTTCCCGTGGCCTTCATGCAGTACTACTTAAAATTAAAGAAAAATGTCCTTTAACTTTGCATGCCACGCATGCCTTGCATCCCGACTTGCCTTTATTTTTATAATTAAAACATCTATTTTTACACTTTTATTATTTATAATACAAGGATTATTATTTTTTTAAAGTAAAAGGTAATTTACAATTATTTTTAACTACAGACAAAACAATCTCCAAAACTCTATATATATTTAATTATATGAAATTAATATTTCATTTATCCATAGTTATAATTTTACTTGTCTTTAAATACAATAATTTATCAAAGCTATTATCCTACATAAATTTAATTGCTTCCAATTAGTATTTCAATATTTTATAATTATCTTTGAACAAATCTCAATTAACTTATTATCCTTGTTTCACAGGTTCGAACTAGATTAAAAAGTCAACGCAAAACACTCATCAATACCCGTCTAGATAAATTGTCAATCATTCCTCAAATAAAACAAGTAATGCAATATATATCGAGACTGCATGAATCTATGTGAATGTGTATGAAAACACCAGACAAAACCCGGCACGTGTTGCCATGAAGCTAGGACCCCCCTACCTGAACCATATCCTTGCCTTCGACAAGACCTGCAAAATTCACACTCATAGCACCATCAATAGGTTAGTCCTAAATATAGCCGAAGCAAATCGAACTTAAATCATCAATATAATTTTTGCATTTTATTCTCGACTAAAGTTCAATAGTTTATGCATTTAACACATCAACAAGTTATGAAAGTCTGAAGTTTGAGACATGACATCCTTCCCCAGTTAGAAGAGACATCGTCTTGATGTCTTATTACATCACACAAAACAATACTATATCAAATAATAATGTATCATCATCTGAGTATCAAAGTATCTAAATATGCATGTAAATTAAACAACTATTCTATTTTCCCAAATGTGGAAAAGATCTATCAATATCAGAAGCATCCTCCCAAGTGGCGCTGTCCATTGAATACTGGTCCCACTGGACCTTACACTGCACTATGTCTTGATTACGCAACTTAACGTTGCGCTTCTCCAAGACTCGAATGGGCTCCACTAGCACGACTGCTGGATCCTGTACCTGTAGAGCATGCCAATCAAGAATATGCAAAACATTAGGATGATAGGGTTTGAGCAATGACACATGGAAAACATTATGGATCTTGGTGAGAGCTGGCGGCAGATCAAGTCTATATGCAACAGGATTGATCACTTCAAGAATGTCGAAAGGTTCTACGAATCTTGGAGCTAGTTTGGATGCCTTGCCAAACGAAATCGAACTCTTTTGAGGCTTGACCTTTAAAAACGCTTTTGTCACCCATTGAGAATTGCCTAAAAGTCCTGTTCTTATCTGTATAACTTTTCTGTCTATCTGAGGCTTGTTTCAATTTCTCTTTTATTAGCCTCATCTGATCTTCCATTTCTTTTAACATGTTAGGTCCAACTACTATTCGATCTTCAACCTTGTCCCAACTGATTGGAGTTCTACATTTGCGCCCATAAAGAGCCTCAAATGGTGCCATCCCTAAAGATGCATGGTATGAGTTATTATACGCAAACTCTACCAATGGCAAATATTCCTCCCATTTGTACTGCTGGTCCATGCAGTACATCCTCAGAAGATCCTCCACTACCTGGTTGACTCTCTTTGTCTGACCATCTGTTTCAGGGTGATAAGTTGTGCTAAAGTTCAACTTAGTTCCCAAAGCTGCATTAAGTGTGGTCCAAAACCTAGAGGTCATGTGAGTGTCACGATCTGAGATGATCGTCTCTGGCACTCCATGTAGTCGAAAGATCTCTTGGACAAACTTCTTTGCTAATGTCAGTGACCCATTTGAGAGATTTTCGGGAATGAAATGAGCCACTTTCGTCAGTTTGTCCACTACCACTAAGATAACATCATGCCGGTTCTTCAACATGGGCAATCCCTGAATAAAGTCCATGCTAATCACCTGCCACTTGTACTCAGGTACATTGTATGGATAAAGTAGTCCTGCAGGATGGACATGTTCTTCCTTGACGCGTTGACACTCTAAACATTGAGCGACAAACTCTGTCACATCCTTCTTGAGTTTAGGCCAAAAGTACAATGGTCTCAATCCTTCCATAGTCTTGGTCACTCCTAGGTGTCCGGAATATGGAGCACTGTGAATCTCCTCGAGAACTAATTTCCTCAACTCACCGGAATCTGGAATATACATTCTCCCCTGATATCTCAGAAGTTCATCTGACTCTATCACATACCAATCAAATCGATGATCTGTGGGTCTGCTTCTAATGCTTGTTTAACTCGTTCATAGTGCTCATCCCCTTGCAAGTTTTGGATTACCTGCTGTCTCAAATTGGTTCTAGTAGTCACCATTGCAGCCAGATGTCGTCTCCTGCTAAGAGCATCTGCTACCCTGTTCTCTTTACCTTTTATGTACTCGATTCTGAAATCATATTCGCTAAGGAATTCTAGCCATCTTCTCTGTCAAGCATTGAGATTAGGGTGGGTGAAGATATATTTGAGTCCCAAGTGATCTGTCTTAAGCTCAAATGGCTTACCCAAGAGATAGTGCCTCCACATTTGCAGTGCGTGAACAATGGCAAACAATTCAAGATCATGAGGTGCATAATTTAACTCATGCTGTTTCAGTTTTCTCAATTCATATGCCACTACTTTCCTGTTCTGTATCAACACTCCTCCCACACCTTCACCAGAAGCATCTGTTATCACTGTGAAATGACCATTTGGATCATGTATGGTCAGAATAGGTGCTGACATGAGTTTCTCCTTCAACAACTAAAAAGCTTGTTCACATTTATCTGTCCAATCGAACTTCTTACCCTTCTTCTGTAACGAGGTTATGGGTGCTGCAATTGTCGAGAATCCCTCTACAAATTTCTTATAGTATCCTGCCAGCCCCATAAAGCTCCTAACCTCAGTTACAGTCTGCGGTGCAGGCCATTCCATTATTGCCTTAATCTTTTCAGGATCTACGGCTATCCTATTTGTTGATATTACGTGGCCAAGATAGTGCACTTTACTCTGGTAGAATGTGCACTTAGATAACTTGCCAAAAAGTTTTCTCTCTCAAATGCTGCAAGACTATTCTCAAGTGTCTTTCATGTTCCTCTACTGATTTTGAATAAATCAGAATGTCATCTAGGAAGACCAACACAAATTCATCCAGACAATCCCTGAACACACTATTCATCAAGTTCATAAAAGTTGCCGGTGCATTGGTTAACTCGAATGATACTACTGTGAACTTGTAGTGACCATATTGTGTTTTGAATGCCGTTTTAGAGATATCCTCGTCCTTAATCCATAACTGATGATAACCGGATCTAAGGTCTATTTTGGAGAATACCTTTGCACCTTTCATCTGGTCAAACAACTCATCTATCCTTGGAAGTGGATACTTGTTCTTAATAGGGGCTTTGTTGAGCATTCTGTAGTCAATGCACAACCTCAATGTTCCATCTTTCTTCTTTACGAAGATGACTGGTGCACCCCAAGGTGACACACTAGGTCTGATAAACACCTGTTTTAACAATTCTTCTAACTGTGCCTTAAGTTCATAAAGTTCTATTGTCATTCGGTAGGGTGCTTTAGACTGTGGTTTTGTTCTTGGCATTAGATCAATAGAGAAATCAAATTCTCTTTTAGGCGGTAGTTCTGTCAATTCATTAGGATAGACATCTTTGAATTCCCTAAGAATAGGGTAGTTGTCAAAAGATGGTTCCTGATTATCTAGATCTCTTATCTTCACTGCATAGATAGAACAACCCTTTCTTTTAGCCTTTTTCAATTGCATAGCGGATATCTGTCTTAGTTTAAGGGGTGTTCTTGATCCATGAATTTCTACTCGATTCCCAAAGTCATCAAGGCATTTCACTACTTTCTCTTCACAATCTACTAAGGACTTATGTTCAGATAGCCAATTGATTCCAAGAAATATGTCATAAGATCCTAGAGGTGCAACATAGAGATTGACTTGTGTTTGGAAAGTAGGAAGATCTAATTCACTGCATACTAGACATGAATCTACTCTTTTCTCTGCATTGTTACGATACTGCACCATCCAAGAATTTTCCATGTGTCCAGGTTTTAGAGATAACTTAGCTACAATTTTTGGATCAACAAAACATTCCGTAGCTCCTGTATCAATTAAAATAGAAACTGGAAGGCCAAAGAGCTTACCGGACATCTGAATAGGTGTAGCCTAGAAATCCACTTGACGATGATCTACAACTGCATGAATTTGGTGTTGAGGAGCTCCTTGTTGATTTCTCTCTCTGATTCTCTATTCGACAAGGACATGCACTTGCATAGCGCTCTCCTCCACAAGTATAACATCCATCTCTGGGTCCTCTGTGTCTAGCTGGCATGTCCCTCCTGTTATTATTACCATTGTTGCCATAGTTACCTCTCTTATTGTTATTTCCACCTTGGTTCCCATTGTTCTTTTCCTGGTAGTTATTGCCCCTCTTAAGATTCCTTATCTGACGCTTACTGTTTCCTTGGTTGCTACTATTACCTTGATTGCGATTGTCATTCTAAAACCTTTTATTCCCATTTTTCACATCCCAGCTCTTACGGTAATTTGAAATCTGCTGCAGTTTCTACTCCTGTTTAGTAGCCTTTTCGAACACTTCATCCATGGTCAATGGATTATGCATATCAACATCTGATCCAATCTGTGGCCTTAACCCCAAGATGAACTTACGAATCTTGAACCTTTCATCAAGCTGATACTGTGGAACATACTTCAACAGGTGAGAGAATTTCTCCCAATACTGAGTCACAGTCATACCTCCTTGAGTGAGGTTTTGGAATTCTGTCATTTTCTTGTCAAAATAGAGTTGTGGCAACCACCTCTTCCTAAAGAGCTCAAGGAAGCGGTCCCACGTAACTTCTCCTGGTAACAGTTTCTTTTTAGCTTTCTCGTTATCCCACCAAGTCGCAGCTTCCCCAGTAAGTTGATAGGATCCCCATACAGCTTTAGTTTCAGTAGACAAGTCACGGAGATCAAAGTATTTTTCCATATCAATAATCCATGCTTCTGCTCCATCACCTATAGTCTTACCATCAAATTTAGGAGGGATAACCTTTTTAAGATCCTTTCCTAACTCCTCAGCAATCTTGTTTCTGTTGTTTCCATTCACTTCACATATAGGACCTCCAGCTTCTTCTCTCCTTTCCTCAGCCCTATTTCCCCTTAGTCCTCTGATTTCCTGTTCCATGGTGTTCATTCAAGTTCCCTATTGAGTCAAGAGAGTTCCTTGCTGAGTCAAGAGAGCTAGGATTTGAGTCAGTTGGTTATTCTATTTCTCATTATTCTGTCCAACATTGTTATTATTGTTTGCCTCATTGTTTCCAGCATTAACCCCTCCTGCATCAACACCAGCATTGTTCCCAACATTGGCTTCTTCATTGTTTCCAGTGTTTGGGTTGTTGCCAGATCTTCGGGTTGCTGCCCTACGTCCAGAGTTTCTAGTGTTCATGATGAACTATCTGCAAAGAGTTTACAACTTTAGCGTAACGGTCCATAAAGGCCTAGAGTAGAACCATCGCTCTGATACCAAATGTAAAGTAATGATTTTCCACAAACACACATATTGATGTAAAACATAATTACTGCAAGTAAATTAAAGTAAATTAACTTCTAATACATCATTCAGAAGAAAAGACATTTGTAATTTCTAGAGTCAAAGCAAGTTTTGAATTCATAAGTTTACTATGCAATCATGATTACAATATATCCATCTGAAGTCGATTACAAAGTATATCCAGTCATTAATATTACAAGTTTCAAATAATGGCATAAAGCTTTACAATTCTTTTGAATCAATAAAGTGAACAAGGAGATCAACATCAAGTGAATCCAACAAATGGTCCTCGATTGCCATTGACCAACTGGTCATCTGCTGCGTTGGAGGACAAGAAAATGGTTCAGGCGCTTTTCCGCCCAACCACGAAGCTTGCGCTTCCACGGAATCCCTTAAACTGAGGGATACCCGACCCTGCTTGAAGGGCCTAGCAACCTGTAAACAAGTGCAGGGTGGAATCTGGTGTGTGCCTATCAATCTACATGCAATTCTAACATGAATGCAGCGTCTCATCAATAGGATATGGCAGGGAAAAATATAACATAAGAACTAGGCAAATAACCATCTATTTCAATGGTGCATGTGTCTGTTTCAACACTCCATTCGCTTTGGCCAAAGCATTTAACCGTAGTAACGGCATGTAAGTTTTGAAAAAGAAAACTCACTTCCTTGATAACCTATACTCGACACCCGTCTCGGAAGGCAACTTTCCAAGGTAAAAGAAAATTCAAACATGGAGACTCATAAAGCCAATTTTCACTTATATATAAAGTTTGATAAGTAAAAACAAATGAACGCATTTCATCAGGTAATATTACAAGAGAAGGAAATTCATTAATACAGGAAGGTATATCTGTTCTTGATTCTCTTATGCATTGGTTCCTTAGAATGCAACTCAGCTTGATTTCCTAATGTGTCAAAGTTAACCAATTATGTTCACGAATTGGATTCATTTTCATCGTTGCATAATTTCATTTCATCTACATGACTAAAGTAAAATTTTTAGAGGTCGAGGTGGTATAGAGTTATCTTATAAAATGACAAGGTTTTAACTTTATTCATTCAATCTATTCATCAAATTTAGATTAAGTACAATTTATAATTCCTCATAAAATAAAACAATATTAAATCTACACCAAAGAGACTTACAAGTATCTAGTTATTATGTTGCATGTAGTTTTGTTTTTAAATAATATATATAAAAAATACTAAAAAGCATTAATGAATGTTTTCGCTCGACATAAATATTAAAGGAAAGAACTCTATAACAATTTTTGCTTCACTTAAATCACTCAATTTCTAACGTAGTATTCCCTATTGTTTAACATAGATCAAATCTAAAGTCAAGTATAACCATGTTTGATCTCGGCAAGGTTTCTAATGATTTCAATATAGAGCTACCATATATCTAGTTTATTAATGACAAGGTCGGCTATAGAAATTGTTCAACTTTATTATTAGGTTCGAGTTACTCCTTAGTCAACATAAAATAAATCTCGGGAGATTCACAATAGTTACATACCCTATTCACAACTTAGTGCCAACCTCCTATGAGAAGATAAATACCACATAAAACACATGCCCTTCGGTGGAAGAGTTAAGTAAGAGAACTCGGTTAAATACGCATCTGCCTTGGCTGAATGCTATTAGAGATATTTCAAATGGCAGAATGTGAGGATTAAGACGCACGGGTGTATTTCATGGTACACTCATATTGTGGCAACTAGACGGCCTGGATTTCTAAGCATCGATGGAATTCTATACAAATTTGCCTTAGTCGTTGAATAGAATGTTATACCTAACTGTCTTTAGCTTCAGATGTTTAAAAGGTGAAGGGAGCCGAATGAAAAGAAGATGGATCTTTCTGAGGATGCCTTAGGCCAAATGGTTGGGCATTAGCAAAGATCTATTCCAAAAAGGGTAAACAAGTTTGTTTGTTAATCTGCAGATTGAGGAAGAGACTTCTGAGGTCGATTAGCAGGCATTTATGAAATTAATGAAAGTCAGATTGTAGTTTTCTAGATTTATTCCAGGTAAAGTGAAATCAGCGATCAAGGCAAAAGAAAGAGACTGCGTTTAAGCCCGATCCATGGTCGACTAAGGGGATTACATATAAATCCTGATCTATTGTCGACTCAGGCTTATAAGGGAGCCGCAGATTGCCCATTTCAGGTAGTAAAAAGAAAAACGTTGGATTGAGGAAGATCTTTAAGTGATCTTTCAGCAGATATAAGGTGAGTTCCCTACATACTGGAACGGTCAAGGCATAGGACTATGATCGATCCAGGTGGGGAATTACAAAAGGAAAAATTAAAACTAAAACCAGCGTTTTACCTAATGCATGTTCTGAGTTTTAAAGAAGAAGAGAGGATCAATTCTAAGTGATTATAATGGGTCGATTTTCAGACCATCATCATCTTCTTATTTCAAGTTCAAAAGTCAAGCATGAAATTAAAATCGATAGTTTAAATGTTTAGTCAGAAAATTTAGTCACTATCATGTAGAATACTTGTATAGTGATACTGCCACAAGTAAGGTGTCTATCTGCTGCAAATACCGATTCTCCTCTTTTCCTATGTTTTGAATCCTTCTCTTTGCCCTGGCCGTATCCCTAAAAGAAAGACTTTCTTTTCTTTTTATTAGCTTTCGTGTTCTTTGTTTCCAAACCTAATTCTTTCCCGTGGCCTTCATGCAATACTCCTTAAAATTAAAGAAAAAGGTCCTTTAACTTTGCATGCCACGCATGCCTTGCATCCCGACTTGCCTTTATTTTTATAATTAAAACATCTATTTTTGCACTTTTATTATTTATAATACAAGGATTATTATTTTTTTTATAGTAAAAGGTAATTTACAATTATTTTTAACTACAGACAAAACAATCTCCAAAACTCTATATATATTTAATTATATGAAATTAATATTTCATTTATCCATAGTTATAATTTTACTTGTCTTTAAATACAATAATTAATCAAAGCTATTATCCTACATAAATTTAATTGCTTCCAATTAGTATTTCAATATTTTATAATTATCTTTGAACAAATCTCAATTAACTTATTATCCTTGTTTCACAGGTTCGAACTGGGTTAAAAAGTCAACACAAAACACTCATCAATACCCATCCGGATAAATTATCAATCATTCCTCAAATAAAACAAGTAATGCAATATTTATCGAGACTGCATGAATCTATGTGAATATGTGTGTGAAAACATTAGACAAAACCCGCCACGTGTTGCCATGAAGCTAGGACCCCCCTACATGAACCATATCCTTGCCTTCGACAAGACCTGCAAAATTCACACTCATAGCACCATCAATAGGTTAGTCCTAAATATGGCCAAAGCAAATCGAACTTAAATCATCAATATAATTTTTGCATTTTATTCTTGACTAAAGTTCAATAGTTTATGCATTTAACATGTTAACAAGTTATGAAAGTCTGAAGTGTGAGACGTGACACAAGGCAATGGAGCAATATTGATGCAAGAGGGACTTCCTTTAGCCTTTGTATGCATGCAATTGAAACATAAGAAGCCAGTGTACCAACATGAAAAGGAGATGTTGGCAATTATCTATGCAATCAAATAATGGTGTCAATACTTCATGGTCTAACACTTCAAAGTTTTGATAGTCTCAACTCTCAAGTACTTTTTGGATCAAATATTGTCTTACAAGTAATCCAGAATTGGGTAAGAAAGTTGTTTGGCTATGATTTGAGATCGTATATAAGAGAGGCAAGGAAAATATAACAGCAAAATTGCAAATGCATTCTCATGGACAGCAGTGGGGTTCTCTAGTGTGTAATGTCTATACATCATGAGTTGAAGCAACAATGTTTTAGTCACAACAAGACCATTTGATTAGTCAACTTATTCTATAGCTATAATAAAATTAAAATCCCTCAAACAAGTTTGCATGGACAGGGGACTCGTTAAGGTATCAGGAAGGTTTCTTTGTATGCCCTTGGTCTCATTTGAAGGTCTCGATTCTAGCAAAACTTTATGCAATCTCTAGGAGGGCAGTCAGGTGTTCTCAAAACATATCATCACACCAGGAAGGAATTATTCTAGCAAGGACTGAAAAACAATGCACAAAAATATGTCGCAGAATTTTCAACATGTCAGAGGAATAAGGAGGAGAAAGTCAAGGTTTGAGGTCTATTACAACCATTTCCCATTTGGAAGCAGATGTGGGAAGACTTCTCTATGGATTTCGTCATAGATTTACCTATGTTGAAAGTTATGAAGGTAATCATGCTGGAGGTTGATCGACTCAATAATATGCTCATTTTTGTGGATTTTCTCACCCATTTCCGGCCAACACAGTACTAGATGTATAGAAGATAAAGTGCCGAAACTTCAGGGTACTCAAATGATCATTCCAAGAGGCAGATATTTTCTATTGACCAGTAAATTTTGTAAAGCTTTATTCACCATTTTGAGTACCAAAATGGCCTCTAGCTTCTTGTAATGTCCCTCTTCACTTAATGTTATTTGTGAAGAAACTTTCTAATCTTTTGGTTCCCGGAGATTAGAAATAAATCAAAATATAAGGGAATAATTGAATAAAGGTGGGGGCCACTTTAAGTAATAACTTCCTTCACTAAGCAATTCATCTTGGTAATTGCTAAATCAAAAATATGCTAAAATCTTTGCGATAAGATCGTTGATTTTGTTGAAAATGGAAATAAGGCCTTCATTGGAAGATGGACTGCTTTTTGGAAGTTAGAATTGGCAACTCAGTGTTATTAAAAGGCTCGAGCTGGGAGGAGATTGGCATTCAGAAAACTACTTTAATTTTGATTTTCTATCGAACTATGAAGGTAGGTTTCACCAGGACGAAACCCCTGGCCCTGAGTTGAATGGGACGAAAACCCCATATGAAAGAATGATGCTATCTGAGATGTCTGAGATATCTCTGCAAATTCAAGGCATGTAGCTGGCTGAAGGTGTTTATAGGTTGTGACGAATGGAAACAATCTCCACTCATTCTGGAAGGACGTGCTGATCCTGAGGCTGATTTTTGTGTGTGCACATCCTGGAGGATTTCCAACATCCATATGTGGCTCCTATTATTAGTTCTGGGTTTATCATCAGTAGTTCTATACTCAGATCAGCATATTTTTTCAGGTTCTTGTTTGCTTTGATCCATTGTTAAATTCTGCCATTCTGAATATAGTTTTCTGGGCAGTTCATTTGTACATTTTTATTTTATGAAGTTGTTTACTGTTCAAGCAATATTCTGTGTGCAATATATTTCCGGGAAAGTATATTTCACTTCTTCAGATACCCTCAATATGAGGTCCAAATAAGGATTGTTAACAAATATCTTTGTTGTTTCACTTCTAACAAGCTGTCACTGGCACAAATGATTTCAATTGACAGAATGCTTGTATAATACTGCCTTTCGTATTTCAAGTAAGATGACTCCATATGAATCTCTCTATGGGTACCCCCCTTCATCCACTACGTACTATTTGTTGGGTTATCCCAAGGTGCTGGCTGTAGATAAACCCTTCAGTATTTGCAGGATGTTCTTCAAGTCCTCAAGGAAACTTTGATCATGGTTAAAACCAGGACCAAACATGCAGATTATCGTTGAAGAGAGAAACAGTTTTAGAAGGGTGATTGGGTCTTCCTTCTAATTTGTGTTTTTCTTCAAATTCAGCCATACAAGCAAACATTCCTCTGGCAACAGAAATGCATCAAGGTGGCTACCAAGTTCTATGGCCCCTATAAAAACATTACACAACATTTACAAATGTATCTTACAAGTTGGAGCTACCTTCTTCATATATTTGTTATGTGTTTCACATTTAATGCTCAAAGAAGGTCACTGGGGATAAAATTCTGGTCCAAACAGAGCTTTTAGAGCTGGATGAAGATGAAAGGATAATCATGGACTGTTATTGATAGGAGAGTGAAGAAAATATAAAATAAATAAATCTCCAAATATCTCATAAAAAGGAAGTCACTGGGGATAAAATTCCTGTCCAAACAGTGCCTTTAGAGCTGGATGGAGACAAGAGGATTATCATGGATTGTTATTTATAGGGGAGTGAAGAAAATTCAAAATAAATTGATCTCCAAATGTCTCATAAAAGGGAAGAACCTACCAGTGTAAGACACAACTTGGAAAATGAGAACTTTCTCCACAAGCAGCAACAACTCTTAAGCATTGAGGGAAACACTTTTTTCAAGGTGTAGGGAATGTTACACCCCTTGTCATTCACTTTTTGTCGTAGCTAATGTGTGGTTATGGAGTAATGAGTAATCAACCTGTGATTTGCATAACCTTTGACTAGTTGATGCTAGATTCTAGAGTTTTGATTTTCTAGGTAGATGGCTCCATTCGAACTTTGGTAAGACACCAACCTAATGTTAAGTTGCTAGGTAGTCCATTTTGGGGCCTCAGTCGTGGAATTCAGTTGTTGATTATTTATATCTTTGCTTCTTGGAGGATGCCCCCTGAAAGTGGCTCTGCTTTCATACTTCTTTCATTTGATATTTCCTGCCTTTTGCTGTTATCTATGTATATAAGATCTGCATCTTCAAAATACATATTGACATTCTATTGGATTACTGCTGCTATGGCCTCGAGTGAGATGGCACCTGAGACATTCTGGATTCCTGGAGGAAAATAATTTTTTTTTATTTTAATCTTAGTCTTTAGAAACCTCCATTTAATTGGGCTCCAGGGTACCTTGTTATATGAAAGAAGTTTTATTTTAACAAGGGAACATGGGCCTGCTCCAAAAGCTGTAGAAGGGTGGAATATTCATGGGAGAGATCCAATGAATGCTGTAACAGAGAGCTGCATTCAGACATTACTGAATTAGACAGAGAAGTCGGATCTGGAGACTATGATCTTCTTACATTTATAAGCCTCTGCACAGCAGCAAATTGAAAATCAGATTTGCCGAATGCTGCTGTTGGTTTTCTTTTAGAGGGTAATAGTCTGATCTTTTGGTCTGCCCAAAATGAAAACATGGCCAAAAGGGACCAGATCCATACCCTGGGGTGCTAATGAGCCACAACAGGCAGTTGATGGTGCCTGGGTGCTTTGAGATGGCAGGGATCCTGTTGCTGATTGGGCACACATTCTGTGGAAGAGAAGGTAATGTCGCCAGTTTCAAAGATTGCAAATGTGCTGGAGAGGGGTAGACTTACCTGGGAATTTGTATGAAGTTTTTCTATGTATACACTTTTCTTGTACTTTCTTGATCCTTCTCTGCAACTTTCATGTTTAATTCAGGACTGTGTTTTGCATGGAATTTCTACTTCTCCTTAGGAGGATCCATGGTTGATCTATGCTCAGATTCTGAGGTATTTTTTCACATCCTAAGTTGTCCTCAGGGCAATTTAATGTAAGGGGGGTTGAGTGGGGAAGAATCTTGCAAGGTGACCATGGGCATGAAAAAGTCTCTACTGATAAGGGATATTCTTATGAGCAATGGGCTGTGGCCATTCAATCTCTCTCAGTTACAAGGGAAGTGATCTGGCACAGCCTCTTTGAAATCAATCTTTACATATAGAATAGCATAATTAAGAATATCTGGTTGAAGCTTAATCTCCGAGGTAGCAATGTATTTGCTAATGGAATTCCCAATCCTTTTCAAGGAGTACTCACCCGAGAATTCACTAGGGGGCAGTGAGAGATGCACCTAGACAGGAATTGTTCTATGGAGATTTCCAGTGAGGTTAAAAGCAGGAGATCAATGCTTCATTTAGAGACCTGATGTCTTCATAAAGTATGGTCCACCTTCTCATCTTAGAGGAAAATATAGCAATGAATCATGCCTTACCAACTCTTAAGATGTTGAAACCAAAAGGCTTCCAGTTGTCATAGACCCAGATTTAGAGTGTTAAAATCCTGGGCGTGTACTCATAAAATGGCAAACAAGGGCTTTTTTGTTTAAGAACCGAAGTCTTTGTTCCATCTCTTCAATATGGACTTGGGATTTGAGGAGGGGCCTTCATTTGTAAATAACACCCATCGGTCATTCTGGTTGGGTAATTGGGCTTGAACACTGCATTCTGGGCACAGTGATACAGAAAACTTGAGGAGATCATCCCTTGAAAGCTGGTTTTGATGCTGCAAAACTTCATCCTTGAAGGAGGGAGAATGGTGTGAAGAGGAGGACATGACCTCTCCCTTGGAAACTATTGCTGAAACAGATGTCAGCCTGATCAAATATGTGAAAAGGGAAACAGAGGGGAGAACAGGAAAGGCCAAGAGAGGTTGGATGTGAGCATGAAGAAGAAATTGAATGTGAATCTGTAAATTGCACCTTGATGATAATCTGAGAAGGAACAACCTAAGTCGCATTTCATGGTGTGTTTTTAGAAGAAAAGAAATTGGCCCTACAGTCATCTGGCAATCAGCATCTTAAAATTTATATGCATTCAGTATTAAATTTTGTCCTTCGTTTAAGACACCCAAAAATTAGAAACAGTTTTGTAAGATGATTCAGCTGGCAACCTGTGGTTGAGAAAATATGGCTACATCCAATTTCAAACAGTGGCAACAAAAATCGATGTTGCTCTGCATCCAAGGAAGACATTTTTTGATTGTCTGGAATTTGAGTATGCCACACTTCCTCACCAAGGTGAACTTGCTCTGCTTATCTTTTAGTTGACACCAAGCATCATTCCTGTAAAGTCATAGTTCATGTTTCTAGATTCTTCTCTGAAGAAAATAAACATTAGTTTTGTATTATTAATTTCATTCAACTTGAGGTCTGTTTCAAATTCTAGACCAACATAGAAGACAACCTGCATTTCTTGCAAAGGCAGTAGAATGTGCTCTACTAACTTAAACCACAAAGAAACAGCTCAGGTTGTATTGCAGTCTTTACTTAACAGAATCACAGCAAGCAGACACTTATTCTCACAGACACACTAGATTTTATTTAAGTACATAGCATCTTTGATGCAGGAGCATCCTAGGTTGAATGGCAATCTTGCATCAACCAAAAATATTTCTTTTCTATCATTTCAGTCAGTTTCAGTCTCAGTATAACCTATCGCATTTCACCGCATGTTCACATCACAGCTCGCGGCATTTGATCAGAACTCTATAATAGCTCACACACATCATATGCAGATTTCAGGAGCTTTGCATTTGTCTATAGAACGTTATCGTCATCAGAAGCATTGACAGGATTCATAGTTTAGAACAGTCAGCTCTCAGTTCAACATACTAAGTTTGCGGCACCTTCCTGTGACTTGTGGCACTCAATTAATCATCTCACAAGGTAGCATGGGACGCGAGGAACCTTCAATTAGAACGCAACATGTTTCTTCCATACTTAGAGCCTCATCATTGGATCTTGGCTGACCAACATGTTTCTCTGAACACCGAGATTTGGAATCCCTTGTGGCCGACTCAGATCACTCCTTGAGCTTGGGATTGCTATATAAACACCTCTTAGATTCATTTGAAGTCAGTCAAGTTGTTAGACATAAAGTTAGCTATAGTTTCAGATAGTTAGGAGCTGGGAAGAAAGTTTGAAGTGTTCAATTGCCATATCTTTGTGTATCAAATTGCAATGTGCATTTGGCAGGCCAGTGGGCCATATTGTAATCATTTGTGATAGTGAATCAATAATATTCCAGTTTATTTCTTTGTCCATTGTGTTTATTCCGCCGTGTTGACTCTAAGCTGCACGGTCGGACAGTCCTTCGTCTGGACTCTCCATCTGTGACTGCGTCAATCTTGATACAATATTATGCTGGAAATAAGAAATGACAGCACAAGAGATACTGTTATGCAAGTTACTTATTGAATAGAATTTCCAATTCTTGATATTGGGATATTTGGTTGTAGCAACATAGAGATGACCTCATTTAAAACATGCACAAATAATAAATACCAGTCTGTATTTAAGAGAACAACATGACATATCTGTAGATTATGCCTTTCCAACTGAAATATTTGTGTCAGTCCTAGCACTTTATCTTTTCAATTCTCCACTTTATCTCTTCACGTTTCCAACAAATTTGACAGAACTAATTGAAAGAAAACACAGGGCTTGCTATGGCTAAAAAGCAAGATGCATATGCAGCTTAAAGTATCTGTATAGCTGATTTTTCAGAATTGAGAGTTTGGGATTTTGGAATACACATTTTTTACAAGAAACAAAACAAAATGATTTCGAATGATGCAAAAAAACATAGGTCATCCTGTCATGTATGTTTTCATATTATATTTATTATTAACGAAAATTACGTATTCTTGTTTAATATCAGTGCCTCTGAGTTTCTGTTGGGAGACCCAAAGAACCTGACCTGATTAGTCAAGTGTCCGGTATCCCTCGCCCCAATGTTTTATTAAGTCCTAGGTAAAAAGTAATCCAGGAAGATGATTTTGGTATGATTAGTTCTCGTATTTCTTCTTGTTTAGCATTGCTAACAGCATGCATATTTACTCCCTTTATGTAATGGTTGTCTCTATATATTAATTTATCAAACCTTTTCTCATTAAAAAAACAGTAACAAAGATGACAATCACAAGATGATGAAGTTGCAAGAGTACATGAGGTTAAAATCTTAAAACTTATTGAAAATTCTACCAGAAAAAGCTCCAAACATTAAATCCTCATCACAGGGTCTACCCAATAGGGAATTCATCTTTATATCTTATGAGATAGCCCCAACCTGATGACAATTACCATTACTAGAAACATTACCAGAAAAAGAACTAGATGCAGATGCAGAAAAGGTTCAAGCAGCACCCATAAGTTACTCGTCTTCCCACAATTCTCAAATTTCTTTCCATTACTTATCAACAAATAAGCCATATGCAAGGCACACATGTCCAGGTCTCCGGTGGTTCAAATTTCAGAGATTTGGAGGCCCTTATCCTTAAACTTTCTTTGCTTGGGATAAAATCCAAAGATCTGCATGGGCATGTACAAAATCTGTTCATTTTAGTGATCCTCAGCTATTTCTCTAGATCAAAAAATAAGCGTAGTTACCAAGGGACTGGTACCGGGGATGGGGAGGGGTACCAGTATGCCATTTTCAAAACAGTTGGAGATGGGTACTTGGAGATGGCAAAATCTAAAAAATATTTATCTATATAGTTTAACTTTAGAAAAAAAAATCATACAATGGATATGCAACTTAAAAGAATGTAAAATATTAAAATGTTTTCTTTAAAAAATAAAACAAAAAACATTTTAAAGCATAGATTAAAACTCGTCGAGTACTTGCCTTACTCGTGCTCTGAACACTCACCAAAAAATCACTTAAAAACTCACAAATAACTCGTGAGTTTGCTGAGAAAAACTCAGCCAACATTAAAAAAATAAGAGTCTGATCATTTGTAGGCACATTTGTTCAATTTGAGTGAGGATAGATTAATTTTAGACAGTTTTTCAGATGCATTTGAAAAATGGCATGCGCCATGAAGGTCCATTTGGTCTTGAAGGCACTACACTTGGACCTTGTGAGGGCCACTGCCTCTTGACCCTACTAGGGGCTTTTGCAAAGGGCACTGCCCCACAACCCTGCCAGGGGCTGCCACCCTCAAACCCCCGCTTTGGTTAAAAATTGTTTTAGGCCTATGTTTTTCATGGATGAAATTTGTAAAATATCAATATAGATATGTAATTATAATTATATGACACTATGATGTGAATTGAAATTGGTTTTTGATATATAAATGAAGGAAAAACTACTTATAATCTCTGTAAATTCAGTTTTATGCATGTTTGTTAAGATTATTTTACAAATTTATGTGATGTTTAATGTTTGGAAAATTTGCCAAGTTTTTCCGAGTCTCGAGTCCAAGTCCAGTTTTAGGCTTGTTGAGTTTTTGAACTATGTTTTAAAGTATTGAAATATATGTCAACCAAAGTGAAGATTTCTTATATTGATATTTTATAATCATCGACATGATCTGAAAAAATAAATTTAAACCATAATCTCCTAGAGATGGCAAGCAGAGCCCAGGAGAATAATGCCATTGTTCTTAACTCATGGTATGGGGGTCCTTGAAGATGACCATATTTTCAATCAATTGATAAAATTTCAATGCATGTACACGTCT
Organism: Cunninghamia lanceolata; assembly: GCA_027924645.1. NCBI lineage: Eukaryota > Viridiplantae > Streptophyta > Pinopsida > Cupressales > Cupressaceae > Cunninghamia > Cunninghamia lanceolata. The sequence goes on along the minus strand of BSBN01001721.1, from coordinate 116,370 downwards.
AAAGCCTTGTTATTGTTTCTTTTCGTACTATTAACTCTTGAGATTTGATAAAAAAAATTCTACTACAAAAAAACTTTTTAAGTTTTTATGTAAAAAATAGAAAATTTTAAGTCTATTAGTGTATTTTATTAGTTATTTTAGTTTTTGTTAACCACATATCAGCACTTTAAGAAAACCTGACGTAATTTATATTTGAGAAAACTCTAAAGGAAGTTTTCCAATTTTCAAGGGATTCTTTTAGAAGACTTATAGACTCAAACAAATTTCAGTTGAAGTCTCCTAATATCTAGAGATGTTTGCATATGGCTCTACGAGAAGGGGACACGTTCTCATTACAAGAAACAAGTACCAAAGATTAGGATACAAATCTCTTGGTAATTGTGGCCATAAGGCATCTAGTCATGAATGAGAAACTAGAATGTAGTTATGCCAATATTATCTATAGTGTAGTTTTGTTGGTATGTTTAATCTATTTATCTTCTGTAATACCCCGCAGTTCCCAAATTTCAAAAGGCCTATGCCAGGGTAAAATAGTGAAGACTTGATTGCTGAATGACATGACTAAATCATAGTTCTTGATATTAGTACATGTCTTGGTAAAGAATGATGTTTATGCCAAAACTTACACAGTATAATCTTGAAGCACTCATTTACGATGTTTATGCCAATCAAGGTCTAGTAACTATTTGATATTTGAATAATTATCTAGACTCATGTTTTGGACTAATATTTTCTTGACTTTAAAAAGGATAGGGTCTTTCATCAAGGATCAAAGGACCTAGAGTAATCTTGAATCAAACTCATGATTATAGATAATTGTGAAATCAAAACAGTAATTTGATAAATGATTCTATACCAATGCCTAGATATTGATTTCTTTGATTATTTTATGTACTCATGGATTCCAGTAAGAAACCTACTACTTTGACGGAATTGTTTAACTATGTAGGTGTTGTTGACATGGACAAGCCAAAACAATTTGAATGTGTGGCAGGGGGATGGGGGGAGAAGTGGGGTTGGCTTGTTTCATGGGTTTTAATTAATGGGTGGTGACAGTGCATGGGCAATCTAGTAGAGGAAAAATAAAGTAGACAAGTGTCAGGTAAGAGGCAATGTGTCATGAGTTAGGGACAACATGAGCAATTTGATTGCAAGATGTAAATAACAAAGTGGAGTTTGAGGATAGTGTACCCAAAATAAATAAACTTGGATTCAAGATAATTTGTGTGCATAGAGAGAAGCTAAGTCACCCACTAAAATGCACTACCAGATGATAGACCAATCAATCAGAGGTAGATAATTACATGACATGGGGAGTCTTGAAATGAAATAATACCTTGACATTAGAAACATTTTGAATGATCATTATGAGAAATTAATGAACGACCTTGATCAACTAATAGGGTTCAAGAAGCAAGAGCTCAAAAGAGTGCATAAATAGTAGGAGCCTTGTTGAAGGTTGCTGAATCTGCAAGCACTTGTATGAACTAAGTTGTGAGAAGCATTGTGAAGGGAGTCGAGAAGGGCTCCAAGAAGGTATATGCCCTAGATGGGTGCTAGTGTAGATAAAATATGATGAATATGTTGAAATAGAAGCCTGGTATTGCTAGCCTGTGAATCAATTTCCTATGTATGTGCATTGCATGTGTGTATGCCTATCAATTGTACTACATGTGAGTGCTTGTTAATTGTGTTTAGCACTGTGTGTATCAGGGGATGAGTCGGTGTTAGCCATGAATTTTGTGAGTCTCATGATATGAGTCTGAGTTGTGATTCTTGTGTACAAGTATGGTTTGGTCTTCTGTTAAATGCATGAGTTGGTGACACGAATGACTTCATGAATTCAAGGTCTTGAAAGTTGTGTAAGCCACCTTTGTGGAGAGAAGAACTCTATGGTCATTTTTGATTAAGCTAGATGATGGTCATCTTGGTTGAGTTTGGATATTGGTTGTCGCGATGAATAATTGGATAGTGTTGCCTTGCCATAGCAAGGTGTTGCATTAGATACAAGGTGTTCCTAGGATGGTGGTTGTTGTGGTGAATAACTGTACAATATTACCTTGCCATAGCAAGGCGTTGCCTTGTCATCAAGGTGGTTTTTTTCATCAGGGTTGGTCCTAGTACCGTGGCAGTAGCCCTCCTATGACCATATTTTGATTGCATTTGTGATTTGGATGTTGAGATTTGTCCTTTTATCGGTGTGAAGGTGTGCTTTTTCATGTGTGAGTTGGTTAAGCCAATGAGTTGTGAATTGTACGTATTTGCATGTGTGTATGCTTGTGTATGTGTGTTGGATATGCCAGTCAGTTTGAGCCCTGGATTGGTTGTGGTTGAATGCCACATTTATTGAATGGGCTAGATGGTAAGGGCCATTGTCAATGGTGGGGTTAACCAAGAATTCACTATTATTAGGATGGTTGTAGAGATTGTTACACACCATGCACCTCACCATCACCCCCATGAAATAAGAACCTCACTATGAGGGTGGGTAAGTGGAAAAGAAGGCATGAGATATGGCTTGGCCTCCAAATGAAGTCCTTCATAGTTCGGTGAAGAATGGGTAATACTTGTTCTTGCAATCTAAGAGTTATATTTAGTTTTGGTGGCAAGTAAGATGGATAATTGTATCTATGAATTCATGGCATTGACTCTAAATATGTTTGGTTACTTGATTGAGCTCCTTATTCATTATGGTTTAATATGATTGTAGATGAAAAAGGAGAGAAAATGTTAAAGACTATAGGTATCATTAGAGACGTACAACACATAGCAATGTGACTTCGTGGTTCAAGAAAGACAATTTTTAGATTCTTGTTCAATCTTAGAAGGAGATATCGAAAGCTATCTTGATGAACACATTCTTAAAAATTATATGGATTGTTGTGATGTGTAGATAATGAGAGTCTTGATTAATCTAAATTAATTTGATTGAATGAAGTTTTTATTTAGAAATAGTCACATGTAGGAGTTGAATAACAATGGACATGGAATGGATTCTGATTGCTCATGTACTTTGAATTAAATTTATGAATAAATGTCTTATATCTAACTCCAAGCTATCCAATGGATATTGGCAGAGCCAATCCTTATCACTAATGTCAATATTCCTATTATATTGATACTGTGTTCATGATGTGCTATGTAAATAATGTTATAGGTTTAAAACTAGATCTAGAGACCCAACACCTTTTTTCCTAATATGGAAATGGCTTCGAGTAGGAATGTGAACGTAGGATTTGGGTGGGAATGTATTGGTTTGAATGATGCTTGACAGGATGCGTTTGTGCAGGATTATCTTGCAGAGTTGAAAAGTCCACATGAGCTACGTGTCCTGATCCACTAGGATATGGTGCCCTCTCTCGGTGTCTCGATGGGCGTTTCTGCTGATAGGGACGTTGACTTGGGTTCTCGGCCTTCTCCATGGGACACTGGGGCTCCGACGGCCACGGTGCCGATAAAACTTCCGTAGAAGCTGCCTATGTTGGCTTTGGGAGTGTCTTAGGGGGTTCCCAGCACCTTTGGCCGCCCTCAGAGATCTTTTTTTGAGGCTGTTAATGGCTCTAGAGTAGGCTAGGGTTAGGCCTATGCCTTGTGCCCACTCATGTCCGGTGGTGATGTGTGGCCCTGAGGTCTCTGAAAATGAGGGTTTTTATATGAAGCGTGGAGTAATATGCAAATTCAATGGCTCATGGCCCTCTCTCCCCAATCTACATTGCTGGGTCATGGAACCTGGAAACCTCTTATTGTTGGACATATTGATCTTTATCCCAGCGTAAGGAGATTCTTCATAGCGACTTTTCCTTCCTCGGAGGAAAGAGACTGTGCTAGACAGGGATTGGATGTGGGGTGATCATTCGCTATCCATCAAACCATGGGTTAGCTCCTTCAATCCTCTCATTGAGCCACTTAATACCAAACATGTATGGCTGCGACTATCGAATCTCCCTCTTCAGTTTTGGGAGGATTCTTGCTATGAAGCCATTGGCAATGCTATAGGGCACTTCTTGAAGGTTGACTCTATGACATCGGATTTAGGGCATACTACGATTGCTTGCATATTAGCGGACATAGACATCTCCAAACCCCTCCATGGAGATGTTTTGATGGTTGAGGATAGACCATGGATGCAGCTGCTAGACTATGAGGGTCTCCCTTTTAGGTGCAAGAGATGTTTCTCTATTGGTCACTTAGCCTTCAGTTGCTTTCATTCTCAGCGCAAGGTGTAGCAACCTGGTGGAAGGATGCATTCCTTGATCATCTAACTGTTTGCGCTTCCCCGATGGACGATTCTTCCTAGGAGGGCGAGTCTTCCCTGGGGATGACACTCCCCAAGTGAACGACCTTTCCCAGGACTTTGCTGGTTGCCCCTCTTGTGGAGCCCATGGCGACTAGGGTTGCTGTTGATCAGGTTGGGTCTGCTCAATCCCCATTGTCTCTGGCTGCCTTTGTTGGGCTTTCGGTTCCCCTACTGGTTCCGTCTGTTGTGGGCAGGGATAGTTCTTTGTAGATCCCTGATTCTTCTTCTGTGCCACCAGATTCTCGCTTAGCACGTGGTTTTTTCCTTTGGATGTGGTTTCTACAAAGGGTCCCCTCCTCTCACCTCGATTTGAGGATTTTGACTCAGAGTTTGCTTGGACTGTTGTGCAGAGAAAGAAGAAAAGACTCCCCAAATATGTTGTTGCTTCGTGACAGAGGGTTAAGGGAGTTAGATTTTGGCTTGCCCTCAGGCTCTGTTGTTGTTTAGTTTGTTTTGCAGCTTGGCTGTTGTTTGTTTGCAATTTGTGTACTGCTTCTGTTCTGTGTCTGGCCTGTTTGAGGCCTGTTTTGTTCGGCCCTGGGGGCCTTGTTTGTAAAGGGTTCAACCCCTTGTTAGCTGCTTATCTTAATCAAAAACTAGATCTAGAGCATATGGAAAGTTTCCCTAGCCTAGAGGCTAAGCTAAGATCTTAATTGCTACAACCATGTACATTTGGGAATTTCCCTAAGATTAGTAACTTCATTGTTAGCGGCTGAAACCTAAATTTGTGTTTAGAAATTGGTCAAATGTTTACCAACAAGTAATTCTAGTGTCCTATTGAATGATTAAATAATGCAATTGATTGATTGAAGTGCCCTTGGTGAGTATAGGCTTGATAGACGGGTACTTATATACCCACTTGTAAAGAGCTTAATAAAAAAGTCCATGGTGGAGATTAGATGATTTAGCCTTAGCCCATATTGTTTATGTACAACTAGGGGAACTAGTCTTGACCTTCCTTAGTTGTTGCCATGTTGCATTATTACTAAGTCAACTATTCGTTTTATGCTCTAGAGTCTATTAGTTTGGTCTTCTTGTATTATTCCCATGTTCCCTTGTGGTAGGAAAAGGGTGTTGTACACCTTGTACAAGAAAGAAATAATTTTAATTATGTAAAATAAATATTTATTTGTGGTGCATCTAGGAGATGTATTTAGCCACATTAAATATTTATTTGGGACCACTTATAAAATTGTATTGTAACATTAGTTAGATATTTTATGTGTGGGAGACATCAGACAAATATTTAATATTTGTGATGAATATTTATTTTATGATCAATGCTTTTGTGCTCTCATGGTTTTAAGACACATGGTTTTGTCAATACCACAGTTGTATTTGTGTGAGCTTGATTTTGTAAAAGCAAGCACATGTTTAGTGGTTGAGGTTGAGTGTCATTTTGGGCTTAGCTATTATTTATATTGAGCTCTTCTAAAGAGTGCATATGTGAAGCATGACATTGGATGTGTGGTTGTTTGGACACATGGAGGATACATTGAAGGAGCTTGATGTTTCAAGAGTGTTCATGGAAACTCTGTAAGTGTATTTTAATGTTTCGTTGTTGAATAATACATTGAGTGTAGATGCTTTTGAAGGTTGGGTTTTCCTTCTTAAGGGTTTCCTAGGGTATATCTTGTGTTTTTTTTATTAAGGTAAGTAGCTAGCAATGGGCTGAACCCTTTACAAACAAAAGCCCCCATGGTCGAGCAAAACAGGTCGAAACAGGTCAGGAACAGAACAAAAACAATACCAAAATAACGGGGAAACAACATCCAAGCTACAAACCAAAATAAAGGATCTAAACAACCCCAGATCCAGAGGGCAAAAATCTAATTCCCTTAACCCTCAATCGCAAAGTAGCGACATATTTGGGGAGTCCCTTCTTCTTTCTCTAGACAACTGACCAAGAAGATTCTGAGTCAAAATCCTTAGAGCGAGGCGAGAGGAGGGGATCCTCAACAGACACCGCAGGCAAGGAGGAATCACATGCTGCGAGAGAAGATGACAACACTGAAGATGAAGCAAAGATCAACAAGGTAGTAATCCTACCCTCAGTGGATGGGGTCAATAAGGGAGCCGATGGACCAACATAGGTGTCCAGAGACAACGAGGGTTGGACAGACCTGACATGAACAATAGGAGCCATCCTAGGCACCAAAGGCTCTACTAGAGGAGCAGGGAATGAAGAATCTTGGGGAAGCATGTTCACTTAGAAAGAGTCACCCACCAGGGGAGGATCACCCTACTGGAAGGACTCATCTGATGAGGAAGTGCCAACTGTCAAATGATCAGAAAGTGCATTCTTCCACCAGGTTGCTGCACCATGTGATGAGAATGAGGGCAACTAGAGGCTAAGTGACCAATAGTGAAACATCTCTTGCACCGAAAAGGGAGGCCCTCATAGTCCAACAGCTGTGTCTATGGTTTATCCTCAACCATCAAAACATCTCCATGGAGGGGTTTGGAGATGTCAATATCCACTAAAATGCAAGCCACCGTAGTATGCCCTAAATCTGAGGTCGTAGAGTCAACCTTCAAAAAGTGCCCTATAGCGTTGCCAATGTGGCTTCATAGCAGGAATCCTCCCAAAACTGGAGAGGGAGATTCGGTAGTCAAACCCATACTGATCTGGTATTAAGCGACTCAGTAAGAGGATTGAAGGAGCGAGCCCATGGCTTGATGGATAGGGAATGATTGCCCCACATCCAAACCCTGTCTAGCACTAAGTATCGCTCCTTAGAGGAAGAAAAAGTTGCTATGAAGAAGCCCCTTGCGTTGGGAAAAAGTTCAATCTGTCCAATGACAAGAGGCTTCTAGGAATCTATAACCCAACTATGCAGATTGGGGAGGGAGGGCCATAAGCCATTAAACCTGCAAACCAGTCCATGTTTCATATAATAACCCTCATTTTCTACGACCTCAGGGCCACACACCACCACAGGAGAACAGGCACAAGGCATAGGCCTAGTCCAAGCCTGGGATGAGCATGCCTGAGCCCTAGAATTGATGATAGCATTAGAAAATGTCTTCAGAGTTTGGCCTGGGGCGAACTTATTCCCAACAATCGGACCTGCAACTGGCCTGGAGGTCTGAGAAGTCCTGTTAGAAACAAGGTTTTCCCACCCTGAGGGAAAAGACCCCTCCCCGCACTCAGGGCTTACCTTTAAGCGCTCGCAAGTAGATGCCTGGCATTAGAAATCGTTTGCAGACACAGACACTGCGTTCGGAGGCACCACGCCAATAGACGCCAGGCACTGGTTATCATTCACAGGCACAAACATCGCGACTTGAGGCATGATCGGAAGCACGCACGGGGGTTTGCTTGTCGGTGCGCTCGCCACATTCCCACTCTCAGACATTTCGAACATTATTTTTCAAAGCTTACATATTAGGGTATATCTTGTGTTATCTTGTGGTATGCCTCTTGATTTTTGCATTATGGTTACTCTATAATCTTGTATGCATCATTTTCTTTATAGGGTTATATAGGAAATGGTTTGATCAACCTATAATTTCCTAACAAGTGGCATTAGAGCTATGGTTATGGTTGAGAGAGGTGTGAGCTCCCTACTCTTGTTTGAGTAGATCTGATGTAAAGTTGAAGCCATGGCAATGCTAGAAAGATTTGAGAAATTTCAAGGTATTATAAGGGTTTTGTGCAGGTTGCAAAAATACAAATTTAAAGTTTTGTGGTTTGTAGGTTTGTGGTTATTTTTACAGATCTAGGGTTTGAAAAAGAGTTGTCAAAAATAGTTTTTTCTAAGTGTTTACCATATGAGGGTTTTGTGGAGGAAGTTGCATAAATGACCTTCTAGAACAAAACAGATCTCACTATTGGATCCAAGAGGCCTAAGACATAAAAAATGACATAAAATTTGCTATGTTTTGGTTACCAGGGCTTGAAGAAAAAAAATCCCCCTCCCCTATGTTTGGTTGTATAGTCGTATGATCCACATAGTTAAAAAAAAGATTAAAAAAATTGATTAGGGGTGGGTATGGGGTTCACAGATCCTTGTACCCAATTGATAGTTGACGACTGGCGTGGTTGGAATATACAATGTATGGAAAGGAAGGTACAATCATAATGGTGATAGTATGCCAACGACAGAAGTTTGTCAACAACCCACGATGAGCGCTCTGGCAGGGCCTTAGGCCCTGGTCGGGCTAACCAGCACTAAGCCCTCATGGGCAGTTTATTTCAAAAACATGAAACTAGAGTGAAATTTCCTTTCGAGTCTAAGCCATTAAAATTTAAAAATTAAAAATTAAAACAAAATTCATAGTAATTTGAATTCCGCCACCTGACTTTCACTAGAGCGTTGTCCTATGCCACTATAGAGCCACCCCTTGTGTCGTTGCTAGCATCATGATGACATCATCATACAGATTGTTAACGTTGGTAAATAGATTGTACGGATGGGTCGTCCATTTGGCCCTCTTTTAACCTTTAGAGTGATTTTTTTTTACGAGGCGTAACTTTCATTCATGATATCAGATTTTTGACTTCTTAGAGGCGTTGAAAAGCTCTCCCTGAGCACTATGTAGTGGTATTAGTTTGGTCATCAAATTTTGTTGCTTGTGTTAGGATTTGGTGTTTGAAGCCAATGTTCTGAAATGGTTAATGGGTCATAATTTTCACATGCATAAACAAATTTTGGATTTCGAATAGGTGATGGAGAGCATTTTCAGAGTACTACACAATGGATGAGGTGTTTTTCACTTGGATGAGCAGAGAGATGATTGTACTCGTTTGAGCACTTGTAGGAGCCTGAGATTCGGGGTGTGATTATGTGTGAATTTGAATAAATTGATGGGCAAAAACTTGTGGGAGTGCATGTTTTTGTGAGATCGATATGATGGTATAACTAGTTTTTAGATTTGATACTTCCTAATACAGGCTTACAAGTGTTTTTAGAGTGTTGACTTTGATGGAGATAAATACATAGGTCGTCTTCTGGTTTGAGGACATGGTTGATACGTGTGTGGGACTAAGAGTCTCGGTTGGACAATGGGATTTGAGTACGGGTACAACGATGGTAATGATTATGATGTTTGGATATGCATGTACGTTTTAGCATTGGCATGACATGATCATGTATGCAGTTGATAGGTTTGGGTTGTGATGACTAGATTGATTCATGTTTACAAATGGTGATGTGGTTTAGTTTTAGGAGATTGTTTGCATCTCTTAGATGATTGATTGATTCCTTAACTATGGTTACTTGTTTGGCAAATCGAATGAGGTTGATCTGATGTTTGAGTCTTGAGATCTATAGGTTATCTTTTTTGTTATCTCAGTTTATAGGTTATTGTTGTGATAATTGTTACCCCTTATTTTATTTCTAAGTCCCATTTACCTATGTTGTTCACCTTCATGATTTCTAGGTCCCAAAGGTTATGAATTTTCACCATTGCACCTCAAAAAAGTCTTTGAAGTCGCGAATGTTGCAAGTTCCCTAACCTAGGCGCTGTTTCTCTAAGTTTTCTAACCATATCACTAGGTTTTGGAGTTTCGAAACCCCACGATCCCGCGATTTCATATTCCTTATGCTATGTCATGCAGCCGCTTGGTTTTCTCGTGTTATCGCTAACTCTCGGGTTTTCTAAACTTTATAACCTGCGACTCACGGTTTTAAAGTTCTTAAAAGGAACGACTTGGCGGCTTGAAGAGTTTCAAACTTAATTTTTGGAGGATAAATTCTAGGTTTTCAAAAAGGGGCCTTTCCATCGACGCGCTAATAAACATCAAAGAAGTGTGGACTCATGGCCTTTTGTAATCAAAAGAATGGATTTGTTAGAAGGTTTCAACCAAATGCAATTGGCAAGTGTAGAACCAAATTCCACAATCTCTGCTAACATTCTCTGAAGCCCGTGCCAAATTGAATATTCATTTCGATGGTGGAATCTTGTCAAATGTTGTCATCAAAGAGATGTTTAGAAACTTTCATACAAATGCGATCTACAGTTCAAAAGATCATAAGGACTCCGGTGCCGCGACTTCTTTCATTGTTGGGAATCTTCAAGTTTTCTGAACCTTTCCTTAATGCTCAAAGTTCAGAATCTGCTTCGACCCCGACTAGTCAGCATCTTCACGCTATCCATTTTTCAAGGCATCGTCAACACGTCAGATTGCTCGTGTGGCATACAATGAGAATGTCTTTTCAGGAGTTGTGATATTTGAGCTCAAATCTTGAGACTCGTTTTTCAATATATAAAATTAATGAGGCATTAATTACCTCTTAAATGACAAGTGTAACAGAGTTCATTAAGGTGGTGGCACGACATTAACAAGCTTAAAAACCATCATTACCCCCTGACGTGATTGAATAAAGGTGGCGGTGCTCTCGGAATTCAATTTTCTTACTAGTTAGGTTTTTCTTTAGAATGGGACTTCTTGCCAACAACAAAATTTGGGATGATGAACCTTTGCCTGTTCTGCAACCTGATTTACAATGGCCTGAGGATGAGCAGATTGATATCATCTCTCAGCTGCGCACAGCCGCTTGGAAAGAGAAACCCAGTTATGCTGAATATCGCAGGACAATCGACGTTCTGGAAGAGGAAGAAGAACATGCTGAACTACGTCAACTCTTTCTAGAAATTCGCTTGGAATTGAGGGCTAGAGAAGCCTAATGCCACTTGTCTTGAAGTCCTTTGTAATTAGTGATAATATTGCAATTTTTGATATGATGTAACCGTTTCCATTTTTAGGAGGTCACTTTCTTGATAACGATTATTCAAAAAAGGCCATTTTCGAATAGTTACAATTTTTGGGAAGTTATATAAGCAAGTTTTATTAGAAGTCATAGGGGGGCAGATATATATTTTTTAGCCCAGTCTATGTATGAAAGTTTTACAGAAACTTTGAGTTTTGTGATATTGAAGGAATGAAGAATTACTTGTAGAACTTTGTGTCTTCGAGTATCTTCTATGATTGCAATTGTTCCTATGTCAATTAGTAATCTATATTTAATACCGCTTCTTTTATGTTGGCCTGTGTTAAGGAAGAATATAGTTGTATCATTAAATCAATTCATTCTTGTTTGTGAATGTTAGATAGATGGGCTGTGTATCATTTATTTACATTCATTTCTTTACGAAATTCATTGTTCGCATCTATCTCATGGTTATGAATAGGTGTTAGTATACCTTTCCTGCTTTCTGGTGAAAAGCATACCTCGTATTTTCATTCATTGTATATCTTGAGAGGGAGTTGTACCTCTAAAATTCAGAGGAAAGTTGTCAATACCATGGTAACTTCTCCAACTGTTGGTGCTATTTGTCCTTTTATTTTGGGCATTTTGAGTCATTTTCTATAGCTATTTGCAAAGCACAAATTTGTAAACCAACAGATTTTTGGCAACTCTATTGGGGATGAGGTTGAAGATCATTGCTATTGTGTTCCCAAAAAATTTGAAGGTGCCTCCACAAGGACGGAGGCTAGCGGCTCTGTGAAATGAAATATACTCAGAAACATTCTGTTCCACCGAAGATCTATGCTGATTTAATTTTCAGATTTGCACTATGGCTTTGATTTCTTCCTAGCCATGGGGAAATCACTTTGGGCCTCTTTCTTTGCCTGTATATTCACCGTTGCCTAAAGGATCGAGAAAGCATTTTCTAAAATTCATTGGAGAGGGCTCTCAAGATACTGAAGAACACATTCTAGCATTTATAGTTGCATGCGGCATTTTGGGGGTAAGTGAAGAAAATATTTTTGTAAGATTATTTATTGAATCTTTGATTGGGCTTGCAGTAGATTGGTTTTTTTACTTAGAAGATAAGTGCATAATTGATTGGGATTCTTTGAAGAAGACGTTCTTGGCAAGATATAAGGGTCCCATTGATGAAATTGCTCTGCTGAGTCATTTTTTTAGTATTCATAAGCGAGGAGGAGAATCCATCAGAGATTTTGTGGATAGATTCAACAGGCTGCTCAAAAGGATTCCAACTTCCATTCAACCAAGTGAGCAACTTCAGCTTTGTACTTTTATTTCTTCTCTGCATTCTAATGTTCAATTTGAGTTGAGACGAAGTAAAGTAAGAAATATTAAAATTGCACAAGAGGCTGTGAAAATTGAAGACAACTTGATTATAAGTGGGTTATGGAAATCAAATCTGGTTGTGAGTAATTTGAATAGTGAACCTGTGAAAAAGTCTATAATGTGTAAACAAAGTTTTTAGCTTGTATGTTCCCAAAATACACAACATTTACCTACTGAAGATTGCAATCTCAATGTTTTTAGCTCAGAGCACATTGGTAGAAATGAGAATGTGGCCGAAAGTAAACCTCTTATGAATAAAAGAATTGAGGCATATTGTTTGCATTTCGAAGATAAAAATGAATCTAAAAGCTCCTCAAGTGATGAAGAAAATGGGCCATTCCCTCATGATGTGAATTCTAATAATACAAATAGTGTTGTTTTGTCATCCTTATCTTGTGCAGAAATAGAATCATTCATTTTTGCTGTTGATGAAGAACAATTAAAAGAAGCACAACATGAAGAAGAAGTGTTGAATATTTATTTTCCAAAATGCCTGCAAGTTGAATACGAAACCTTCACATTTTCTGAGCAGCATGACATAGAAGTATGGCTGCAAGAAAAGGTTAGAGATGGTTGTATCTTTGAAACTTTTTATTTTGAAAATCTGAATGCCGAAAATTTTAAACAAGAAATAAAAAATGTTGTGGGTAGCCATGATAACTTTAATGAAAATGATCAAATGGATGAACACGTTGAACCCCACATTGTGTATGTTTTGAACTGGTATCTCAATGCAAGTGAAGATGAATTTTTGCGTGGAGAAGAGAATGCCATTTCTAATCTGCAAATTATAGACAGAGATGATGAAGTGCAACATGAAACTACTGTGTCTAATCCTACAGAAAAAGAAGAGATTGTTTTAGTTGGGGACGAGATTAAGCTACAAGAAAATATTATTTGTAATACAGATTCTCAGTTGGATTCACTTCCAGTTTTACATGAGACACATATAGCTGGTGATTGGTCTTCCAGTGATTTCACCAATTGTTTTTAGGCATGGGATATCAATTTACTTGCTGTAGAGAGAGGTGATTATATGTAGGAAAATGTTGGGGCAGCCAGAGTATGTTCTTTATCTTATGATGTTTGTGCGGGTTGTCCAATCCGGGGGCTGGTTTCTCCGTGCTTGCAAAATCAAGTGTATTATGACATTATACATGAAGTCATTCAGACAGATGCTAGTGATTATGTGCTGGATAATGCTGATATGAGTCATCAAATCGGAGAAGTGTACAATGAAAAATGGCTTTTTGGGCATCAAGACACATCCAAAGAGTTTTTAGGTGAAGTTATTTTTATCAGTTTGATCATGGTGGTTGTCAATTGTCAACTGGTTGCTTGTGGGCTACTCATTCATCTGACATTATTTCGCACAGGTAGCTATTTCCCCCAGTCGGTTAATGGATTTGCATGATCGTTCTGGAGCAATCTGAGGTAGGGTCTTCATGACCATGTACATATTAGGAGTTTTGGTGTGCTGGTAGTATAGTTGTTTCCTTTCCATGTTTGTGTCGTTTTTGGCTTGTTTTGGCTCCTTTGTCCCCTGTGCGGTCTGACTCTGTTCCTCAATGGATTTATGCACTGGTCCTCATTCAAGGTTCTAGGTTGCTTGCTTCATCCTTCTCAGTCCTTGTCCCCAATCAGAGCCTGTTGTTACCCCTTATTTTATTTCTAAGTCCCATTTACCTATGTTGTTCACCTTCATGATTTCTAGGTCCCAAAGGTTATGAATTTTCACCATCGCGCCTCAGAAAAGTCTTTGAAGTCGTGAATGTTGCAAGTTCCCTACCCTAGGCGCTGTTTCCCTAAGTTTTCTAACAATATCACTAGGTTTTGGAGTTTCGAAACCCCGCGATCCCGCGATTTCATATTCCTTATGCTATGTCACGCAACCGCTTGGTTTTCTCTTGTGTTATCGCTAATTCACGGGTTTTCTAAACTTTATAACCCGCGACTCAAGGTTCTAAAGTTCTTAAAAGTAGCGACTTGGCGGCTTGAATTTCAAACTTAATTTTTGGAGGATAAATTTTGGGTTTTAAAAAAGGGGCCTTTCCATTGACACGCTGATAAACATCAAAGAAGTGTGGACTCATGGCCTTCTTTAATCACAAGAATGGATTTGTTAGAAGGTTTCAACGAAATGCAATTGGCAGGTGTAGAACCAAATTCCACGATCTCTGCTAACATTCTTTGAAGCCTGTGCCAAATTGCATATTCATTTCGATGGTGGAATCTTGTCAAATGTTGTCATCAAAGAGATGTTCAGAAAATTCCATACAAATGCGATCTACAATTCGAAAGATCATAAGGACTCCGGTGCCGCAACTTCTTTCATTGTTGGGAATCTTCAAGTTTTCTGAACCTTTCCTTAATGCTCAAAGTTCAGAATCTGCTTTGACCCCGACTAGTCAGCATCTTCACGCTATCCGTTTTTCAAGGCATCGTCAACACGTCAGATTGCTTGTGTGGCATACAATGAGAATGTCTTTTCAGGAGTTGTGATATTTGAGCTCAAATCTTGACTCATTTTTCAAGATATGAAATCAATGAGGCATTAATCACCTCTTAAATGACAAGTGTAACAGAGTTCATTAAGGTGGTGACATGACATTAACAAGCTTAAAAACCATCATTACCCCCTGACGTGATTGAGTAAAGGTGGCGGTGCTCTCAGAATTCAGTTTTCTTACTAGTCAGGTTTTTCTTCAGAATGGGACTTCCTGCCAACAACGAAATTTGGGATGATGAACCTTTGCCTGTTCTGCAAGCTGATTTACAATGGCCTGAGGAGGAGTAGATTGATATCATCTCTCAGCTGCGCACAGTCGCTTGGAAAGAGAAAACTAGTTATGCTGAATATCGTGGGACAATCGATGTTCTGGAAGAGGAAGAACATGCTGAACTAGGTCAACTCTTTCTGGAAATTCGCTTGGAATTGAGGGCTAGAGGAGCCTAATGCCACTTGTCTTGAAGTCCTTTGTAATTAGTGATAATATTGCAATTTTTGATATGATGTAACTGTTTCCATTTTTAGGAGGTCACTTTCTTGATAACGATTATTTGAAAAAGGCCGTTTTTGAATAGTTACAATTTTTGGGAAGTTATATAAGCGAGTTTTATTGGAAGTCACAGGGGGGCAGATATATTTTTTTTTAGCCTAGTCTATGTATGGAAGTTTTATAGAAACTTTCAATTTTGTGATATTGAAGGAGTGGAGAATTACTTGTAGAACTTTGTGTCTTCGAGTATCTTCTATGATTGCAATTGTTCTTTGTCAATTAGTAAGCTATCTTTAATACTGCTTCTTTTATGTTGGCCTCTGTTAAGGAAGAATATAGCTGTATCATTAAATCAATTCATTCTTGTTTGTGAATGTTAGATAGATGGGCTGTGTATCATTTATTTACATTCATTTCTTTATGAAATTCATTGTTCGCATCTCTCATGGTTATGAATAGGTGTTAGTATACCTTTCCTGCTTTCTGGTGAAAAGCGTAACCCGTATTTTCATTCATTGTATATCTTGAGAGGGAGCTGTACCTCTAAAATTCAGAGGAAAGTTGTCAATACCATGGTAACTTCTCCAACTGTTGGTGCTATTTGTCCTTTTATTTTGGGCATTTGGAGTTATTTTCTATAGCTATTTGCAAAGGACAAATCTGTAAACCAACAATAATGAGTTTCCATGTTGCATTGATTTGTGATCTATGAGTTATGCAATTTGTGGATAGGTGCAACCCATTGATTGTAGTGAGAATATCAAATGTAGACTGTCTATATCCACAAGATTAGTTCAATGTTGATGCAAATTTTGTTAGTTGGCCTTGTCTGTGATCATTTGTGCATTAGTATGTTGCACTGGGATGAGAGGATGGATGATTAGAGTGCCCGGGATAGTCGGTTGTTGGGACTTTTAGCATGTTTATCATGATGTCATTGATAGCTTGGTTACATGGTTTAGTGTGAGCTTTTGATAGTGATCGTTTGGTTGTTTATCTTCTTGGCTTGGAGATCTTGGTTCTACTAGTTCTCTAGAGCTACTAGTGTGAATGCATAAAATAAAAATCAAATAATGAATAAATGCATCAAGGAACCTACTCCATATTCAACATCACATCAAGAGCAAGTAACTAAAGAAAATAAATGAAACAATATTACCAAAGTAGTCTTTGTTGCCCTTGATATTTGATAATGATCTTTGAATTGTTGATAATGTTGATTACTCACACTAGTAGCATAACAATACTTGAAAGCTAGATAGTTCTCAAAATCCTCTAGATCCAAATCCAGGTGCTCTAGGAGAAAATGACTTGATTGATAGTGATATTTATATGATCTTGGATGTGGGAAGGATATGACCTATTTTCATGAGGTCAGCTAAGACTAATAGATAAAAGTGTATAAGGATTAGAGTAAGTAAAAAATAATTAATTAAATAATAAAATTATTTAATTAATTATACGACAAGGTGGGAGAAATAAATAATTAAATAAATGTGGCTAAAGGGAAGCATGGACTAAATTAATTAAATATATTGACTAAAATTAGTTAAATAAATAAACATAATTTATGTAATTAATTGGCTAATGAAAGAGGAATGAAAGGGGCCTAGGATGAAAGATGTCGCAAGGTGAGTGTCTAGGTGATGTCGTAAGGACAATGTTTGAGATGATGTTGCGACTAAAAGAAGTAACATCATTTCAAAGAAGATAGGATATGGAAGATTGGAAAGGGATGCCCCAACCACTTAGATGAGTGACGAGGAAGAACAATGGAACAATGGGAGAATGGGATGATGGGATTGGGATGCCCCCTTGAGAGGATAGGTGGGTTAAAAGAAGACAGGGAGGCTCTTGAAATGGATGAGATTAATTGGACGAGGGAGAAAAGGATTAAAAAAGACGGTGAAAGAAAAAAGTTATGTTGCATTAGGTGAGCAATCATGATTTTTAATATAGCACTAGACATTATGCACCAAGGAATAAAGACCAGGCTGACGATGTGTCTTGTGCATAAAAGGATGCCCCCATTGCATCACAAGGCATTTGACAACCTTAGTGAGTATTGTGATGAGACAACCGATAAGGTCACAAGCAACCTTATGCCATATAGCACCATGATATGGAAGACCACGATACCGTTGTGGCAAGTAGGTTGGAAGGACTAATGTATATGCAAGATAAAATGATAATGTAGATGCAAGATAAAATGATGATGCAGATGCAAGATAAAATGATAATGTACACAAACAAATATATGCCGTTGGGCACCATGACGCCATTGTGACAATATGTTGTAAGGACTGATACAAATGCAAGTAAAATGATAACACACACAAGCAAGCATACACAAATGATAGAAACAAACCAAGTTGTTACCCTTGCGAAGCTGAAAACCCATGATTGATTGGTTGGATAAGGATAGTATTGTCATTGTGGGGAATGATATATCCTTAGAACAACACAACGATAGGGAACGATATATCCCAAAGATGATGATTGATTGAGTTGACAAGGTTGGAAACAAAATTGAAGTATGCTTTTGGATGATTTAACAAGATTGTTTGACTAGATTGGTATGGATTAAACTTTGCTTGCATTTGGATTTATTGCTTGGATTTTTGTATGTTTTTGATTTTTTTTTGGATTTTTGACGTGATTTTTTTTTTTTAGATTTTTGACATGTTTTGATTTTTTTTGGAATCTAGTGTTTTTGTTATGGTATGGTTGAATGAAGGAATTGGATGGATGAAGGAGTGGTGATAGTAGAGTGAGAGGTATAGTGGGAAATGGACTTGTGGCAATTGTGAGATAAGTGGGGTGAAAGGATTTGATCATGGAAGGTGGTGAAAGTATCATGGAATGAATGTGGCGTAGGACCAACAATCTCACTTTTAGGGAGTTTCTTTGGGCTTTCTTTGATTCCCAAATTTATTTTCTCTTCTTCAAGTAAATTCTCTTGTGATGCTAGGGGCAAGATGAATTTTTCTTTGACTTTTGATACCCTAGAGATATATAGCATGTTTTTTCTCTTTGAAGTCCAATGCTTTAGTATTCTTTTGATTTTTTGATTTTGTATTTGTAGGACTAAGGAGCTCATTATTTTGACAAGTAACGTGAGAGATGGTGTGCCGAAATGTGTATGTAGAAAATGGAAATCAAATAAGGAACAAATGCATCAAGAAACCTACTCCATATTCAACATCACATCAAGAGCAAGTAACTAAAGAAAATAAATGAAACAATATTACCAAAGTAGTCCTTGTTGCCCTTGATATTTGATAATGATCTTCGAATTGTTGATAATGTTGATTACTCACACTAGTAGCATAATAGTACTTGAAAGCTAGATAGTTCTCAAAATCGTCTAGATCTAGATCTAGGTGCTCTAGGGAGAAAATGACTTGATTGATAGTGATATTTATATGATCTTGGATGTGGGAAGGATATAACCTAATTTTTATGAGGTCAGCTAAGACTAATAGATAAAAGTGTATAAGGATTAGAATAAGTAAAAAATAATTAATTAAATAAATGTGGCTAAAGGGAAGCATGGACTAATTTAATTAAATAAATATAATTTATTTAATTAATTTAGGAAATGGATAAAATGGGCTAAAATTAATTAAATAAATAAAGATAATTTATTTAATTAATTGGCTAATGAAAGAGGAATGAAAGGGGCCTAGGATGAAAGATGTCGCAAGGTGAGTGTCTAGGTGATGTTGTAAGGACAAAGTCAATTTTAAGTGTCTACAACTGATATTGCAGTTGAGTGTGTGTGGACCATGGGCGATCTTCACTTAGGAGATGGTTATCATGATACCATGTGTAGCTTAGTATCACGGTTTAATGGGAGCTTTGGTAGTGATGTAGATTCATCACTCGGTGATGGATAATCTTTTGTAGTGGTTGTGAGTGTCAAGGAAAGGATCTTGGATCATGATTCTTATACACAATGAGAGTGCTTTGACATCCTAAGTTCTATTGTTAGGAGATGGTTATCTTCATGTGATTGGAGATATTGACATCTTGGTTTTCCATGGAGGAGTCTTTGAGTCTTTGGTTGAGGTGTTAGTTTTTGACTTGTTGGTTTTGACAGTTGATCCTTGGTTGAGAGGATGTTTGGTATTGTGTATTGGTTTACTCTTGATTCTAGATTAGAGTGTTGACATGATACATGTTCTCTTAGGAGTAGAATATGTTCATTGGAGCATGTGATCTTCTAGGAGGAGATGTTAGATCATAATGTCTTGATGTGTTCTTGATTCTACAGTTGGAGCTTTGACAATGGTTTGGTTAGTTCTCTAGGTATTGAGTACATTGGTCATTTTTGGATCTTCATGATATGGTGGTGTTGCATTTGGAGCTTAGCATGGATTGATCCATTGTATGTGCTTATGTATACTTTGAGACTTGGGTGATGCTAGAGTTCTCTTGGGTTTAGAGACATTGTTGAGATGATTACTCTTTGGAGGTTTTAGTAAAAATTCCAGGGAGCCTTCACCTGGATATGGACATGAGTTTATGACGGGCTTAAGAGAAGATTGCTCTTGGAGAGAGTCATTGTGGCTTGGTGTATCTTGGAGGAGCATTTTCATTCCTCACTCATGGTCTACTTGGTGGATAATTATTTGAGAGGTATTTGTCCATCCTATTTTTAGATGTATTATGTTTTATGCTTTAACTTCTCATGTATATGGACTTAAGCTATGTTAGTTTTCGAGGGTTCATTTGAAAAGTGTTTGGCATGGTGATCTCCTTGTGTGTATGAGTTTGATTTATGATGTCATTTATGAGGATATTAGGAGATGTTTATTGGGTTGATTCTTGGTTTTGGGAATGGATTTGAGTTTGACCTTCCTTGGTTAGAGAGGTTTACATCCATGTTGGCTACATGATACATATGTTTTGTTTGATCTATGTGGTTAAACAGTTGGGTGTTGTTAAGGATTTTTATTTGGGGTTGTAAAGGAGATCATACTTGACATTGTTTATCTCTTTGAGGTGTTGGTAGGACATGTTATGTGATATGATTTGTAGGTCTTCTCTCTTTGTTCTATGGCTACTTCTTGGAGGTTCTTGTTCACATGATTTGTTGTAGTGGACTTGGGAGAGTTATGGTGACACGTTGTGAGGGACTATGCAGTGGTTTGTGTTGCATGCATGTATCATTGTGATTGTTCTTTCTTACTACATGGTATGATCATGAGCCACACCTTGGTATAAGTGTTGATTGGTAGACTTGGCATACCTTCATCTATCTTTAGATTTGACATTACCCATGTAGTGGGAGTTCCTGGATGTATATATTATTTTTTGATAGGTTTTATACAGGGAGCTTGTGATTGTGGTTTATGGGTTGGATATGTTGTTGGCATGAGTTTACTAATGTTGTTGGATACCTTTTGAGGTATGGATGGTTGGACGTATTAGCATTTTTTATGATTTCTATTTCCAATCATGTGGGTTTTTTCCTTGGCAACAACTTGGAGCCCTTGTTATCACTTGGATTTGAATTAACCCAATGACTTGCATAGTTGTATGAATTTCCTTCAATGTCATCATAATAGTCTTGAGCTATTGGATGCAACGAGTCCAAATCAGTTGTGGTGGGCCCTCTCCTTTTGGTTCCATCAAGTATTGACCTCTTGAGTTTTGAGATTGACGATATATGTTGAGCATGAAGCACATGGTTTTGTAACATACGTTGCCGACTAATATCAAGTTGTAAGCTATGAATTCATGTTATTTTCTAGAATTTGATGGGTGAGTTTATGGACTTGTGTATCTATTGAGCTTTGATAATGTGATGTAGGAAAAATTACTCCTCAATTGAACATATCAATCAAGGGAGATACATTAGGGTTTTGTAAGCTAATGTTTTACACAAAATCTGTCTACAGAACCACTTTATATTTTAACAAAAGTGAATATCAATAAATAAAAATT
Source organism: Cunninghamia lanceolata (assembly GCA_027924645.1). NCBI lineage: Eukaryota > Viridiplantae > Streptophyta > Pinopsida > Cupressales > Cupressaceae > Cunninghamia > Cunninghamia lanceolata. The sequence goes on along the minus strand of BSBN01001721.1, from coordinate 95,077 downwards.
TGAGAAATGAAGTACATAAATGAAAAGACATAATTATAAGGAACCTGGCATCAGGTGGATAGCCTCACTGTCTAGGATGACAACTCGCCATGTGGACGTCTGTGCGCTGTGCAGTAGTTTGCATGACGTGGGTATTGTACGGATTAGTGATCTCAACACTCGTGCCAGTCTTTTCAGTCCTTCCTCCTGTTGTCAAACTTCTTGACGAAACCTACAAATGCATAGACAAGAGAGAGGGTTGAGATGTATAGGAGTTTGCCTCAGTCAAACCCTGTTTTCAGTGTTTCCACCTCAACGACAGTCAGAGATATAGATTGATAAAAAGTGTGTGCTCTAATTCTAAGTGTGTCTAGAATTGTTATGAGCAGTGACAAGCAAATTTGACAAGATATATATAAATGAAATACAATTTATTCTATTCAATGAAATGCCATGCAATAGTTATAATCAAACATTGAGTGCAAGAGAACAATGGAGTGAGCAACAATGAGAGTGTGAGTGATGATTTTGGGAGAGTTTCACTAGTACGTGAGTTTGATCTCTATTTTGTTAGAGCTTTGCTATGAAAAGAAAATTGATATTTTGCAATGGCACATCTAGCTTAAATAGAGAGGGCAAAGGCAAAAAATCAAGGAAAGGAGTCATTTGGGCACGAATAAGTATTATGAAAATCTCGTCGAATTTGCAAGTAAAAAGACAACTTCTAAAATGATTGCAAGATTGACAGAGGCTTTTGGGACATCTACGCGTGGCACAGATGTCTGCACTAAGCACCAAAGTCTTGTTAATTTCAGTTCTTGAAAGGTCTAATCAACTTGGGATAGAGCCAGGATTTTGACACTTTAATGGTTTTTGAGCATGATAAACGGAAAGGGTCAAAGCAATGCAAAGGTACATCTCGTGGGTTGAGGGTAAGGCCAAGGCTAGAAATGAACCTAAAACATGCTAAAGGCATGGACACTAAAGCGAGTACCAAACATAGCATGAAATTGTGAGCAGGTACAATTCATGACGTTGCATATATAAAGAGTTATAGTGGATGGTGTATGATCATTCTAGGGAATGAGCTTAGATGACTTGAGATCAATGATGTTAAGTTCCTTGTGAGCTAAATCCATGGTCACATGTTTTTGATATGACAAACCCAATAAATGTTGCAATGAAGCTCAATGCTTACTTAGTGGGGCATGATGCTTCATGGAAGAGCTCATTTTTATATGTTGTGATGTTCTTATGTTTTTCAAGGAGATCAGAGAGCCATTGTTGAGATCTTATCGAATGACTTGCAATTCTCAAAGGTTGTCAAAGCTTCCAAGATCTTAGTGATGCACCATTGGCTAGTTTGTAACCATGTCATCTTGTGGTCAGATCCCCCTTATATACTTGCAAGTTCTTAGTGGTGTCATGAGAAGTTCTCATTAGTGTAGAGTGACATGTGGTCTTGGGAGTTTGATAAGTAATGATGATGTTAGCAGATGACAACCATTTGATCTATGATTATTTTGGAAGATTGTGTGACTCACAAAACCTCTTGAGGTGTCAGAGATCCTGGATGTTTGGGATGGTACTAATTGTGTGATCAAGAGTCGTGTTGTAGCATCCTACAACCCATGCACTCTCATGAAAACATTTACAATATCGCCAATTAGCTATTGTACCATTGGTTGGTGCTGTTGTGTTAGTATAAGGGTTGGTCCTAGTTCATTGCTTGTATGTGTTACTTGTCACTTGCGCCCTTATTGGCTATAATATTGCAGTGGTAGGACTTGAGAGCTTAATTGTATACACAAGGGTGATGCCATAATTGTGGGTTGCAAGATCTTATGGTGATTTGGATGATCCATAGGACCCCACATCTTAAAGAGGAAAAATCTTATTATATCTAAATGGGATTGTGCAAATCGTTCATCTCATTAAGATGAATGGTCCTCACGCCTCCATGGATACTATAAATTTTTGTGGAATTAATAAACTTAGTGTTTCCTGGCTCAAATGCATGAATCAACATGAACCCATTACAACCTCTTTGTTCACTTTGTGAATTCTAGAACATTAAATTTGTAGGAAGCTTGTAATGACTTACTAAAGGTAATTAATATTGTCATTGGATCACATTCCCCTATTGTAGATAAAATTAGAGAGATTAAGTTTTAAATAATTGGTTTATTTATAGTAGCCCGATTGGGGTGTTACATCTTCATTGGACATCCTTTCCTATTAATGTTTTCGACATCTTAAAAAGGAACGACATCTATTGGGCTACATGGAGCATTGCTAGGCAAATAACCCAAGTTCTAATATATTCCCATGAAGTAATGATTTCAATATTTTTCCATACAAGAATTATTTAAAATATTTATTTCTTCATTGGATAAAATATTTGTATCCTTTATATGATATATTTTAGTTTGTATATGTTGGATATGTGTTGTATACTTTGTATAGTCTACATTTCTTATGTTCACTCTATCATATTTAACTGGATATGTATTGTATACTTTGCATGTTCTAAATTCTTATATTCACCTCTTGTTTTCAAATGGATTATTTATGTTTTGTAAGGAGAGAGGATCCATGGAAGGTGTTAATTAGAAATAATGTTAGCTCTAGTATCCCTAAAGAAAAACTTGGATGGAAAAGTCATCATACTTGGGATTTATTGTTTGGTCCTTTTACGGCTAGTTAGTTGGTCCACCTATATTTAGCTCAATTTAGAAGTCTTGAGAGTTTGTGAAAAGCTTCATTAAAGGGCACATGGATTTTCAATTGATAATGGGCTTGCCCATGTTTCTAGATATATTTGGAGGAATTTGAAATATAATGATAAACTTCTTGATGTGATAAGAGAATGCTTTGCAAAAGTGTGGGCCTCTAAAGGAATTCAAAATTTTGACAATATTTTGGGTAACAAGGGGCTACTCCCTTGGAAACATATTAGGGATAAGTATATCTTACTAGAGATTCAAATAACTTATACAATAATTTAGAACTCCATTGGGAAATCTTCCATTGTGTTGAAAGAGTATATTGATGTTGACAATTGGTAAACATTGAGTATCATTGTGCATGAATTGTATGTATTTGTGTTGAGGTTGCATGGTTGGACAATTCCTATTTGGACCCTCCATCTGTGAGTACATCACCAAACTAATGCACCCTTTACCTATTTATATATATACCACAATTCGAAGTACATTTACATTTTTTGTTGCAACAAGCATACAACATGTTAAGCCTCAACTGGTTGATTAAAACATAAATTAGCACTTTCACATGAGTGTGGCTACCAACATGATCTTCCTTGGATAGATCTCACTTCTCTTGCTTTGCTTTAAGATTATTAGATATTATCTAGTCCTCATGATCCCTCCTTGCCCCTTGTTTCTCTACAAATGATTTAAACCTCTTTATATAGCGAATACTTGATGTAAAAGGTTCTAGGATGATGTAGAATGAGAAATGCCATTCCAAACAATGAAATGCTAAACAAGGCCTTCTATGAGACCAATAAGGCCTCTCAAATGATTCTCCTTTGGTGCAAGGTTCCAAATCTTGACACACATCTCATAGACCTCTCTTAGATAATCTAGCATGCCATAAAGCTAAACAATCATAGAAAATCAAATGGACACATGGACATGCTTGTGGTACTCTACTCATGTTTTGGACACAACCACAAGGTGTTCTAATCAATATGCAGTATCGTACAAATGATCCTCGTTTGTTGGTCTAAGTGCCCACTAAAGACTGTGTCAATAAATTCCAACTACAAAATACCAAAATAACTAGAAAAGAAGCTACTAAACTAAAACGAAATACTTTGGTTGATGCAAGATTGCTCACATGCTTGGGATGCTTTTGCATCAAACATCCTAAGTAAGTGATTTCTAAGCATAGTGCTCACAAATAAGTGTTGACTGATAGAAACTCTCTTTAGGCTAGTAAACCAACCATAATGCACCTTTAACACATGAATATGTTTTTAGAATCAACTTTGCACTACTCCCTTAATCTCTATCAAATTTGTCCTTATCCACCAACCTAGATCTTCCAATATTTCTTCATATTTTTCTTTAGAATCCTCATGTCTTATTGTAACTCCAAATTCCTCTTTTGTCCTACCACAACGACACATTTTCATCTATTCTAGTTTGAACATCCTTCTTATCATTTTATAAGTTACTACTTCTGTTGCCAATCTCAATGACCACAACTCCTATTTCTTCAACAAGTCTTCTATTGACATCCACCTCTTTGTTTTCACTCATCAATCTTCCGACCTTCCAAATATTCTACAACATCTAATTCCAAGTTTTCATACTTTTTTTGAAATTAATGTTCAATATCTCTCTTTAATAACAACTCCACTTAACATAGGAATCTCCTGAATCTGCATCTTCCCCTTATAGTAGGTCTTTTCCAACCCCTTCTACTTCATGTGACATCCTTTCTTGAGAATGAATTTGATACCAAATGTTAGAAATGAAGGTGAAAAACTATAGAATGGAAATTTGATTTAAATTGTTATAAATCCAGTGTAGAACCAAATGGAGATTATAGGAAATCAAATCAACAATACAAAGAAATAAAGGAACATAAAAACTGAACACATAACACAGTATTTACGTGGAGAAACCCTTTCGAGAAAAAACTCCACACAAGAAGAGGTGCTCTAGTCTGTATTAACTTCGATAGAGTTTACAATACATCACTAACAACCTCCTCTTCAGTTTTCAATCCAACGACACTTGTTTTTTCAATCTCAACTCTCTACCACACCCCAGTGATGCAGAAGCATCCTAGGTTGAAAGGCAATCTTGCATCAACCCAAAAAAATTTGTTTCTTTTCTTTTCTTGCATTTTAGTCAATTCAGTCTCAGTAGATTGCACCTTATTCTACCGCATGATCATTTCACAGTATAAAGATTCAACATTATGTCATCTACATCATATCTGAATTTCATGAGGTTTGCGATTGTCTGCGGAAAGTTATCGCTATCAGAATACCGTCAGAACTCACAGAACAAAGCATGCAACATTCAGTATGAGCATATAGAGTTTGCGACACCTTCCCGTGACTTGCGGTGCCAAATGGAACATCTCACAAGGAAGTTCGGGACCAAAGACATCTTCGTTCAGAACCATGTGTTCCTTCAAAACGCAGATCATTACCACATGATTAAGGATGACCTACACGTTTCATCAAGCATTGGGTTTGGAACCTCTTTAGGCTAATGCAGAGCATTCATTAGATGCATTAGGATAGTAGTGAATAATATAGATCTTTAGTCTTTAGTAGTGGGTTTGTAGAAGGTACTTCAAAGCTATATCTTTCATGCAACTTATAGCAAGCCGGAGGACACATGTGAGCGCATAGTAGTCCACATATTGCCGACATGTGAAGATTGTAATTATTCATGGCATTGAATCAATATATTTCTAGGTGATAGTCTATTCTTTGTGTTTTCCATTGTGTTTACTCTAAGGCTCCACGGTAGGACAATCCTATTTTTGGACCCTCCACCCGTGACTGCATCAAGTGGTATCAGAGCAAAGTTCGCAAATCTTTTGGGAAGAAGGCATTCCAATAGATGTTGAAGTGAATAGATCACCGACCAGAGGTAGTCTGCATGGTTTGTAAATAGAGTGCTGATTGTGAGGCAGTTTCAACCTTGTAGTCAGATTGCCGAATTGAGGTTGGATCCGAGCAAGATATGCCACTGAGGAGGATGCCACTGACTGGAGGCAGTCTTCATGTGTTTGTCAATAGAGCGCCGATTGTGGCAATTTCAACCTTGTAGTTAGATCACCAAATTGATGTCGGATCTGAGGAAGAGATGCCATTGAGGAGGATGCCTATTATGGACAATGTTGCTAGAAGAATGGAAGAAATGATAGAGATGATGAGAACAATGAAGGTCAGATTGGATGCTGTAGAAGAGGATAGAAGGAGAGGTCTAAACCCTACACATGAGGATGAAAGTGATGATGATGAATTAGCAGCTCAAGCTGCCGACCAAAATGAAGAAACCATAGAAGAAGAAGAATCAAATCAGGTAAAGATGTTGAAAGCTATTTCTAAGATTGGTAAGAAACTTAGAATGGAAATTTCAAACTATGTGGGAAATTTGAACCCTGAGGAGTTGATTGATTGGATAAATGACATGGAGGAATACTTTGAGTATGAAGAAATTGAAGATCCAGAAAGAATGAGATTTGCAAAAAACTAAGTTAAAAGGACATGCTGCTATTTGGTGGAAAGAAGTTTAGTTGGATAGAAATAGGAGAGGAAAAGAGAAAATCATAAAATGAGATAGGATGGTGACAATTGAAGGATCAGTTCATACCTACTGACTATGAATTATGATTGTTGAAAAGATTGCAAAACTGAAGGCAAAAGGAGAAGACAGTGAAAGAGTACACTGAAGAGTTCCAAAAGATGATTATTAGGACTGGATGTAGTGAAGAAAGCAAGGAGAAAGTGGCACAATACATAAATGGACTGAGAATAAACACTCAAGAAGAACTAAGTTTGGTAAGTGTGACAACAGTGGAGGCATATCAATTTGCGCTGAAAGTGGAAGAAAAGTCAAACAAGAGGCATGAGAAAAGACAGAGAGGTAGAGGAGTAAAGTTCCAGAGAGGCAGAACACAATGCAGGGAAGGAAGATCATATGCAAAGAAAAACAAAGAGAGTAGCCCATACGACAAAGAAGAAAGAGACAAACATTCATATCACCAAGGGAGAGATGACAAAAGTTTCTACCGCAACAATAGAGGAAGTCATAATTCTTACCGCAATGGATACTAGAGAGATGAAAGAGGGTTTGACAAAATATCATTCAAAGGAACTTGTTTAAAGTGTGGAGGCGAAGGACACCAAGCATTTGAATGTCATCAAGGGAGTACTAACAAAAGGACAAATAATAGTGCAAGAGTAACATATGCAGAGGATGAACCAGTTGGATCACCTAGTTTAGTAGGAAAGCCAGAGAAGGGTGAATCATTGGTCATGAGGAGAGCTTTGTTGCAAGCAGAAATGACTAAGAAGCCACGACAAAGGAAAAGTTTGTTCCATACAAGATGTAAATCAGGAGGTAAATGTTGTAAAGTTATCATTGACAGTGGTAGTACAAACAATTTGGTTTCATAAGAGATGGTGAGGAACTTGAATCTAGAGAGGCTAAAACATCCAAAGCCCTACAAGATAGGATGGATTCAAGATGAGCACAAGATACTGGTGAGTGAACAGTGTTTGGTGAAATTTCATATAGGATCTTATAATGATGAGGTATTGCGTGATATTATGTTGATGGATGTATGTCATATATTGTTGGGAAGACCATGGTAGTATGATAGAAACGCAATGCATGATGGAAGGAAGAAGACCTATACTATAACATCAAATGGGAAAAGACATATCTTGATACCTTTGGAAGAAAAGCACAAAAGTGAAGTATGTGGCAATGCTAGGATCTGTTTAGTGGATGGAAGGAAATTTTTGGATGGATTGAGACATGAGATCATGTGTTTTGCATTGATTTCAAAGAAGTGTGGTACCCAAAGTGTAGAAACCACTACCGCAAAAGAAGAACCACCACATAAGGAAATAACTGAATTATTGACAGAATACCAAGATATTATATTGGAGAATGTGCCAGAAGGATTGCCACCAATCCAGAGTATCATTCATCATATGGATCTCATACTTGGAACCAATTTTCCAAACAAAGCAGCACATAGGATGACACCAACAAAAAATACGGAGCGAAAAAGGCAAATACAATTGTTGAGGAAAGGATTGATTAGAGAAAGTTTAAGCCCATGTGCGGTACCGTCGATACTAGCACCAACGAAAGATGGAGAATGGAGAATGTGTACAGCCTCAAGAGGAATCAATACGATCACAGTCAAGTATAGATTTTCATTGCCAAGGATGGATGGCATCATGGATTGTTTGAGCAAAGAAAAATATTTCACAAAGATTGACCTAAAGAGTGGATACCATCAGATTAGAATTAGAGAAGGAGATGAGTGGAAGACTGCATTCAAGACAAATGAAGGATTGTATGAGTGGTTAGTCATGCCTTTTGGATTAACTAATACACCAAGTACTTTCATGAGGTTGATGAATGAGGTTTTGAAGAAATTCATGGGTAAGTTTGTTATTGTCTATTTGGATGATATTCTAATTTTTAGTAGAACCAAGGAAGAACATTTGTGGCATATTAGACAAGTATTTTGAAGAGGCTGAGAGAAGAGAAATTGTTGATTAACATCAAGAAATGTAGTTTCATGAAGACAAAACTAGTATATTTGGGATTTATGATTTCTGCTGAAGGATTGAAGATGGACCCGGAGAAGGTCAGAGCAATTGTTGAATGGTCAACACTTGTGAATATTGGAGAGGTAAGATCTTTTCATGGATTGGCAAGTTTCTACTGGAAGTTCATTAAAAATTTTAGTACTATATGCACACCAATGACATAGACAATGAGAGGAGACCGGAAGGATTTTAAGTGGGCATTAGGAGCACATAAGAGTTTTGAATTGTTGAAGCAAAAGGTGACAGAGCAACTAGTGTTAGCATTACCAGATTTTGACAAAGTATTTTAGGTTGACTGTGATGTCAGTGGAAATGCTATAGGAGTAGTGTTAAGTCAAGAAGGGAGACTAGTAGCATATTTCAATGAAAAGTTGAATGATGCAAGGAGATATTCAATATATGATTAGGAGTTCTATGCCATAATTCAAGCCTTGAAGTGGAGACATTACTTGTTACCAAAAGAATTTGTGCTGTACACTGACCATCAAGCTTTGCAGTATTTGAACAGTCAGGGTAAGTTGAATTAGAGGCACATGAGATGGGTCGAGTTCATGTAGAGTTATACATTTGTATTGAAGCACCTAAGTGGAAAGTCAAACAAAGTTGTAGATGCATTGAGCAGAAGAAGGAATTTGTTGATGGAAACGAAGGTAGAAATACTAGGTTTCGAGGAACTCAAGGACATGCATGAAGATGATCTTGATTTTGCGGAAGAATGGAAAGTATGCAAGGAACCTATTGTGACAGATAGAAGCAAATGGTTGCATTGTTTCATTCAGGAGGATATGTTGTTCAAAGGGAATTGATTGTGTATTCCTAGGAGCTCAATGAGAGAGAATTTGATCAAGGAGAAGCATAGTGGTGGACTAGTCAGACTTTTTTGTATTGTCAAAACAATAGATTTTTTGAATGAACATTATTTTTGGCCTCAGATACATAAGGATGTAAGGAAATTTGTTCAAAGTTATAGAATTTGTCAAGTTGCAAAAGGAAACAGTCAGAATACTGGATTGTATAAACCTTTGACAATACTAGAGAGACCTTGGGAGGATATCAGCATGAAGTTCATATTAGGATTACCAAGAACACAGAGGGGACATGATTCTATATTTGTAGTAGTGGACAAATTTTCAAAGATGGCGCATTTCATTCCTTGTAAGAAGGCAAGTGATGTATATTTTGTTGACCTATTTTTCAAGGAGATTGTGAGATTGCGTGGATTACTAAAGAGTATAGTTTTAGATAGGGATACAAGGTTCATAGGATATTTCTAGAGGATATTGTGGAAGAAGATGTAGACAAACTTAAAGTTTAGTTCAACGTTTCATCCACAGACAGATGGACAAACATAAGTGGTAAATAGAAGTTTGGGTAACTTGTTGAGATGCTTAGTAGGAGATAAGGCAGGAAATTAGGATATAATTCTACCACAAGTAGAATTTGCATATAATAACTCAGTGAGTAGAAGTATAGGGAAGACACCATTTGAAGATGTGACTAGAATACGACCTAGAGGAGTTGCGGAGCTAAGAGACATCAATATGGATAACAAAATGAGTGTAGAGGTAGAAGAATTTGTAGGATACATGGAGATAGTACACACTCAGGTCTGGGAGCATTTGGAAGAAATGAATAGCAAGTATAAGGGACAAACAAATGAAAAGAGGAGACATAATGAATTTTCTATTGGAGATGAAGTCATGGTGTATATCAAAAAGGAAAGATTTCCAATAGGGACATACAATAAGCTGAAGATGAGAAATTTTGGATCATGTAGGATTCTTAGGAAGTTTGATTTAGGAAATGCATATGAAGTGGAATTACCGAAAGCATTTGGCATATCACCCATGTTCAACATTGTAGATCTATATTAGTATCATGAGGGAGAATCAAGTGATAACATTGAAGTTGGTTTGAAGGATCAGATACTATATCAACAATCAGAGCAGATAGAACATATTTTAGATAGCAGAATTGGACGCAACACTAGAGGCAAGCAGTATAAAGAGTACTTGGTTAAGTGGAAATGAAGACAGGAGGAAGATTCATCTTGGATTTCTCAGCCAGAGGTAGACCTCATTGGTTTTCCTCTAGCTCCAGGAAAATGAGGGAATCACTTTTCAAACAACTTCAGGTGTCTGATGCAGGAGCATCCTAGGTTGAAAGGAAATATTGCATCAACTGAAAACATTTTGTTTCTTTTCTTTTCTTGCATTTCAGTCAGTTCAGTCTTAGTAGATTGCACCACATTCTACCGCATGATCATTTCACAGTTCACGGCACAAGATGAGGATTCAACACTATGTCATCTACATCATATCTAGATTTCGTGAGGTTTGTGATTGTCTGTAGAAAGTTATTGCTATTAGAATACTGTTAGAAATCACATAATAGAGCATTCAACATTCAGTATGAGCATATAGAGTTCATGACACCTTCCTGTGACTTGCGGTGCCAAATAGAACATCTCACAAGGTAGTTTGGGGCTAAAGACATCTTCATTTAGAACTGCAACGCGTTCCTTCAAAACACAGAGCATTACCACATGATTACGGCCGACCTACATGTTTCATCAAGCATTGGGTTTGGAACCTCTTAAGGCCGACGCAGAGCATTCCGCAAGCTGGGAATTGATATATAAGAATTCATTAGATGCATTAGGAGAGTAGTGAATATTATAGAAGATCTTTACTCTTTAGTAGTGGATTTGCGGAAGGTACTTCAAAGCTATATCTTTCATGAAACTTATAGCAAGTTGGAGGACAAGCCCGTGAGGCCATAGTAGTCCGCATATTGCTGACATGTGAAGATTGTAATTGTTCATGGCATTGAATCAATATATTTCTAGGTGTTAGTCTATTCTTTATGTTTTCCATTGTGTTTACTCTAAGGCTACATGGTATGACAATCCTATTTCTGGACCCTCCACCCATGATTGCATCACCCGACCGTAATACAATGCCCTCATTCAAAGAGTGTTGCCATCTAGGGAAAAAATCTCTAACATAACTTCTACCATCAAATCCACAACATAATGATGAACGGTCTAGATTGACGACATCACCCCTTGGACCCCCCATCAAGTACTAGGATCCAAATGTGGCTGAAACAAGACCGCTACTTGGTGAATACATCTTTCCTTATGGAAATTTACAAACAACGTTAGGAGTAATTAATTACATAGGAATTACAAGGTTGGTGTCACCTTAATCCTAACAACACTAACTGCAACCTCATGAATCCTCATCTCTATTGGATAATTCATCCTCATCTACTTGTTTCCCTCTTTGACTTCTTTGTAGTCTTCTGACTCTTGCAGATGTTACTACACACAATGTCAACATCCTCCAATCTAGAATCTCAAGCCTATCCACACTTTTTTGAAATTTCATTGCCCTTCTCCACTTAGTGTCTTCTACCCAAGAAACTCTACTTCTTTCTCTTATCCATACTAGGTATCTACTTGATACATTCCTCTAAATCAATTCCTAAAGGTTACTACAAACCAATCCATACCACAATCATTAGATTAGTTGCCCAATCCAAGGATCTCACATAATCCATCATCTTCACTACCAATGTCAATAATCCTACAATTTTTCCATGTCCTCCACTAAAGAAATTATCACTTTTCATAGTTGCAATCCTTGGTCTCACTATAGCCTCCTTTACACCCTTCACACTACCACGAATGAGTTCAATCTCAACTATCTACAATTTAGGGCAACTTGCATGAAGCCACCATGATTTAGATCATCTCGCACTCATGTTGCTCCAAACGCCAATCATCTAACTGCAAGACAATCCTTTTTTCCTCAAATGCTCCATAAATAACTCCTTTGAGTAAATCTTTCCTCTATTGTACTCCATTATATTAACTTTGTACTTGTCATTTTTCATCTCTAACTACCTATGCATGAAGTCCTCACAATCTGTACCAACACATTCACCACCTGAAATCTCTAGTAGACCACCAACACACTTAGTAACTATTCTAGATGCCAATGATGTTCTTCCTCTAGAACCATTCTTTGAAAATTCAATTTACCCTAGCCTACAAATCTATTATGTAGGTCCATCCCTCAATATGTGCCAACAATGACACAACAACTTAATGTCTCTACTAAAGATTGCACTCTGTGGCAACTCCTGTAACATGTTTGCTTCTTTGAAAATAAAATCTATAATTCTTGATTTCTCACTCAACTATTGACAAGGAAGGGAGTTTGCAAATATATTTTGAACTACAAATTTAGGAATGTTACTTGTCTGAGTTTGTGGTAGTCCAAAGACACATTCCATGGAAAGTTCTTCCTTCAGCATCTCTACTCCTAAGAGAACAATTTTGATATCACAATCCCCCAAGACTTTTCCTTCTTATTGTTAGGAATTGCATGCAGAGGATATCAATTAAATGTACATAAAGATTAAACAGAGGAATGAAAATACATAGAAATAGTAACATCAAGAGACAAGTTTTAACGTGGTTCACCCAAACTCGGGCTACATCCACCAACAGAGAGTCCAATATTTTTATCCAGCAAATCAAACCGATTACAACCAGTAATCCTTGCAGCTCAATACCGCTGCAAATGCTAAAATACAATATCTAAATCCCACCCGCAACATACATCTCAGCCTCTTATAACAAGCCTTTTGGAATCTTCTAGAATTAGGGTTTTACAATGTCGTTTTTCTTTTGTCGATTAACAAAAATTAACAACTGACTCCGAATGGGCAAAAAGAGAGAATTTTTTTTGGGGGGCATTACGAGTGTACAGTACTTGCATGATCAATCGCCACATACCAACAATCTCCCACTTGGAGATTGATCAGGCTCCACACCAAACAATCTCCCACTTGGAGACTAATCCTGGATGACACTGCTGCGCGTGCAACTCCCACTGGAAATAAGCACCTTGGATTCTGCTGTTATGATTTTATTATTTTCAGTCTTGAAGACCAACCGAAGCTAAAGAGGAGCTCAACTTCTCCCTTGTCACTACCTTCATAAACATATCCGCTGTATTTTCATCTGTATGTATCTTTTCCAACCATAACTGTCCATCATCCAACATCGATCGAATGAAGTGATACTTCAATTGTATGTGTTTGGTCTTTGAATGCAAGGCATAATTCTTTGCAAGATGTATGGCACTCTGGCTATCTATAAACAAATAATTGTTAGCCTATTGTTTCCCCAATTCTTCCATGAAAGATTACAGCCATATCATCTCCTTGCTTGCCTCTGTTGTAGCTACATACTCTACCTATGTGGTGGATAAAGCAACCACTTTTTGCAACCGTGAGATCCAACTCACTGTTGTCCCACCTATAGTAAAGACATAACCTATAGTACTCCGCTTAGTATCAATATCCCTTGCCAAATCTGAGTCTACATAAACTGCTAAATCGGTATTAGAGCCCTAAAAACATAAATATTTATTGGATGTACCTCTCAAATATCTGAGAATCTATTTTACCGTATTCCAATGCTCCAATCCAGGATTACTCATATACCTGCTTATGACTCCTACAACATGTGCAATATCTGGTCTCGTGCATACCATGGCATACATTAAGCTTCCTACAGCTGAAGCATATGGTACCTTGGATATTTTGTCTTCCTTCTCTTGTGTTTTTAGACACATCACCTTAGTCAATTTTAGATGAGTAGGCAAAGGTGTGCTGACAACTTTTGCATTCTCCATATGGAATCTCTGCAACACCTTTGCAACATAATCAGCCTGAGATAGAGTCAATTTTCTATTTTTCTTATCTCTGCAAATTTTTATACCAAGGATTTGTTTTACTACCCCCAAATCCTTCATAGCAAATGATTGTGGTAATTGTTGTTTTAAATCTCTTATATGATCCATGTTCCAGGTTAGACCCTGCTACAAGCACGCCATCAAAATATAAACATAACTAATGTAGTTGTCATTATCCAACCTCTTAAAATAAACACAATGGTCAGAATTACACCAGTTGTAGCCTTGCTCAGCCATAAAACTATCAAATTTCAAATACAATTGTTGAGGTGCTTGTTTCAGGCCATATAAACTCTTTTTCAATCTGCACACCAATTTCTCCTTACCTTTGACCTCAAATCCCTGTGGTTGTTCCATATATATCTCCTCTTTCAAATCACCATGGAGAAAGGCAGTTTTCACATCTAATTGTTCCAAATGTAAATCTTCACTAGCTACAATACTTAGACCAGTACGAATACAAGTCATCTTAACAACCAGAGAAAAAATCTCATCAAAATCAATGCCCTTTTTCTGTGTAAATCCTTTTACAACTAACCTAGCTTTAAATCTTTTCTTACCTACATCTTCCTCTTTCATCCTATAAACCCATTTGTTTGGTAAAGCCTTTTTACTTGCAGGCAACTTACATAATTCTCAAGTCTAATTTTTCAGCAAGGACTCCATTTCTTCTTTCATTGCAAGCTCCCACTGAACCTTTGTATCCACCTACATAGCTTCATCATACCCTTCCAGTTCACCAGAATCTATTAACAAAATAGAATACAAAGAGGGAGAAAACCTTTCAAGAGGTCTGCTTAGCCTTGTTGACCATCTAACATTCATTGGAGTTTGTGGTATTTCTTGTTACTGTTGCGGAGCATGAGGAACTACTGGAACATCACTATCTGGAGTATCATCCAACACTACATAATCCTTTTCTTTCTTCTCATGCTGTTGTAACTGATCTTTGTACATCAACTTCTCATTGAATACAACATTCCTGCTTCTCACAATTTTTAGATTTTCAACATCCCAAAGCCTATAACCAAATTCATCAATACTATATCCAATGAAGATACACTTTTTTGATTTTGCATCCAACTTAGTTCTATTTTTAGAATCTACATGTGCAAATGCTTCACATCCGAAGGTTTTGAGAAAAGAATAACTCACCTTCTTACCTATCTATGCTTCCTCTGGAATACCACAACCCAAAGGAACTAAAGGACCTTTATTAGTTAAATATACAATGATATTGACAACCTCTGCCCACATGTTTAAAGGCAGCCCAACATGCAATCTCATGCTCCTTACGCGCTCCATTATTGTCCTATTCATGCGCTCAGCCACTCCATTTTCTTGTAGAGTCCCTAGAACTGTTTTCTGCTGATAAATTCCATTAAAGGAACAATAATCCTCAAATTCTTTGCTGCAATACTCACCACCATTATCAGATCTAAGACATTTTAATCTTTTACTCGTTTCATTCTCAACCAAGCTTCTCCATTTCTTAAATGTTTCAAATACATCAGATTTCTGTCGAACGAAATAAATCCAACTATTCCTAGTTGCATCATCTATGAATGTAACATAATACCAAGAGCCACCAAGAGAAGATACTTGAGCTGGTCCCCATACATCTGTATGTACAAGCTCCAACTTTTCATCTTTCTTTTGCTTCTCATCCTTGAGAAAACTAACGCTCTTTTATTTGCCATACACACAACTTTCACATAAATCCATATTACTACATTTCAGACTTGGTAAAACTTTCTTAGAGTGAAGTACCTTCATACCTTTTTCACTCATATGCCCAAGTCTTTTATGCCAAAATGTTGTCTCGGAACCTGCAACAACTGTTTCAGTCTCTTCCTGCGAACTTGCAGCAATTGTTCCTGAACCTGTTTGGTTTTTCTTTGCAACAACTAAATTAGAAGGAACAATATGACCTGTACAAAGATATAAGGTGCCTACTTTCACACCTTTTGCTACTATTAAGGCATCTCTTGAAACCTTCCAATTTTTATCATTGAAAGTAACTATGCAACCTTCATTAGCTAGGTGCCCTGCTGAAATTAAATTCTTAATTAGCCTTGGAATGTGCCTTACCTCTTGTAGTAGCCAATGATTCCCATTCTACAACTTAATCTTGATTCTTCCCTTTCCAACAATCTAACAACGTTTGTTATCTCCCAAATAAACCAGTCCAAAATCCCCTTGGACATAATCAAGAAAATAACTTCTATGGGGCGTAGCGTGAAATGAGGCCCCTGAATCTAAAACCCATGAATCATCAACATTATCTAGGGAAAGAATCAAAGCATCATCTTCAAATTTATTACTTACCACATTTGCCTCCTTATTGCCTTCTTGTTTATCTCCTTTATTCTTCTGAGACCAACATTCTTTTTTCAGATGAACTGGTTTCCCACAGTACCAACAATTCTTCTATCCTCTAGATTGGGACCTCTTGTCCTTTAATTTTCCTTGTGACTTCCCATGACCTCCAGAACCTTTTCCTCTCTCTTTTGATCTGCCCCTGCTTTCTGCATTCAAAACACTACCTGATGTGGACTCTCCTGAGCTTTTCCGTCGCATTTCCTCGCTAAGGATAACACCAAAAACATCATCAAATTTTAAAGTATTTGAACCAGAGACGTAGTTACTTATAACCATTACCAAGCTATTCCAGCTTTCTAGCAAAGAACATAAAACCAAGAGAGCCCTCACCTCTTCATCAAATTTCACTTTTACAGAAGTTAACTAACTGATAATCATATTAAACTCATTTAAATGATCTGTCATAGATCCACCTTCAATCATTTTTAGATTAAACAAATGCTTCATGAGAAATACCTTATTTGAAGCTGAGGGTTTTTCATACAATTTAGCCGAATCTTTCATCAGTTCATCTGTTGTCTTCATTTTTGTTATATTGAATGCCACAGATGGTGCCAGGCACAACCGAATGGTTCCTAGTGCCTTTCTATTTAGAATATTCCAATCCTCATCAGTCATTGTTGCCGGTTTCTTGGCTATTCCTTCCAACAACCTCCATAAATCCTTTTGATAGAGATAATCCTTCATCTGCATCTTCCATAACTGATAGTTCTACCCATTGAATTTATCTACCTTCAATTTACCCTCGTCCGCCATTGCTCCCACTTAACCATGAGACTCCCACTCAACCGTGAGACTTTCCTGCAGACGATAATCGAACACAACTGGCTTTGATACCACTTGTTAGGAATTGCATGCAGAAGACATCAATTAAATGTAAATAAAGATTAAATAGAGGAATGAAAATACACAGAAATAATAATAGTGAGAGACAAGTTTTAACATGGTTCACCCAAACTCGGGCTACATCCACCAACAGAGAGTCTAATATTTTTATCCAGCAAATCAAACCGATTACAACCAACAATCCTTGCAACTCAATACCGCTGCAAATGCTACAATACAATATCGAAAACCCACCTGCAACATACATTCTAGCCACTTATAACAAGCCTTTTGGAAGCTTCTAGAATTAGGGTTTTACAATATCATTTTTCTTTTATCGGTTAACAAAAATTAACAACTGACTCAGAATGGGTGAGGATACATTACTAGTGTACAATACTTGCATGATCAATTGCCACATACCAACACTTATAGTATCACTTTAGTGACTTCTATCTCTTGATCCTAGTGACTTGATCAATTCCTCTTCTTTCAATTAGTCACAACCTATTTGGATTTCTTCATTCCTCAAATTATTTGATTGATTCCTCTTAAGAAACTCATCCCCCTTACATCTTGATGTTATTGGCTTATCACACATGCTCTAGAAGACTTTGTATTACTACACTCAACAACTTTCCTCGCTACATTCTTATCTTCATTCATTGGCACCATTCTCCACACTAGTTTCTACTGATTACTCACCACATTCTCTACTAGATCAAATATTCCATCTACTTTGTCTTTTATATTAGTATCATAGCTAATATCTTCCTTTCCATGATTAGTTACACATTGTTCACTAAGCATCTCACTTTTTGCACTATCACAAGTTGACTATCTAACCACAAATCCATTGTTCCTTAGCACAATTACTTGTTGCTTACAATGTGATTGCTTCTCCTACTTAGCTAATGTTGGTTATGTCACCACACATATGCTAGAACCATTTGTGCCACCGCTCCTTTCATAGGCTTCCTTACTCTTTGGTACCTCTTTTTGCTAGATAACCTTACTGCATATTATCTCCCAATCCATGGTTCCATCTATAGTAAAATCCATGGGAACTCCCATATGCTTTCTTAAGCAATTGATCTAGAGTTCCATGTCTTTCAATGACTTTATTAGCTTCTCTCTATTATTCTTCCTCTTCTCCTCTAGCTTTTCCCATAGTATCTCCAATTTTAGAACTATAACTCTACCCACAACAAACAACCCTTTGGTCCACATCTTGTTGACAAGGCTCACCAAGTTGCTTCTTAGTTAAGCTCTCCTTCACATCTTGCAATTGTCTCAAATTGGTGTTTCTATCCACAACTTCATTGTTTTGGTTATCTTCTACCCAATGTTTCTAGTGTTGGAATACAACTTCATTTATGGGATGTTGATTGCCTCACACTTGATGCTTTGTCAACAACCTTAATGACCTCTATTATCTTCTACATAGCGCTACAATGTTAGAAGACAAACCAGAATTGTTGATGCAAAGGAAGAAAACCTTTGTACTTTGTGGAGAAACAAGAGCAATGGGAAAGAATGTTTTCAACTATTCTACAAGACTTCAACCAACCCTTCAATGGAGGAAAAGGTTATGCTTTGAAGACTGTCCTACAAACCTAACTCCTAGGCTCAAACCCTCAAACTGACCTATTACTATTTGGGATGATGGAACTCTTCCTTTCCACCTTCTCAAGCTTCACCAACATTCAACAACCTCTATAGGGTCTTATCAAACCCTAGCTCCACTATGGAAACTCAAATAAGACAAAAAATTCACTAAACCCTTAAGGGTTTATAAGATTTACTAGTCCCTGTTGCACTTAGACCTACATAACTTTCACCCGCAACTCTTTCAAGACCCCTCCTCTGGTAGACCCTTGGGCAGTAGTTAAATGAAGCTTTCTACCAAGTTTTAGATTTGCCTATGGTTATAATAAAAGTAATGGGCAAATCTTTACTGTTGGAAGCCCTAGTTTCTGAGCAGGGAAACAAGCACTATTTTGATCATAACTTGAGTAAAACTCAATGAAATCACCTCAAACAAATTGCATTTGAACCTTAATACATGCCATTATCATCCCACACAATCACATACCTACAAATTGACCGTACAAGGCCATACACAAAGAGTTTCAGACTGTAATTGCTTAAAAACTGTCATGAATGGTGAAGGAAACTACACATTTCATCAAATAGATCCTTTGTTTCTTGGAGCATGCCCTTTCATATTTTTGTGTGAATGATCTATTACAAGCTGTTTTCATCAAGTTACATTGGTGTTTTTCATCAAAACCTAAAAACACCATAATAGTCTTGTTGTGACCAAATCACACATCACCCCATTGCAAATGGGGACCCCCTTTTTTTGAGCTCCTGTGCTTTGCAGTTAGTTCTGGATGATGTCTTTAATAAGAAGTCTCTCTCCTAGAAGGTTTTTGCTTTATAACTGAAGGTCTCATCTGGAACATGAACTTGCAATAATGAAAAGAGTCTTGATCAATTTCCATCCAGTTTATGAACACTGAGACCAACCCTGATGTATGTTTGAGACCCTAAAAATGACTAAGTCTGGTAGCCTGAAATCCTAAAAATCCTAAAAAATTGACTAAGTCTAAAATCTGGTGGATCCTCCAAATTCTATAATCTGCATGTTAAATCCAGTGGATTTGAGACCTATCTCAAACATCCTGAAAGGTATATTGAAAAATATTTAAAGTATAAGAAATTCACTTATACTTAAATATATTTTTCAATATACCTTTACCCTTAGAGACCCTGAAAAAAGAACTCTAAAAGATAATGATCTCGCACTCTTGATCTCGTGCGCCCACTCTAAAAGATGATGATCTCGCACTCTTGATCCCGTGCACCCACTCTAAAAGATGATGATCTCGCACTCTTGATCCCGTGCGCCAACTCTAAAAGATGATGATCTCGCACTCTTGATCCCATGCGCCAACTTCAAGGAAGACTTCACATCTTTGATCCCATGCGCCAATTTCTAGAGGATCTCAAAAGTACGATCCAGTGTGCCAATTTCTAGAGGATCTCAAAAGTGTGATCCAATGCACCAAAGGGGGGTTTTGAGTTCAAGTTATAGCACATTTCTAGGAGAAACCAAATCTGCTATCCAGTGCGCCAGCCCTAGAGGATTCCAAACTTATGATCTAATGCACTAGCTTTAGAAGATCTTAACACCTTGATCTAATGCGCTAGTCAAGGAGAATCTAAAATCCTCAACCAATGCGCACCTATCAAGGGGAAATCAAAATTGTCATCCAATGCACCATTGAGATGAAGACTTCAAACTTATGAACCAATGCACCACCTTGGAAGATCATTCATGAGGAAGAAACCAAAGCACTCAACTGCGGCGCCAATATCAAGTGGAGATCAAAAGTATCATCTGATGCGCCAAGATTGAGAGGGTTGTTCCGAGTGTCAAAATGCAAATTTTAAGGAGAATTCACTTTGTTGATCCATTGTGCCACATGTGAGGGTGGTTTAGATTTAAGTTTTAATACGAGTTTCAAGAGGCAAAAGGATTCAAAAATCCTATCTAAAGCGCCCAAGGCAAAAGGCTAGGTGAAATTGAAAACTCTAACCATGACGCCAACCTCAAGAGGATTTAAGAGACTCTATCTAGTGCACTGCCTTAAGTTGAATGATAAATTCAAAGAGGGATCCAGAAATTTGTAATTTAAAATGCAACACCTTGCTTTAAGTTGGAAGATGATGAGGATCTTAAAAACACATCCACTACATCAAAATCTAGAGGATTCAAAATCCTGATCTAGTGCACCAAAATAAGAAGAAACCAAACACCTCATCCAATGCACCTAGAACAAGGAGTAAAAAATAGTGATTTAAAAGTGAAATTTTAACCAGAGCATGAAATTGTCAACCAGTGCGCCACTTTGGATGGAGATTAAATTCAAGTTTTATAAGGAGTGAAATTGGCATCCAATGCCTCATCCATATATGATGCTTAATTTGAATTTTATGATTGCTTTCTAGCGAAGATTAGATTTCTCATCTAATGCGCATAAGCTAGAAATACATGAAGTGATTCTTATATGTTATAAATCAAGTATTATCAAAGAATTGATGTTGCTTCTTGTTTGTTTGCAGGAACAAGGACCTTTGATGGGGCTAAGGAATCACCAAAGGGGCTAACATCCAGAGTTAACAAGTTGTCATCCTGGAGAAGGCATCATGTAGCTGTCCAAAGAAGTCACTTCAAGGATATCCTATTTGATCACTTCAAGTATCAACTGGCTTCTTCATCAATCATCACTGCAAGATAATCATGTAGCTACTCCAAAGGGCCTCCTTCAAGAATCATTGAATTGGAACCTTTCATCATTCTTGTGTTGGAATTTTTTTTGGCATCATGTTAAGATCATCTAGAAGACATCCATCCAAAGGACATCATCTTCATCAAGACTTCCAAAGGAATCTGCTCTACTTCAAGTTCTTTCAACCTTCAAGGAAGAATCATCATCATCTTCAAGGAAGCATATTATCAAATCATCATGAGCAAGTGCTTGAATCACCTTCAAGTTGTAGAGGAAGCATCATTCTAAGAGGCTTACATCTAGTTTCATATGCTCCATCATCAAATGTTCCAAGGCAGTCATCCATCCAAACTTCAAGTTCCTCCTGAATCAACAAGTCGAAGAGAGATCCTACTTCTAATCATGAATCAAGTATCATCATCATCTACTCTTACATGATGAAGGAGGCGGTATCATCATCTACTCTTCATGAAGATGCATCAAGGAAGATCATCAACTTACCTACAAGAAGAAGAAGCATCACAATATTAGTCAAATGAAGCAACAAGTATCATACATATTCAATCTACACTGAACAAGGCAAGACCATTGAAGATACATTCCCAAACATACAGGTTCAAGCAATCACACAGATGATACAATTTGGGGAATGTGCCCAAAAGCATATTGAGTTAACAGTTGAAATCCACAAGATATGCTGAGGTAGCACCTACGTGGCATGTACACATCATCATCCAGTCACAAGTCGCCACGTCATTTCAACTGCATTCAATGTATCATTTAATAAAAGAAGCCAAAGGGACACCTATGTGAAAGAGGTTTTAAATGCTTTCGCCTTACCTTATCACATTGGAAAATGTGCCTTCATTGCCTCTCTCTTTTGTACTAAAAATAGAAAGTTGTTGTAACTACCTGTGAGGTGGCATAATCTGAGCCCTTGGCTATTGAATTGATCTAAGCCATTCATTGTAATCTGGAGCACTATATAAAGGCCTTGTTGCCTCATTTGTAAAAATTATTAGAAAAGAGACTAGAGATTAGTTTTGTAGGAGTAGAATAGGAGAGACTCTCGAAATTCTCTGAGAGGGCCTAAAATTGTTGTAAATATTTCTCAAGATTAATGCAAAGACATTGGAGTTCGCTTGGTGTTTAAGTCTTGTCTTGTGGAGTAACATGATTTATTGTATCTTAATAAGGTTGCAAGATGTTTCAAGTAAATTAGAAGTAGATTAGAAGCTCTTTGTTGTAATGCATGTTTGTGTTGGATATTTGATCAACTCCTAGCTCATGCTTTTAACATTCATCACTGGTGAATTGTTGTGTAAAGTTAGTCTGAGCCTCATTTGAATAAGTTCGATTGTGGATGCTTGTTTGAGCTATGTCGTTTAATGGGTGTTCACATAAGCCTTCATGATTTGAAAACCATTCGCATAACCTTAGGAGATTACACCAACTCCATGTAGTTGTAGGCATCCTTGGCGAAGTGGAGTTAGGTTTCTTTAGGAGTTTGTCTATTTATACATCATCATTGCTTCATTGACCTTAGATTAACCTTTCTAAACCTTTTATCTTTTTATTCTTCTTTATCATTGAAGTCTTGTATATACATCATCCACACTGAAAGGAGAAATAAGCTGAATGAAAGGAGAAGAGTCTACGTAAGTCCCTTTGTGATTATCAACAAGATTACATGTAATCACTGAGTTATCCACTACAAATCATAAGAAAAGAAACCTTGGAGTTATTTCACTGGATCACATAGTTTAGCCTTTGAAGAGCTTTATTCAAGAGAGCGTGGGATACTCTAATGTTTTACTCTATTGTTGACTTGTCTAAAAACAATCATCAACAAGTCTATGCATCAAACTTGAAAGTATACACTTTTTGCAACTTTTAACTAAGACCTAAGAAACAAAACAAGTAAAAAAACCTTACATGTTTTCCATGGTCTTTCAAGACCTTATTATGCTAAGAAAACCAAAAACAAGAGTTAAGAAACAAATCTCAACCTTGCAACAAGCCAAAACTCCCTAGGAATTCAAATTTGCCTTTTTGGTGAGAAACCACATATTTGAATTTCTAGCCTATTCAACCTATCTAAACCATTGGATTATGATCCGAATGGACCCCCTAAATCTGAGCCAACTCAATCTAGACTCTTATCATCAAAACAAAGCATCAATAACACATTGTGAGTGATGCTCCTGCATCATACTACCAAGGTGGGAGAAATTTGAGCTCCGTCTCAAATGATGGTCTTGTTTTTTTTCTTCCAGTTCTTTTGCATGTTTACATTGCTTTCTTTTTTGTTGGATCTCAACTACATTTGTTTCAACTGGTTCACTTATGCTTTTCATTCCAACAACATGCTTCTTGATCCAAGGCCAACTTGGCCTTATATATCCATGGTTTTTTGCTTGTCTCCTCATTCCAACTTTAGCTTTGACTGCAATTGTAAATTTATTTTCTCTTTCATCCACTGTCTTCTTTACCTGCACAGGAAACAAACTTATTAAAGAAATCATAATCTTCATCTTCATACTTCACTTCTTCATCCACCTTATGTTGTTTGCCATACATTCTTTTCTCTTCATTATTCTCCAAAATCTTTGGCTTCACCTCAACCATACTCAACCATTCATTTTTATTTTTGAATTGCTCATCCATTCTTTTATTCTCCTTGACATCAACATTCTCATCTCTTGGTTCTTCTCTTGAGAACCATGCGATCTCCTTATCCTCCATGACTATCTTCTCTCTTTGGACTATTCTTGAGTTCTCTACAACTTCTTTTGCTATTTCTTCTTCTTCTTCTTCCTGAACATCACCCACTTCAACATCAACGTCACTATTACTTTCATTAGTTTGAGCAAATTCAAAAGAAATTTCTTCCATTTCTTTTTCAACTAATTTTTCAAACATGTTGTTTTCAAAATTAATTACCTCAATCATTACCTCATTTGTCTTTTCTTCATATTGTTATACATCAGTCTTCTCACTTAACAACAAGCTTTCAATTCCTATGCACTCATCCTTCAAGGCTGCTAATACATATTTCTTCCCATCCTTTTCCAACTCATATGTGTTGTTTTTGTTGTTATACTTCGCTGTCCTGCTATAATGCCACAACCTTCCAAACACAATGTGACATACATCCAAATGCATAATATCACAAACTATTTCATCCTTATAATTGCCTATTTGAAACTTAACTTTGCATTGCTCACTTACGGTTACCTAGTTACTTGTTTGAAGCCAACTCACTGAATAGGGTGTGGGGTGTTGTATTATTTTCAAACCCAATTTATCTACCATATATTCAGAAACAATATTATCCATGCAGTTATTTGAAATTACAACTTGACAACATTTACCTTTGGACTTGCAGGTAGTCTAGAATAACCTTTTCTTTGCCATCTTTCTTTCTTTCTTGGTTTCCATTTCTTCCTCCTATAGCTTCTTTGCCACTTTGAACAATGTATTTAATAATGCTGATGCCCCTTGCCCATCTTTCTTCTTATTAAGAGCCATCTTCAAACATCAAATCTCATTGAACCACATTAGCCAAAATGATAAATCATTTCCCAGAGAGCTTCTGGATCTGATACCAAAAATGATGCAGAGGAAGAAAACCTTTGTACTTTGTGGACAAACAAGAGAAATGGGAAAGAATGGTTTCAACTATTCTCCAAGACTTCAACTGACCCTTCAATGGAGGAAAATGTTATGCTTTGAAGACTATCCTACAAGCCTAATTCCTACCCTGCTCAAACCCTCAAACTGACCTATTGCTATTTGGGATGATGCAACTCTTTCTTTCCACCTTCTCAAGCTTCACTAATGTTCAACAACCTCTATAGGGTCTTATCAAACCCTAGTTCCATTGTGGCAACTTAAAAAAGACAAAAACATTCACTAAACCCTTAAGGGTTTATAAGATTTACCAGTCCCTCTTGCACTCAGACCTGCATAACTTTAACCCACAACACTTTTAAGACCCCTCCTCTGGTAGACCCCTGGGCAATAATTAAAAATGAAGGTTTATACCAAGTTTAGATTTTTCCTATGGTTAGAATAAAAGTTATGGGCAAATCATTACTGCTGGAAACCCTAGTTTCTGAACAGGGCAGGGAGCACTATTTTGATCCTAACTTGAGAAAAACTCAATGAAATTACCTCAAAAAAATTGCATTTGAACCTTAAGACATGCCATTATCATCCCACACAATCACAGACCTGCAGATTGATCGTACAAGGCCGTACACAAAGAGTTTCAAACTGTAATTGCTTAAAAACTGTCACAAATGGTGAAGGAAACTGCACATTTCATCAAATAGATCCACTAACTATTTCTTGGAGCATTCTATTTCATATTTTTGTGTGAATGATCTATTACAATCTATTTTCATCGAGTTACATTGGTGTTTTTTATCAAAACATAAAAACACCATAATAGTCTATGCATCAAACTTGTAAAAGTATACACTTTTTGCAACTTTTAACCAAGACCTAAGAAACAAAACAAGTAAAAAGACCTTACATGCTGTCCATGGTCTTTCAAGACCTTATTATGCTCAGAAAACCAAAAACAAGAGTTAAGAAACAAATCTCAACCTTGCAACAAGCCAAAACTCCCTAAGAATTTAGATTGGCCTTTTTGGCAGGAAACCACAAATTTGAATTTCTAGCCTATTCAACGTATCTAAACTATTGGATTATGATCCCAATGGACTCCCTAAACCTAAACCAACTCAATCTAGACTCTTATCATCAAAACAAAGCATCAATAACACATTGGGAGGAATGCTCCTGCATCAATTGTCTTGATACCTTCTACCCAACAACCCTATGTTGGAATATATCTCCACAATACTATTCTTCAAAACTCTATAGGAACCTCTTCATTCTCTTATATGAGCCATCCTTTTGATGGATCATCTGTAGTGCGACACACACAAGGTTTTTTTGAATCACTCCTCTGAATAAATGAATTGTAGTACAACCAATGCATGAGAATCTATGAGCCACTCCTTTGAATTGATCACCTCTAGTGCGAGACATGCACAAACTTCTGCTATGGATTTATCACTCATTGTAATAATAACCTTTTCTTTAATACCATCTAATGGAATCACAAAAGGACAACCATGCAACCTCAACACAAAGACAAAAAATCCATGCATAATGATATTTAATATCAATGCAATCTTACGATAACCATTTAGATTTAATATATATGTTCCACAATTAGAATTACATTCACACTTTCTGCTGCAATGTGCATTCAACATGCTAGGCCTCAACCGTTTGATTACAACACAAATTTGACAATTTCACATGATTGCAACTACCAACATGGGATTCCTTGGATAGATCTCATTTCTCTTGATCTGCTTTAATCTTGCTAGACACTACCTACTCCTTGCGATCTCTCTTTGCCTTTTGCCATTCCTTTGCAAATGATTTAAACATTTTTATATAGTGAATGCTTGATGTAAAAGGTTCTAGGTTGGCATAGAATGCGAAATACCATTCCAAACATAATGTAGTACTAAATAGGGCCTTCCATGGGACCAATAAAGCCTCTCAAATTATCATCCTTCGGTGCAAGGCTCTAAATCCTGACACACATCTCATAGACCTCTCTTAGTTGATCTAGCTTACCATAACAGTGGATGATCATAGAAAACCAAATGGACATGTGGATATGCTTGCGGTACTTTTCTCATGTTTTGGATGAAACCATAATGTGTTCTAATTGATATGAGGTATCGCATAGACGATCCTCGTTTACTAGTCTAAGTGCCCATTGAAGATTGTGTTAGCAAAATCCAACTGTGACATACCAAAATGACTAGAAAAGAAGCTATTGAACTAGAAGTCAAAATAGACTCAAAGGATATTTTTGGTTGATGTAAGATTGCTTGTAGGCTTGGGAAGCTCCTACATTATTTGGTAGATGAAAATTCTTTTTACCTTCTACTAATTACATACACCCATTGATTTCTTAGTCCAATGATATGTTTGACAAACTTAATTCTTTATGGTTGATGTAAGATTGCTTGTGGACTTGGGAAGCTCTTGCATCATTTTGTAGATGCAAATTATTGTCAGCTTCTACTAATTACATACACTCATTGGTTTCTAATTCCAATGATAGATTTGACAAAATTAACTCTCTATGGTTTCTTATTGATGGTATTGATTATTGGTCTAGGAAGTTTAAACATGTCTGGTCCTCTTGTTTTGACTCTTTTTTTAGATGACCACTATACTAAAAGTGGATTATTTTTTCTAATGCAAATAAGTGTCTTGTATGTGGTTATAATGTGTCTATAGTTCATTTGTTCTTTTATTATCCTTATGTTCAATTAATTTGGAACTATTTTGACTTGTTTGAGTTTGTTGGTTTAAAAAAGAATGTTGATTGGCAGAACATATTGTTTGGCCTCATTTATTGCATTGTTAAGCTATTCAAATTTCCTTCCAAATGGTGGTTAATTTTTTCAATTGAGTTCTATGGTTTATATGGATTGTGAAAAATAAAGAAATTTTCCAAGGTGATAAGACAAAACTCATTGACTCCTTCAAAGAAGTCATATTATCATTGGTTTCCTTGCAGGTCAGTGTTTAGGTCAACAACAATCTAGATGAAGTTAAAAAAATTGCAATACAAGGTGAAGGCTTAGGACATGTTCCAAAGTGGGGTACATATGATGAAATAGATAAGTTCATTATAGTAAAGATGGGTGGTCATAGAATGTTTGTAATGTTGATGAGAATCCTGAGAAGATTGTACCTCAACATAGGTCATCAAATAGTTTTGTAGGCGAGGAAAGAGATGAGGCCAACAGTCCTTACCTAGATGTACCAATTATGACTTTTATAGAGTGGTGGCTTAGAGATTGCATGGATTTTAGACTAAAATATAGAAGAGATCAGGTTCATCAGGGGCTTAACACACTTGATAAGAGAGAGGAAGCTAGAAAGAAAGGGAATCAAGAATATTTTTTTTTTGGTTGTAGTTTTTTTATATTGGGAACTTTTAATTGTTGTTAAGTTATAGTTCTTAGGATTGATTAATGTTAGTACTTCATCTATGTAGCTACCTATGAGTTGTTTTGATTGCTGTATTTTTGTGATTTACTATTTTAGATTTTTTTGTTATAATTTGTTCTAGCTACTCAAAGGAGTCATATTTGTAAAATTTTTCCCCAATATTAAAAATGACAAATAACCTAAGCCCTACTTGATTCTATTTGTACACATCCCTAGGGACTAGCCTCAATCTTTAATTCATCAATTCCTTATATTGGGTCAAATCAACATGCATGAAACTATGCAAGAATAAATCCATAACTTTCAAAATTCAAATTCAAATTTGGGACCACCTTGATTCCCTCCAACTAGTTTTTATGATTAGACTAGATTTCAAATAATGCTTACTTTTGTGCTATGATGTTTTATTTAAGGATAAACCCTAGTTAATTTCAATCAACAAAAGTTTCATCGAAACATCTTAGGACATTAGAGCATCATAGCATCATCAATAGAGCATCAACATTATGTCATCAAATTACATTAGTATCCTAAGCATTTACTGCATGGTTGCTTGTTTTCTTCAATCACTTTTACCAACCATTGAACCAACATGGGTTTTGACCAAAGGAGAACATTCCTTGCCTAACAAACTCCTAAATGATGTCTATTGACATCATTCATTTTTAGACATAGGTTTGAGACATCAAGGCAAATGAATTCTTAACACCAAATTCAATACAATTCAAATTTGAGTGTAGGGTTCAAATCTATGTACATTGTTTAGATCCTCATGCATGACTGAGATCTACTAGTGTGAAGGTCAACTTTATAAGTGTATAAGTGAGCCAAAATAACATTCAAAGAATATGCTAATACAAAGCTAATCATCTAACATTTTTAAAATTCTAACACATTAACAAATCTGTTGACACCATTTGTCACATAAATTTGTCAATCTTAAAACTAAAACATTTTTCAATACTATTGTTAGTCTTAATTCATTGATTTTAAGTTTATTTATTTATATTAAATTATTGCATTATCTTAATTTCTTTATATAAGAACTATTTTCAATTCTCCTTTCCAATAGTTCAGCACCAAGTTAAATGATTACGCATAGTTGATCCAAGAGATTAGTACCAAATTAAATGACTATTCATAGTTAATCCACTTATAGTGTATAGATAAGCCCAATTTTAATGAACATTTACATATCTGACTTGTCGTTAGCATGCACCTCTATTACTCTTACAGAGGGATGATATACTTCATGTTTCCACTTAAAACTAAGGTATATATTTAATTATATAGTTGTTAATTACATAGAAAATGTTATATTATTATATATATTTTTATTAGTATGTCTTTTACATAATATATTATGGTAATGGATTTAGTTCAATTTTTAATTAAATAGTATAATTTTAATTAATTAAAACATTTTAATTTTATTTACATAATTAAAAAATTTCCAAATTAATTTTTATAAATTTAATTAAAAATATTAAATTAATAAATTTTATGATTTTAATTATTTTTTTCATTTAATTATATGAGTCATTATATCATTCACTAGTGAATGCATAGTGTAATCATTTTATACATTCAATATTTTTTTATATTACAAGACTACCATATGTTTCATAACTATGCACAAATTCTAGTAAAATTCTTCTAGGGTTTGTACATCTAACATCAAAACTTTCACCTCCTCATGCATTTCCTCTATATCCACCCCAAGGCCATCCTCCTAAGCTTTCTCTTTTATTTGGAAATACCAACTCTTGTTTCTATACCACTTCCATATTATCCATTTGCTCATCCTCCTTTGTGCTAAAATGGACTAGAAGCTCTAATAGGCTTTCAAGCACCCATTATTCATACATAACCATCTTTATTTTCATCCTAAAGTATTCTAAAAGGGAGGCTTGCATATGCAACTTTCTATTATCATCGAGTCCATCCCTCCCCAAAACTACCTTAATCACTTTCAAGTTTGTTGCACTTGTGCAATTGAATATCTTCCTTAACTTATGGTGTAATACACACCCTTGATGAAGTGGGTGTCTTGTGCCACTCCCATTTTCCATTAAAACCACTCCACCCACAAACCAAAATAACCACATAAGAGTACTTGCATAGACACACAAGTAGATGGTAGAACATACACATACCAATACAACACTTGAACATCCCATATAACTTGCCCTTGACACAATACCTTCATTCCATCTCATAATGACATTTAATATTGTAGGTCACCACCTCTCCCAACATGTGTGAAGGGTGATCAACACAAAGCTTCCACTACATACTAAAACACAAACTTATATAAATATAATGACATAACGATGACCATATACATGACTAATAAACATGAGGTGGCTTGTCATCATTAATTAGTTTGACAAGATCTTTCCAATCATTTACATCATCACTTTATTGAAGAGAAATCCAACTATTCTATCCCTTTATGAGCCAACCAATCTGCAAACCTATTTTGATGCCTATATTAGTGAATCACCCTAACTTGATCAAATTTATTCTTCCATTCTAAAATTTCTTTTAGAATAGATTTAGTTTTCAATTGGGCAAAAAGTCTTATTCATTGCATTCACCACTACTTGTGATTTGTCTTCTATCACTATATTTCAATACCCTCCTACATAAAATACGTGAACACATGCTAGAAGAGCCTCCCATTCTACTTCATTATTAGTCTTCTAGCCCAAATGCCAAGAAACCATATGTACAAACTCACCCTTTGTGTCTTTGAGCACATAGTTTTCATCTGCATGTCTTGGATTCTATTTAAATGCACCATCAAATTTTACTTTAACTCCATCCATTAGGGACTTCCATTTCTCTTTATGAAAACTAATCTTAGGATCTATTAACCCATTAACATGAAAGGATGATAGTTATTAATCATGTGTATTGATTCTCCTTTCTCATGATATAGTCATTCTATTATCTAATTATCATATGTTCTAAATGTGTTGTGATATTATACTTAGATGTATGCACAAACTAATTCTATATTCAAGGATTCTATATGCATGCTAGATCTAGCTTGGGCATATTGATGGGTGCAATGTATGTGCAAATTACACGTATAGTGGAGGAATGAAGAAGGTATAAAGTGATTCCCTAAACCACGTTGTCATGCTCCTTTCACATGTCATTATTGAATCAAATTTATCCTTTTTATTGAAGACCCTTATAGTTACTTGTTATCTAAGTGGGCTAATGGTTAGGAACTTAGGGCACATTGTGGATGGGCACCTTATTAACTTGGTTTAGGATCCATTGATGTATTAATTTAGATTTCCTCTTTTTATCCCCTTTTAGGAAATGTGTAGGTCTAGAAAAGAGCTTCCTAGAGGGATGAGTGGGGGTCCTATTAGGTCATTAGTTGGGGGATTTTTTTAGCCATAAGTTGATCCCCGAGGAGCTTAGGAACCCCAAAAAGGGCCTCATGTAACAAAGGGAAAAAAATGGATGCATGTCCCTTTTCCATTTTGCAAGGAGGTTCCTGTTGAAGTTGGTAAACCAACCTCACAGATCCCAATGAACACTTGCAAGCAAATAACCTGTCACATAAAGGAGATCAAGAGGCACAAAAATGGTGCTCTACAACCTTGAAGCAAAAATGCATTAACTAGAATGAATAATTACAAAGAGATCAATCCTTAAGAAAGGAGATCAAAACCCTAAAAGTGAAAACCCTAGGATGAATAATTAATAATTAATTATTAATGGGCCTAAGTTTAGCTTAAGTGAAAAATAAAGTAAAAGTGACTTAATTAATTAATCAATATGATTAAATTAATTAAGTAATTAACCTATTACTCTAACACCCCCCCTTAAGATGAACTTAGGGAGAAGCTAAAAAACTAAGGACAAAATGCATGAAAGCAAAGATGGGTCCTGGCAACTAGGCCTGATGAGGTACCCAAGTACAATGAAATCTCTGTAAAGTGGAGAAAACCCAATGGGAAAAAACTCCTCTCCTAAAAGAGATGCTGAAAGAAAGTACAAATGAAATGTCTCAAGAGACTCTCTCAAGAACATATGCAGATATACAATCAGATACCCCCCCATGAGAGAGAGTGGAGACTCCAAAGCCCCCCCAGAATGAGAGAACCCTTGTGCCGATGATCAAACCAATGTGACTCCCCTGAGGAAGAAACCAATCCAACGGTTGATGATGAGGAAAGCCCTGGATGTGAGGTGAAAATGGAAGTCCTAGATGATGCTCATTAGAGAACAGAAGTGAAGCATGAGTGTCTGAATGACAGGATGTTGAATCAAATGTAGCAACATTATCTGAATGACATGATGTTGAATCAAATGTATCAACATCAAACAACTCAAGATGATCCTGAAATGGAATCTCCAATGAAGATGGGATAACAAATGTGCTAAATCTGTCATCTGTGAGGAAATGAATATCCTCTGATATGGCCTCAACAACTGCACAAGATGGCTCGATGAGTGGAGCTACAATGTCAGTCAAACCTGAAGAGGGATCTTGCTGAACAGATGTGGTCTCAACAGGAGGTGGAGGTGTAGAAGTCTTAACACTGGTCTCATGAATAGATGGAAGAATACATAAGTTCAAGTGACCAAACTTCTCCTCAGATACAACATGCTCTCTTGGAGAAAGAGAGTGATACCCAGACAGTGGAGATGGTGGACCAAAGTGTGTGAATGCATACAATCGGGAAGAATGATCAACTATCCTTGTTGCAACAATGTTGCCAGTCTGAATGTCTTTGATGTGCACTAAATCTGGTGTGAACTCAACTATCTTCCCTGTCCCACTGTGAGCAATCTGATAAATGGAGAGAAGGTTGGTGAGGTGTCTACCATGATGTTTGAGTTTTTGAAATATGTTTAATGATAGAGGTTTCTGATTTCTGATGTGTATATATAGAAAGCAAGAAAAAAACACCCCCCACAACACAAAAAACCAAACCCCAGTACAATTTTGAAAGCTGGAAAGCTTGAAAAAGTAAAAATCACTTCAGATTATTCTTTGTGTACCTAATGAACTTTCTGATGAAATACTCTGCAAATCTGGAAAGAGCACTATAAGACCTTTCCAACGCCTATTCGTTTGCAAAAAACGGAGTCCGTATGCAAGAGTTATGCCTCCGGAAGCGCGAAAATAAGGTTTTACTTTGACTGGCAATAAATGTAGAAAAACAGAAAAACTAGGAGAAAAGACCTGCACCACTGGATCGGGCTTGGAACCAGCTTTCTGACAATATTTTGTTTTCAAAAATCTGAGTTCATATGCAAAAGTTATGGCCAAAATACCAAAACTGCTCCGAAAGGGCTTTGGGGGAAGCCTGCGGTTAACTAGCCGCTAGCATTAACCGCTAGCGGTTAACTGACTGCAGCCCCTGTGCATTCTCTGTTTTTTATTTTTTTTCTTGGATTGCGTGCCGTACCAAGCCGTACGACCCAGAAATGAAAAAAATTACCTCCCGGAGTCACTGTGACTGATTTTGATGATTTGACAGTCGATTTTGGGGTTTTGGGGCACTCTGAATGTGATGGTAAGGTCCGTTTGGGCTGAAAATGCTCCAAAAATTGCAGGTACCCTCTGGATCTGGAAACCCTCTCAAACTTCAAACCTTCATAGATCATGCACCATATAACCAAAATTGATGAAACGAAGGTCAATCTTGACTAATTCAAATCTTCTGGACGCAATGGTGAGATCCAAATTGACTCAAGATGCACTGAAATATCGCTTTAAGGCAAGATCCCTTAAAAAATGAACAGGAAGCTGCAGATCTGGAGCTCTGATACCATGTTGAAGTTGGTAAACCAACCTCACAGATCCCAATGAACACCTGCAAGCAAATAACTTGTCACATAAAGGAGATCAAGAGGCACAAAAATGGTGCTCTACAACCTTGAAGCAAAAATGCATTAACCAGAATGAATAATTACAAAGAGATCAATCCTTAAGAAAGGAGATCAAAACCCTAAAAGTGAAAACCCTAGGATGAATAATTAATAATTAATTATTAATTAATTATTAATGGGCCTAAGTTTAGCTTAAGTGAAAAATAAAGTAAAAGTGACTTAATTAATTAATCAATATGATTAAATTAATTAAGTAATTAACCTATTACTCTAATAGTTCCTTCTATATAGATTGAAGGTTCCCATTTTTATATACTTGTAGAATTTAGAAGGGAAGGGAGTTCAAGGAGAGAGGAGATAGAGGAGCAAGTACAATTTTGTTCAAGTGGTGGAGTTAAGCTAGGTCCTCTTGGCTATGGAAATTGTAACATTTTTTCTCCTTCCTTCGTGATTGTTTGGGTAGTTATTGATTTGATTGTCCTTGCTTTTCTATCTTCCTATTTTACATTAGAACTAATATTGGGTTATGCATGTGTTTTTTAATGGTCTTTCATGGTGGCTTGTCTCTTTCTTAGTTTGTATCCTTTTAAATTTTTATCTAGTCTTGGGTTGTTATGCTAGTATCTTTGGAGAGGATGTGAGAGATTTGGGGCATATGGGAGTTACTTGCTAATCCTTGGTGTTAATTAGCCTATTGGACTTGGGCTTCTTAGAAGAGTTGCTTGCTTGTCCTTAGGAGGATATTGGAGTAATGATGAGTACATGAGTTGAAGAATATGAGATGGACATAGGAATTATTTAATTATGTGGCTGAAGACATCCTCTCCCTTGTTGGCATACTAGGTGGCATGCCATTGTGTTTCCTTTGGGTAAATTTTTTGCTATTTGTTATGGTTATTTTTTGTTGCAAAAAGGGGAAACTTAACATAATTATGGCTTCTTGGTCACGTTCTATGTGTCATCCTAGTATAATTATGTGTATAACCTTTGAGGACCCTTGAGAGAGTGACATGAGAACAATTTGGTTTCTTCTTGTTATAGTGAAAATGTGATCCTAATTAAACTATATCTAATCAGACCAATTCTCTACTACACATTGGAATATGAACCAACAAAGATGTATGTTTCGCTACTAACTAGTCTAGAAGAGTGAAACTATTTGGGCTCTATTCCTTTGTTGTAATTGAAAAGTGAATGATGGATTGCAACTTAATTAAACTAACTAAATACCAGAGAAAACAAGAAAATAAATAGATGCAGACAAAGAATTTCAACAAATAGAATATAGAAATGGGAACTATGGATCAACAGGAACCTATCACCACATGAGAAGCCTCACTGCCTAGGACGACAACTTGCGGTGTAGATGTCTTCACGCCATATTGGGGTCTATATGACACTGTATAGATTTGCACAAGTTTCAATAAATTCATGCTAACAGAAAACACAATAATTAGTCTAAGAATTTGACAATCAACTGAAATAACAGGAAATGATAATGTACAAAATGAATCATGAAGAAGATAATAGAAGGGAAAGAGAAGTAAAAACTCATGCGTTTGAACTTCTTCCTCTCACGAATCCTGTAATCTGCAAAAAAGATGAAAAGGGGTGGGATGTATAGAGGTTTGCCTCATTCAAAGCTAGTTTTGGTGTTTCCACCTCCATGATAGCCAAATATTGAAATGTATTGAAAAAGAGAGTGTGTACTCTTGAATCCCAAATGCCTCTAGGATTGTGGTGAGCAGTGACAAATGATATTGCAATAAAATGAATCTAAAATGCTAATATGAACAATAAAGAAAATTATATGAAATCCACAAAGATTAACACTGATCTAAAGGATTTACAAGTGTTAAAAGAGAGATTATGATAATCTTGTTGGAAGGTTATCGCTACCATGAACAAGATGGAGTGTTTTTCAGAAGGATATCAATTGCACATGAGAGTCTCATGGTGAGAACGAATGAAGACAAAGAG
Organism: Cunninghamia lanceolata; assembly: GCA_027924645.1. Taxonomy (NCBI): domain Eukaryota; kingdom Viridiplantae; phylum Streptophyta; class Pinopsida; order Cupressales; family Cupressaceae; genus Cunninghamia; species Cunninghamia lanceolata. The sequence continues at coordinate 58,571 of BSBN01001721.1, read as the reverse complement.
AAATCACATCCACAATAGAACCTACAAGTCACAATAAAAAATAATAATGATAGCACAAAGCACAATGAGTGTGAGTAGAGATTTCGATAGAGTTTTGCTAGCATGAAGATTCAATCTTTCAAAATGGCAAAGCAATGAGATTATATAGGCAAAACAAAAGAATAATCATCTAGGAAGAGAGTCGTTTGGGTGTGGATAGACATGCATAAAAGTTAGGAATATTGTGCAAACAAAAATGCAACTTCTAAAAATGGTTGATGAAATGGAAGATGCTATTGGGATGCCAACACGCCGCGCATATGTCTGCACCTAGTGCTCCTATCTAGTCAACTTCAATTTATTGAAAGTTTTGAGGACTTGGGGCATTCACAAGTTTAAGACACTTTTATAGTTTTGGGATAAGCTACACAAAAAGGGGGCAAAACAACATTTAGATAACATATTTGTGGATTCAGGGTAAGGCCAAGGCTGGGAAGTGGTCTTAGAAACAAACTAGGGGAATGAACATTAAAGCCAGTGCCAAATAGAGCGTGAAATTATGAGTGAGCATAATTTACGATGCTACATTTAGCCCCCACTTTAGCAGGTGTATGATACTACATGCATATGCAAGTTAAAGTACATGAAAGCAAATTTTTACCCATTATTGTGGAGGAAGCAGAATGTCGCTAAGTAAGGGGTGTGGAGCCCCCAACTTAGGATTCTACAAAACCACAATATTAGGCCAAGGAAATCTGCACACAACACAAATGCCAGAAGCACATGTACATATATGTATATAACACTAGTGCTAAGGAGGATTAGACCAAATATTATTTTTCTCTTTTTTTTTTTTTTCTGCGCCTGGTAAACTTTTTAATGTGACCGGCGACGCTGATGTGACACGCCTTCTAGCTCCACGCTAATGCTTTTGCCTGGAGCAATGAACCGATGAGGCCACAACACGAGGGACCTCATCCCCTAGCAAGAACACTTCAAACCCACGAGCTCATTGGCCCAGCGAAAGCGTAAAGCCTGTGAGCTCGTTGGCCCAGCAAGGGTTTGAACTCTGGTGGCCACCACTACAACCGAGTGACTTAACCACCGAACCACGCCCTTATTGGCCACCAAATATTATTTTTCAAGACCTTTGTGGTTAACAAATAATATAGTCTAATGTGCATTAATCTAAACAAACACATGAAAACAAGAAGATAGATAAAAAGAAAAGAGAGGCTTGATTCTAGGGCTAGTAAAATTTGTTATTTGCTAGGAATCATACCAAAAAGCTTTCATAAGTCACTAGGTCTAGCAAAATCCATTGTTTTCTAGGTGGCTTATGAGAAGTGCTGAGTGGTAGAAAATGTAACATCAGAGACTAGTATTTCTTTGCTAGGTGAGTTACATGTCAGGTAGTATCAAAAATTACAAGACTAATAAAATCCGTTGTTTTCTAGGTAATTATGATAAAGGTGGTATGGACCACAAGTGCTACACCAATGTTGCAGAGAGCATACCATCGGTGTGGTGTGTGATTAAGTGTGTGGGATAGCAAATGTATGCCCCCACTTTAAAGTAATTTCACCATAGAGAAGCAACTTCTTTTAAGGTAAAAGAGGGAAGAAAGCATGAGAGCTATTAGGAAGCATATGCTTGAAATATATGTTCTAAAGAGCCGCGTCGTGAAAGGGGTTTCCGTCAAGTAGGAAAACCAAGGTGATGCTATAGGCATGATACACAATGGCTTGTGTAAGCATGGCATGATGCTGATCAACACAACAAGGTGTCACATAAAACAAGTAACATCAATCATACACACAAAGGGATCTACGTGTTTTGGAGTCAGTACAATATATATAGCCTAATCTGTGTGGGACAATTTTTGTAATTGATCATGTCAATTATTTGTAATTGATTTTTGTAATTGTCATCATCCTCCTAAGCACGTAAAGCTACAAATATAGAAGAAGAATCTCATGAGAAGACGAATAAAATTTTTGGTCAACATGGAAGGATGCTAAATCATCCAATGCTTTGTATTGTCCCCAAAATGTGGAAAATTTCAAGTACAATATAAAGAAGAATTTAGGAACATATAGAAGGATGTCAGGACATTTTCATTCCCCCTAACTCCATGTTCCTACAAGGGAATCAAGGGTCATCTAGGGAGAACTAACAAACAAATAGTCACATCATACTCATATACGGGGATACCAAAACACACAGGTAAACCGCAAATAAAAACATATGAACAAAGGGACTGCACTCAAGGATTGGGCTCTAGCAGGTCATTCACCTCCCAATCTTGCTCATTATAAAGGGATGGAGGATAGGCTTCTAGAGGGACCACAATGAGGGTAGTGCTGGGCATAAAGCCTAGTTCATCACACGGAGGATCAACATCCAAGGGAGGATCCTAGTGTAACTCACCGAAGGCAAGGTCCATCAATCGTGTGAAGATTGAGGATAGGGATTGCATTTCTTCCAAGGACTCAAATATATCTTCCTTAGGGGAAGATGGATCTGGGTTGTTGTTGGAATAGATGACAATCGGTGGTTGCCCAGTGCTATCAACAAGATTATGAGCATTGGTTACCACTGGTGGAGCAGAGGTCTCCACAACCTAAATATATGGAGTAGAAGCACTTGGCGGCAGTAAGGGTGGCATGCACTTGGGTTTGCAAAAGGGTGGGGTGGGATAATGATTATGCTTGCGCTTAGGCATCAATTGTGGAATGTTCATGTCTAGGGTAGCGTGACACAAGATATCAAGAAATATCTGGTGTCAGGTATGCTACAGTGGGAGTGGCTCTAAGATAGTGGTATTAGGTGTGATGTCAACATTTGGCTGATTTGGTGGAGAGGCTGGAGTAGGATATGTGAGAGAAACATGTTGAGGGGAGGGTGTAGGAAGCTAAGGCAGTGGGGTTGAGTTAGGGGCTGCCTGCACAAGAGAGGGAAGGGGTTCCTCCCTAGGTGCACACTCATAAGCTGCAATATGACAACAATGCTTATGATCTCTCAAAAGTTGGTTGTGTCGTGAGCAGCTCATAGAATCCATCAGAGGAACTAGAGAGTCTCCCAATGTGGGCTCCTTTTTGTCCATCACTTTAGGAGTGTGCAGAGGAATAGAAGGAGCCACTAAGAGCTGGAGTATTGTTGGAGGAGGGTCTCTCAATACAGGCTATCTTCCCCAAGCCATCAAAGGGGCTGAAGGAATAGAGGCCACCACTGAAGATCAAGGGACCCATAAGGAAGGGCCTTGCACTAGGGGCTGCTTTCCTTGCATCTCCGAAGAGGCGTGAGTAATAGGAGCAACCACTGATTGTGGAGGAACTGAAGGAGAAGGGCCCCACGCTATGGGTTGCTTTCCTCTAGTCCTTGAAGAGGCGGGAGGAACTGGAGCAACAACTAAAGGGTGGGTAGGTTTGGGTTGCATGGGTTGTGTGCCTCTGGGTCTTGGGTAAGACTTAGGAGGTGGGACCTTAGTGTAAATACCAGGTGAATGAGGATGGGGGCGATCACTTTACTCAGGATGCTCAACCTTCTCTTCCTATCAAGAAGGATGAAGGATAGAAGTAGCCAATAGATATTGAATGACTGTAGGGCTAGCAGCTGGTTGGCTAGAGGAGGCACCAACAGACAACTAGGCTATGTGATTTTCCTTGGATTTTTGGTATGATAAAAATAGAAAATCATTGTGAGGTCACAATGACTCGGTGTTGGCTAAAAGTAGTCCAAAGAGAAGTTTCCTCTTAAGGCAAGAGGTTTAAACCCATTATGGTAGATAGTGTGTACCTATCCTTCATGGGGAAACTTCATACACTTATACACTACTGATGGGATTGATTTCATAGTAGAGAGCCATGGATGGCCCATCTTCACCTGAAATTGGTTAGAAGTGGGGATGATGGCAAATGAAATATCCAGTAGTTTAGGTCCTACTTGGACAGGAAGGGTGATCGAACCCATGGTACAATGAGAGGATCCATCAAGAGCCCATACTTGGACTTTAGATTTCTCGTACTTGTCCTAGTACAATTCATGAACATACAAGAGCTCCTCTGTGACTATATCTACCATACACACAAGATCAATGAGTACGCCCTTGGTGGGCTTGTCACTAATCATGGCAGTGATGTAGAGGGGTCCGTCATATATGTGCATAGGTGTGTCAATGGGGGTGAAGGAGATGATCGACTTGGTAACAAGACATGCTTGATTAGTGAGAGGGTGACTGTCCACCATGTTAATCATCTTGGAAAGAGAAGAGGCATGCACATCAACAAACACTCTAGAGACCATATAATCAAGGGTAAGCTCATTGAAATTGGTGGAATGATGTGGCATAGGGTTAGTGTAAATTTGAAGATTCTGGTTTGGCAGAGCAATAGACTTATTTCCTCTATCATTTACTCCGAATACCTGGATAACATTCTGATCAATGAGGTTTCACACACTGTTCTTGAGATGCATACATATTTTAGTGTCGTGCCCAAGTACTCAGTGAAACTGACAGAAGGTCTTTGGGTCATAGGAAGGTGTTAAGGTTTTAGAGGTATCAATAGGGCGAATGGGAGGCAGTTGGATAAGGTTATTGTTTAAGAGCTATTGTAGGATAGTGTAAAGTGACTTAGAGAGCAGGGTAAATTGTCGAGTCCTTGACTTGTTCTGGGAAGAGAGGGCCATGGAACTTTGAATAGGTGTCGTTGCCGCTACTTGCTGTACATTATTGTTAGAATTGATTTGATAAAGTTCTTATTCTTTTTATAATTTTGGAAAGATGAAGGGGCATCAAATTGTCTAATGGGAGTCTGTGAGTAAGATCTCTCGTATTGAATGACCGGTTGCTAGTAATCTCTGAGTATCGTGTAAAGGTGTGTGAAAGAGGGATAACACATTAGCAAGATCTTCTCCCTGATACGAGGTTGTAAGTTTCTGATGAAAACTTGTTGCACGTCAGAGTTCGAGAGTGCATATGGTATTTGTGAAAATAAGGTCTGATAACACCCAATAAAATCAGTTACCTTCTCTTGCACTCCTTGCCTCCAATGGATGAGGTCAGTGAGTGTGACCCACGATCCTATGTTGGCTTGAAAATGATGGAGAGATTGAATTATGAGTTCTTGGAAAGAATTTATAGAATGGTCTGAAAGCGAGCAAAACTAGTCCAACGTGGTGTCCTTTAGAGACCATGGGAAAAGTTTTGCGAGAAGAAAGTCATCAAGTTTAGGAAATCGCTACACATACCAGTGAATGAAGATACATGACTCTACGGTTCCCCCTTACCAGTATACTTTTCAAATCTTAGAGCCTCAAAGCTTTGGGGAAGTTTAGACTAGAGAATGGATAATGATAATAGGCTTTGGGTATAGTATGAAAGAATGAGTGGTTGAGATGCAGATGATGATATGCTCACCAGTTGTTGTTGGAGGGAGTTAACATTTTGAAGCAACTAGGTGATAACAGGGTCAGGGGTATGTGTGGATTGACTTTGGGTTACAGATGAAATGGGATTGCTGGTTTGGGAAATTCCAGTGTTAGATCCTAGGAAGGTAAATGGTAAGGTAGACAACGAGGGCAAAACCTATATTGATTAATGAGGTTTTCACCCATTCTAAGATAATTTGTATTAGTATTCACTACTTGAGTAGTGCTTGTAGAAGGCTAAGAAGAATTCAAAGTATAAATCTAGAGGGACTCGCCATGGACATTGAGAGCTGAGCTTTGGATGAGTTTGAATGCAACTCATTTATTACTTCAATGCAACTCATTTGTTCTTAATGAACATGATCTAGACCACGAATGATATCCACACCATCTGGATCAGTGTTTAGAAATTTCTAGAGGTTCTCCATGATAGGGACAACCTTTCTAGCAAAGTTCTAGGTGCCCAGATACTCCTGAAAGTCGAATAGGCTAGTGTCCAATACTTGGATCTAGGCAAGGGGCACAATAGCCACAGGTGTATCTATAACTAGAGGATCTCTAAAACATTATATTCCAGGGATGGAAGTGGTGGTAGGAAAAGAAGAGAAGAAAGGGGGTTCACTCTAGAATTCATTGTTGAAAAGATGGAGATATCAGTTTCTGGTTGAGTGGCACCGAAGTTGCTAGGAAAACGGGAAGCCATGTATAATCTCCTACTTCTATGAACAAGGAATTTAGAGTTAGAGCACTAGGTTGTGAAGCCCATAAACTAATCAGAGATTTGTAACACACAAGTACTCTTTGGATTTATGAATCGAAGGAAGAAAAACTTGCTTCAAGGAGAAATGAATGTTTTTGTTTCAAAAGATGAAAAAATGTTTTTGTTTTTAGAGTTCTACAATTTTGAAAGTGTTACAAGCACATTGGCTTCACCAAAATGTTATAGTGGAAATGTGATCCTAATTAAACTATTTCTAATTAGACCAATTCTCTACTACACATTGGAATACAAACCAATGAAGATGTATGTTTCACTATTGTCCAGTCTGGAAGAGAGAAACTATTCGGGATCTATTCCTTTGTTATAATTGAAAATTGAATGATGGAATGAAACTTAACTAAACTAACTATATATGGGAGAAAATAGGAAAATAAACAAAGGCAGACAGAGAATTTTAACAAACATAATACAAAAATAGAAACTATGGATTAATAAGAACCTGTCACCATATGGGCAACCTCACTGCCCAGGATGACAGTGCATGGTATAGATGTCTTTGCACCACGTTGGGGTCTATACAACACTGTATATATCTGTACGGGTTTAAATAAATTCCTATTAACATAAAACACAATAATTAGTCTACAAATTTGACGATCAACAAAAAGAACTGGAAATGATAATGTACAAAATGAAAATCATGAAGAAGACAAGAGAAGGGAAAGAGAAAAGCAAACTCTCATGCATTTGAACTTCTTCTCACAAATCTTTTAATTTGCAAAAATGAGGAAGAGTGTTGGAATGTATAGAGGTTTGCCTCATTCAAACCCCATTTTGGTGTTTACACCTCCATGACAACCATATATTGAAATGTATTGAAAAAGAGAGTGTGTGCTCTTGAACCCCAAATGCCTTTGGGATTACGGTGAGCAGTGACAAACAATATTGTAATCAAATAAATCTAAACAATGCTAATATGAACAATAAGGAAAATGATATGAAATTCACAAAGGTTAACACTAATCTAAAGGATTTGCAAGGGTTAAAAGAGAGATTACAAGATTCTCATTGGAAGGTTATCACTACCATGAATAAGATGGAGTGTTGTTTAGAAGTATATCAATCAAACATGAGAGTCTCACATAGAGCACGAATGAAGGCAAAGAGAAATCACATCCACAATAGAACCTACAAGTAACAATAATAAATAATAATGATAGCATAAAGAACAATGAGTGTGAGTAGAGATTTTGACAGAGTTTTGTTAGCGCAAGGATTCGATCTTTCAAAATGGAAAAGTGATGGGATTATATAGGAAAAGCAAAAGGATAAGCATCTAGGAAGAAAGTCATTTGGGCGTGGCTAGGCATGCAAAAAAGCTAGGAATTTTGCACAAGCAAAAACACAACTTCTAAAAATGGTTGACGAACTGGAAGATGCTATCAGGATGCCAACACTCTACGCAGATGTCCATGCTTAGTGCTCATGTCTAGTCAACTTTAGTTTCTTGAAAGTTCCAAGAATTTGGGGCATTGCTAGGGTTAAGACACTTTTAGAGTTTTGGGATAAGCTACACAGAAAGGGGGCAAAAAAACATTTAAATAGCATCTTTGTGGATTCAGGGTAAGGCCAAGACTGGGAAGTGGTCTTAGAAACACACTAGAGGAATGGACATTAAAGTGAGTACCAAGTGTGAAGTTATAGGTAGGCACAATTTATGATGCTACACTTCTATCCCCTTAAGCTTGGGGGCTAGCTTGGGTTGATTGTTGGATGATGCCACATAGCTAGGTGGAAAGCCATCTCTCTTTAATGTTTTTATGGCTAGATGGGTGGAATTGTTGTGCTTTTTTCCATTGTGCACACGAGGTTTCTAGTTTACATAAGTTAATATTCAATTAGATAGATGGTTGCCTATCTTATTTATAAATGAAGAGTGAACATCATATAGATATGCAATGTGTTAAATTATAGTAAAATTTGTATGAACTTATTGAAAGGAAAATGCTTATATATTTATAAATAGGTTGCTTTTATGTTTATTTCTAGAAATTCTTGAATAATATAATTTGTAGAATATGAATTGTATTTTAGTATTTTTACAAGTTGAAATAGAAATTTTAATTCCATTATTAATCAGAGCATTGTTTTTTATTAAAGGTAAAGCAAGTTTTGAATGGATCCTGAAACCCTTTACAAAAAGATATCTAACAATAAGAGCACAACCAACTGATAGTAAAATGTTCACCTAAGTGAACCCACAACAAAACAAGAAAGTAGGAAATGAGGGTCTTAATCCCTTAACAACAATTGCCCCAAGGGAAAAGCAAAGCAGGCCCAACCTGACCAAATACAATAGATCAATAGCACAAACAAAGCTGCCCCACTATGAAACAACAAAACCAAACAAAAGAAACTACAAAACACCAGGTACCGATCTAGAAAATCTAACTCCCTTGACCTGAGGGTTCAAAGTAGCTATAGACTTAAGGAGCCCTTTCTTTCTTTGTTGAACCACTGTCAAGGAAAACCCCGAGTCTAGATCCTCAGAATGAGGTGAGAGGAGGTAATCGTCGACTGATGTCGTGACTATATAAATCTTGCACAAAGAACCAATCTAGAAGCAAGAAGAGTCGAAGACACGACTAGAGAAAGGATTTCCACACCACCCAACCTAGGAGGGGTGGAACAACCAACGAAGGAACAATCCAGATTCGATCAGAAGAAAAGGATTCAGGGAAGTCATGGGGTTCGCTATAGCCTCATCCGCCAGCACCCCTGTTGGTGTTCCCAACTGATTGTCTAAGTTCCCCTAAAAGGTTGCCATCTTCTATCCACAGGGACCTTAGGTCAGTGGCCAACGAACATGAGACTGACTCTGTCTCCTCTGTACTTCAGGTTCTACTGCACCTAGGGAGGTATCCCTCATTCACAACTAAAAGATTTATCTTTGACTAACTCAGGCATAATGCTCTCATGCATGCACCAAGGTTTGTAAGATAAACCCCAGACTAGCAATATTCTTGGATTATCTAAATGGTTAAATATGAGAACATGCAACAACTAAATCTAAAACAAAATAAAACAATAAAATGGTTTAAATGATTAATCTTTAAATTCTTTGATTTCCTAGACCCCTTGGGCAAGCAAATCCTCGACTGGTGCTTTATCAGGGCAATAGAGTCAGACCCATCACTACAAATGTTCCTTCATAACAACAAAACTTCATATCCAAAGGACCCAAAATAAAAAAATTTATTGCCTTACAGTAACATGTCCAAGAAAAAGTGTTATCTGTGACTCTACTTCACTAATCCTTTGATACAACGCATTTCCCCTTATATCTGACTTAAAGTAATTTAATCCATTCCTTGAATAGATGCAACAAATTAGATATATCACATAGCAAATGTACATGAACGAGTTTAGAAACCCTTACCAACTTCACTCAAAAGAGAAATACTCATACCCAAGGAGACAATAATAGATAACACACAAAAAATATTTTTTATATAGCTCAATCTTGAAAAAACATTATCATTCAAAAATTTATACATTTGCAAAACATAAAATACCTTTGCACCCAGACACAAGAACCAAATCTACAACAGAACTTACTCCCCAAAGTGTGGACAACTTCTATCCAAAGCCCAAAATCCCCTTACAAAATGGAACGACATGCTCTCTTATAGACACAAGAGCATGTTGCCCTAAAAATTTATTACATCCTGGTAGTAGGTGAGTTTTTCATGACAAGTTGCTGCCAATAAGCTTGGGGAAATTACAAAAAATGCATAAAAAAGAGGAGAAGACAAATAATCATAAAATATGGAGTTAAAAGTTTATAATTTGTCCATCCCCTTTGATTTGCTATTGTCGAGCACCAATTTCGCACCGTCACATGGCTTGTTGAAGGTTCTGCATTTCTTTGTGCGCGGCTATGATATGAGGCATTGTGGCTTCATTTTATGCTCTTCCTTGATTGCATCCATCCTGTGAGATGACAGAGGACAAAATTCAGCAGTTTCAATGTCAAAATTTTACATTACTGGGTTGTTTTGGCTGATATAGGGGGATTTTTTATCACTCTGGCAACCAAAAATCATCACAAACATGTCTAAAACCTATACCCAGGCAATAGGATAGGTTAGGGGATGAATTTAGAGCATAGAGCAGTATCTTTGGACCAAACAGAGCCTCCAAAAATTGCTTGGAAGCTCAAAAACGTGAGCAACTTTCTTCTGTGCAACCAAACACGCCTGGAGTTACACGAAAGACCTCAAAAACACCTCAATGGAGAGGCAAAAGCTTCAATCCATGCTGCAGAAAGGAGAGCAAGTAAAAAACTGCTCAGGAAAGCTCATTTCGCACAATCGCATGGCTTTTGGAGTGCAGGCAGAGCACCCGTGTGATGGTGCGAAATGCCATTGCTTCTTCTTTATTTCATTGCTTTAACATAATAACCTAAAGTTTGTTAGGGTTAGTCGACAGAAGATATCAATTAAATGCAAATAAAGATTAAACAGAGGAATGAAAATACACAAAATAATAACAATGAGAGACAAGTTTTAATGTGGTTCACCCAAACTCAGGCTACATCCACCAAACAGAGAGTCCAATATTATTATCTAGTAAATCAAACCGATTACAACTAGCAATCCCTGCAACTCAATACCGCTGCAAATGCTACAATACATCAATAGAAACCCTAACCCTTAGCCTCTTTTATCAAGCTTTTTGTTGGTTACAAAAATAGGGTTTTCTTATGTCGGCCAATGAAAAAATAACTCCCAATGCCTTTATAAAATAATAAAAAATCATGTGAGGTTTCGGGGGTACTGTCCCTCAACCCTGCCCTGTATTGTGATAGAGAGTGCGCCAGGGGCGCTGCCCCTTGATCCCGTCTTGTTGGCGTTGTCCCCAACCCCCCGCAAGGGGTGATGCCCCTTGACCCCGTACAAATTTGGGGGGAAACCGCGCCAATAAAAGTGGGGTAAATTTAACCTCCAAGTTTGATTAGGCTCCATATAACAACAATCTTCCACTTGGAGATTGATCAGACTCCACACCATATCATCTCCCACTTAGAGACTGATCATACCGCTGACCCTGTAGCTCCCACTGGAAATAAGCACCCTAGACTCTGCTATTCTATTTTTTGTTTTCAGTCATGAAGACCAATCGAAGTTGAAGAGGAGCTCAGCTTCTCCCTTGTCACTGCCTTTGTAAACATATCCGTTGGATTTTCATCTGTATGTATCTTTTCCAGCCTTAATTGTCCATCATCCAACACCGACCGAATAAAGTGATACCTCAACTGTATGTGTTTGGTCTTTGAATGCAAGGCAAAATTCTTTGCAAGATATATGGGACTTTGACTGTCTGTAAACAAATAACTGTTAACCTATTGTTTGCCCAATTCTTCCATGAAAAATTGTAGCCATATCATCTCCTTGCTTGCCTCTATTGCAACTACATATTCTGCCTTTGTGGTGGATAAAGCAACCACCTTTTGTAACCGTGAGATCCAACTCACTGCTCTCCCACCTACAGTAAATACATAACCTGTAGTACTCCGCCTGGTATCAATATCCCCTACCAAATCTGAGTCTACATAACCTGCTAAATTAGTATTAGAGCCTCCAAAACATAAATGTTTATTGAATGTACCTCTCAAATATCTGAGAATCTATTTTATTGCATTCCAATGCTCCAATCTAGGATGACCCATATACCTGCTTACGACTCCTACAACATGTGTAATATCCGGTCTCGTGCATACTATGGCGTACATTAAACTTCCTATAGCTGAAGCATATGGTACCTTGGACATTTTTTTTCTTTCTCTGGTGTCTTAGAACACATCTCCTTAGTCAATTTCAAATGACTAGGCAAAGGTGTGCTGACAGCTTTTGCATTCTCCATATGGAATCTCTGCAACACCTTTTCAACATAATCAGCCTAAGATAGAGTCAATTTTCTGTTCTTCCTATCTCTGCAAATTTCATACCAAAGATTTGTTTTGCTACCCCCAAATCTTTCATAGCAAATGACTGTGCTAACTGCTATTTTTACTCTCTTGTGTGATCCATGTTAGACCCTGCTACAAGCATGTCATCAACATATAAACATAAAATAATGTAGCTGTCATTATCCAACCTCTTAAAATAAACACAATGGTCAGAATTACATTGGCTGTAGCCTTGCTCAGCCATAAAACTATCAAATTTTAAATACCATTGTTGAGGTGCTTGTTTCAGGCCATACAAACTCTTCTTCAATTTGCACAACTGTTTCTCCTTACCTTTGACTTCAAATCCTTGGGGCTGTTCCATATATATCTCCTCCTCCAAATCACCATGGAGAAAGATAGTTTTCACGTCTAGTTGTTCCAAATGCAAATCTTTAGCAGCTACAATACTTAAAACAGTATGAATAGAAGTCATCTTAACAACTGAAGAAAAAATCTCATCAAAATCAATGCCCTTGTTCTGTGCAAATCCTTTTACAACTAACCTGGCCTTAAATCTATTCTTACCTCCATCTTCCTCTTTTAGCCTGTAAACCCATTTGTTTGGTAAAGCTTTTTTACCTGCAGGCAACTTACATAATTCCCAAGTCTGATTTTTCAGCAAGGAGTCCATTTCTTCTTTCATTGCAAGCTCCCACTGAACCTTTGTATCCACCTGCATAGCTTCATCATACCCTTCTGGTTCACCAGCTTCTGTTAAAAAATAAGAATACAAAGAGGGAGAAAACCTTTTAGGAGGTCTACTTATCCTTGTTGACCATCTAACATTCATCAGAGTTTGTGGTATTTCTTGTTGCTATTGCAGAGCATGAGGAACCATTGGAACATCACTATTTGGAGTATCATCTAGCACCACATAATCTTTTTCTTTCTTCTCATGCTGTTGCAAATGATCTTTGTACAACACCTTCTCAATGAATACATCTCTGCTTCTCACAATTTTCTAATTTTTAAAATCCCAAAGCCTATAACCAAATTCATTAATGCCATATCCAACGAAGGTACATTTTTTTGATTTTTCATCCAGCTTGGTTCTATTTTCAGAATGTACATGTGCAAATGCTTCACATCTGAAGGTTTTGAGAAAAAAATAACTCACCTTCTTACCTGTCCATGCTTCCTCTGGAATACCACAACCTAAAGGAACTAAAGGACCTCTATTAATTAAATATACAAAAGTGTTGACAGCCTCTGCCCACATGTTTAAAGGTAGCCCCACATGCAATCTCATGGTCCTTGCATGCTCCATTATTGTCCTATTCATGCGTTCAACCACTCCATTTTCCTGTGGAGTCCCTGCAACTATTTTCTGCCTACAAATTCCATTAAAGGAATACTAATCCTCAAATTCTTTGCTGCAATACTCACCACCATTATCAGATCTGAGACATTTTAATCTTTTGCCTGTCTCAATCTCAACCAAGCTTCTCCATTTCTTAAATGTTTCAAATACATCAGATCTTTACCTAAGAAAATAAATCCATACCTTCCTAGTTGCATCATCTATGAATGTAACATAATACCGAGAGCCACCGAGAGAAGATACTTGAGATGGTCCCCATACATCTATATGCACAAGCTCTAACTTTTCATCTTTCTTTTGCTTACCATCCTTTAGAAAACTAACTCTTTTGTTTGCCATACACACAACTTTCATAGAAATCTATATTAATAAATTTCAGACCTGGTAACACTTTCTTAGAATGAAGTACCTTCATACCTTTTTCACTAATATGCGCAAGTCTATTATGCCACAGTGTTGTGTCAGAACCTGCATTAATTGTTTTAGTCTCTTCCTGCGGACCTGCAGCAACTATTCTTGAACTTGTTTATTTTTTCTCTGCAACAGCTAAAGTAGAAGGAACAGTATGACCTGTACAAAGATATAAGGTGCCTACTTTCACACCTTTTGCTACTATTAAGGCATCTTTTGAAACCTTCCAATTCTTATTAGTAAATGTAACAATGTAACCTTCTTCAGCTAGCTTCCCTGCTAAAATTAAATTCCTACTAAGCCTTGGAACGTACTTTACCTCTTGTAGTAGCCAATGATTCCCATTCTACAACTTAATCTTGATTCTTCCCTTTCCAACAATTTGACAGGTTTCATTATCTCCCAAATAAACTAACCCAAAATCCCCTTGGACATAATCAAAAAAATAACTTCTATGGGGTGTAGCATGAAATGAGGCCCTTGAATCTAAAACCCATGAATCATCAACATTATCTAGGGAAAGAATCAAAGCATCATCTTCAGATTTATTACTTACCACATTTGCCTCCTTATTGCCTTCTTGTTTGTCTCCTTCTTTATTCTTCTGAGACCAATAATCTTTCTTCAGATGACCTGGTTTCCCACAGTACCAGCAATCCTTCTGTCCTCTGTTTTGGGACTTCTTGTCCTTCAATTTTCCTCGTGACTTCCCATGACCTCCAGAACTTTTTCCTCTCTCCTTTGATCTGCCCCTGCTTTTTGCATTCAAAACACTACTTGATGTGGACCCTCCTGAGATTTTCCATCGCATTTCCTCACTAAGGATAACACTGACAATATCATCAAATTTCAAAGTGTTTGAACCAGCGACAGAGTTACTTACAACCATTACCAAGCTATTCCATCTTTCTGGCAGAGAACATAAAACCAAGAGAGGCCTCACCTGTTCATTAAATTTCACTTTTACAGAAGTTAACTGATTGACAATCATATTAAACTCATTTAAATGATCTGTCATAGATCCACCTTCAATCATTTTCAGATTAAACAAACGCTTCATGCGAAATACCTTATTTGAGGCTGAGGGTTTTTCATACAATTTAGCCAAAGCTTTCATCAATTCACTTGTTGTCTTGACTTCTGTTATATTGAATGCTACAAATGGTGCTAGGCACAACCGAATGGTTCCCATTGCCTTTCTGTCCAGAAGTTCCCAATCCTCATCCATCATTCCTGCAGGTTTCTTGGATACTCCTTCCAACGGCCTCCATAAATCGATCTGATAGAGGTAATCCTCCATCTGTATCTTCCATAATTGATAGTTTTGCCCATTGAATTTATCGACTTTTAATTTACCCTCGCTCGCCATTGCTCCCACTCAACCATGAGACCTTCCTGCAGACAATAATCAAACACAACCCACTCTGATACCACTTGTTAGGGTTAGCCGATAGAAGATATCAATTAAATGCAAATAAAGATTAAACAGAGGAATGGAAATACACAGAAATAATAACCGTGAGAGACAAGTTTTAATGTGGTTCACCCAAACTCGGGCTACATCCACCAAACAGAGAGTCCAATATTATTATCCAGTAAATCAAACCGATTACAACTAGCAATCCTTGCAACTCAATACCACTGCAAATGCTACAATACATCATAGAAACCCTAACCTTTAGCCACTTTTATCAAGCTTTTTGTCGGTTACAAAAATAGGGTTTTCTTATGTTGGCCAATGAAAAATATCTCCCGGTGCCTTTATAAAATCTGAGCCTAGGGGCACTGCCCCTTGACCCCATCTTGGACCCTGCGAGGGGCGTTGTCCCTTGACCCCATAGTAATTTGGGGGGAAACCGCGCCGATAAAAGTGGGGTAAATTTAACCTCCAAGTCTGATTAGGCTCCATATAACAACAAAGTTATAATATTAACCTTTTAATATTTGCCCTTTAAATATTTAAAATTGCCAATAAATATTTTAAAATTATATTTTTAGACTTTGGCAAATAGCAATTTTTTAATTTCCTCCTTTAGGCAAATGGTGCATTTCTACTATGGGCAGACGTGATGTCAAGGAGTCATGAAAATTTGCACAGGGCCATTATCAATTATTTAGAGCAAACCCATTTCCTCAAAATTTGCATCGCTGAATAATTTCAGGGACCTCCTTTGTAAACTGGCTTGTCGGATGCCTTCGCCACAACTGGAATGCGTTAAAATAATCCATCATATGGTCTCTGATTTTGATGAAAATGGAACTAGAGATGTTTTGGACCAAAGCGATAAATAGGTTGCCCTCAGAATTGTGAGATTTGAAACTTTCCAGAACATCAAATCTAGCTCGGTCGCAGTCAGAAAAGCATTAAATAACCCATCAAACTTCATCCTAGAAGCACGGAACTGAGCAAGCATGTTACTATATGCACCAAGAAACTTCCTACTAAATGGATTTGCAAGATGACTTCTGAGTTGGAAAATTTTAATCGGCGAAGGTGGGCTCTGGGGTGGATTGAGGAGCATGTCGACCTAGCCTCTGTGGACACATTGAAAGGGTATAGGCACTTCAAATTTGTAAAATTTGACGGTGCCACCAGTGGCTCTTGCTCAGGGATGCATGCCTCTTGCAGGAATGGCAAGATTCCAGTTATCTCTGGGATGTAGACCAAGTGCCTACTCCATTGGTCCACAGAGTAAATGCTCCATCTTGCATTAAAAATCATACCTTTAATTTTATTTGGTGGCCCCGGGCCCCCAAAAATGAAAAACCAAAACCCTCCCCTGTCAAATACTCTATTTTCAAGTGATTGCCCCAGATCGCGACTGAAAACACTGACATAAACTATCTAATCACATACACTATCACTGACATCTCTAATCATTTTTCTGAACCTATCATTGTTATTTCAACATTTGTCACTCTGCATTTTAAGATTAGGCATATAAACACACATATTGTCATATCTTTTAGCATCAGGTAATGTATGTATGTCATATTCATCAAACAATGCATTCTTATATGGCATATAGCACTTCTCATCATCTATGCCACAATTATGCATTATAAAATGATTTCCTAGATGAACTGAAAACTGAAAGCACTCATAGTCCACCATATAGCTAGGATCATTAGGTCTTATTTCATCATAAGTTTGCATATCAAAGAGGAAACTATCATATTCATCTTTGTGCACCTCATGCAAACACCCTTGAGCTGCATCAAACAGAAAAGGTGCATACTCTGGTAGCTCCCTGAACTGGATATCGTTATGCTAATAAGAGCATACATCTAAGAATTTTAACTCAATTACTCCATAATATCCTTCGATATCTTGGAGATGACACTCATCTGTATCATGGATATTCCATAAATCAACAAATCTATCTAGATTAAATTCAAAATCTTTCCTCATGTCTAGGTATACATCTTCAAAAGAAGGCTTAGACAATTCTGAACATACTCCATCATAATGGTCATCAAATGAGTTGCTCAGAACTTGACCATTTCTACAATAAACTTCATGATATATGTTGATCTCTCTTTCATCAGTATAAAATTTGGAATCCTCATCAATAATAATGATTTGACTTTCATCATACTCAACCAAGTCCTCATCATCATGTGTCATTTACTTGGAAAAGGGCTGATTCAAGTGTCTTAAATTCATTGCAACATGCTATTGGTTCATGGACAACTGAACATGCATCTATATTGCCATATACACCAATGAATCCCTTGTGTGAAGAAGGATTACCAACTTTTGTGTCATGAACAAAATTATAATTAATAAAGGAACAATCATGCTCAACACTACTGCTTGTTTCAATCTCTAATTGCTCTTCATCATCCTCCAATGCTTTTCCTTTTGATCTCCATAAGAGCTGCAAGCACTACTTAATTGCAAATCAAAATCCACATGGTTGTCACTTCTATCATTAAAATCTGGATATTCAATGGATTCATCATAGCATGTTTCTTATTCACCAACAAGTGAGAATGTGTCTTCATTGAGCTTTACACTATTGCACCTCTCATTGAATGAAAACATGTTTGTCTCTACAAAGAAACAAGCATATTCCATCTCAGCATTAATTTCATGAGTTGGTGTCTTCACATATAGATCTGGGTCAGCATACCTAGTGTTATGCACACTAACATTCTCATAGAAGCATTCATAATCCATAGAAAAATAATCAGGCTCGTTGTCATCCTGATCCTTATCACAAGAAAATTTGTCCTTACATAAATTATGTTCAGAATCTTCAGAAGGAATGCTTACAATTTTACTCTCAAAATCATGATCATTGATTTGCAATGAAATATTTGCAACACTTGCACTGTTGTCACTGATTAAAACATAACATGGAGAGACATCTTGCATCTATTTTACTTCTTCATCACCCAAGATATCACAGGGAGAGATTTCATACATATCTATTCCATCACCATGCTATTTATCCTTATCTTCATCACTGATATATTGGTCTGCATACATGTTGCTTGTGGGCTGATTACATTCACTATTCTCACTCACACAAGATGGATCTTGCTTTTTTGATACACTCTTTTCAGTTGTGTGCATCTTGTTCTGATTTTTCTCAATATGACAGCTATTATTTGCATTTTTAGATGCCACATCTCTTGTATAGTCACATTGGGCTGATGCATAAATTGGGACAACAGGGATCTTAGTGCTCTGACACTCATTTTTAATACTTGAACTACACCTTTCATCAACATTGGGGGTTTTAGGACAGCAAACATTTATAGAGAAATAACCCTTGTGCATCCTGTTGATGTTAAAAATTGCGTGAGTTCCAGCACCAACATGGGAGATTCTGAGATGGGATGACTCTCAAAGTGACCTCCAGATTTTATAGAAGCTGGCTCTTCTTTTTCCAATGGGGTATTGGGAAAAGGGGAAGAGAAACAAGATTACAAATACAATATGAAATAATTTCTAAGGCTATACGCCATACTTATATTTGATTCAACAATCAGTACAATGACTAAATCTTAGCATGATTAATTACCTAGCATAAAAATCAAATTTATTAGAGGCCCATAAATAGAAAGAAAGTAAAATATAGCAGAAAATAGACTCAGATCTACACAAAGCATCACTTATTTTCATTATTTGGATGGGAACAATTTACAGAGGCAAAATAACTGCACAAAATAAAATGTAACATTCCTCATTTGAGGTAACTTTTGAGGCAAAAAATATCTCTGCTATTGCTAAAAATATCTGTCTCTCCATGTAGAACTGTAGGAATGTATAGAACTCTGTGGAACCCCTTTCTCTGATGTGGATTTGTGTATTTAAAGCCAAAAATCTTTCTCCAATCTTCTCTAACTGCCCATAAAATCTCTCAACTGAAAATCCCACAAAATCTGCCCAAAATCCAGATGCGATAACGGCTCTAGCAACTGCAACTGGCTGTGAACTAGCTGTAGCTTCGATGACTGAAAAATACACTTGCCTCCTACGTGAGTTTTATTCTTGCTCACTCTCCTTGTGGCTGCCGTGAAAAATAAAACTAGGGCTACAAATTACTTTATCTCCCATGAGCATATGAGTGTAAAATGAGCCTTTAATAATAATAAATCTTAATGTGGCTTGATTGTCTTGAGAGTCCCACATATCTCTTTAAAAGCAAAAGACTCCTTCATTTATTTAAATCTGCTTTATTTCTTTTCTTTGTTGTAGCCTTTCTTTCACGTGAGATATGTATGAGAGTCTTTAAAATAATAAAGCCTTGCTTTATTCACAATGGGACCCACCTCTTTTCCATGTGAGAGATTTAATAAAATAATGACTCAGCTCCTTTTGCAAAGACTCACGCAGAAATATTTTTTCTTGGATAGATTTTATAAAAAAATGAAACAAGACAATTATCTTGCTTCCGCTGGCTCCAAGTGCAAGCACCGCACTTGTTTGGGATGGGACTTCCTCTGCCTCTCCATAAAACCTCACCATTTTTCCAAGTGGTAGCTTCTGGCGCATTTTATGAGATGCTTCTCTTTTCCTCTTTTCCCAACACGTGGCGCATTCTGCATCCTTTCTCCTTTGACACTTGAGTTGTTGATCCCTTTGTATCCGACGCTTGCTAAGTCATTATGTATCTGTGTCTTCATTACGTTGGGGCTGCATCTTTTCTCATTAAATCCATGCTTGATCTTGGTGTGTGTCTTTAAAAACACCTATGCCATCATCCTAAGCACCATGTCTATGTGGCTGTGCTGATAAAATTTCTTGCCCATTCTTTTATTTGCAGTGTTAAATTCAATAGTGGTGCTTCCATTTGATATAACCATGTCATTTATTTCATTATGCTACACACCTTGTGAATGATGAAGACTCTATCTGTGCCTTCCTCCAAGGGTGGCACTTATATTGTGAAAGTGGCATGTTCTTTTAACAACATCTCGCCTTTAATAGCTTATGCCTCTTTTTGAAGGCTTACACTTTATCTTGAACTGGCCGCATCCATTTGGGTAGAATGAGTGCCCATATACATTGTGCCTCATTGTTAAAATCTACAACACCATATTTCTTTGACTATGCCAACCTTTATGAATGTGCCTCAATTCGATGGTGAATAGAACCTTCAGAGATTACACCATTCTCATAACTGGCACCATCTACTTTCAACTAGCAGCACTTCATTTGGATTTAGATAAATGCCTATGCATTACCCTGAATAGGTCGAGCATCATTCACACTAACTGACACCTTCATTACAAGACATTCCTTTGTTCGGTTATACCTCATGATGTAGCATTAGCTATGAACGCTGCTCTTTTGGGCATATAGTTGAGAATTGAAGACAAATTGAACATATAATAAACATTTCTGTTAAATCAATATACATCTGCAAACCAAACATATGCAAAACCAAACTGATACAAGTGCCAAGTTGATCTTTTGAGGCTGTATTGATTAACAAACTAAATCTCTTCAAGATGCTGGCCAAGTTTTACTTTATGAAGCCATGCCTTCTAGAATGAGTGTAGTTTCACTTCATTATATGATGCAATGTCTTCTATTTGGATCCGTGCCAAGATCTGTTAGGTTCTACCTAACTCTTTTACTTAGACTCACAACCACTGGCACACAGAATGGACTTTGCCCTGAATCTTGGTACCATGGTACCTTTAATTTGTTTAGTGGGTCTTCAATTTATCTCATGTGCTTTGGAATTAACACAGACCGAGTTCTCTTTTTACCATAAAACCATGAAACCAAATTTTTTGAAATGGAGTGAAGAATTTCTCAACATTTCTTGGCGACTGGCTAGGAAAGTGAGCCTGCTCACTTGAATATCAGAATATCTGGTTTTGCAAACTAAAGCCTTGTCCATTGGGCATAAAGTCAAATCAAGTTGAAACTAAAATATTCATCAACTGAAAACATATTGGTACCCAGAACTTGTGCAACCCAACAGATTATGCAAATTGTCTAAGAAATATACTTAATCTGAAACCAAGACACTGCTGAGCCAAAAACATTCCTCAATTAAAACCAATACTGATATCACTGAAACTGACCATGGCCGAATCATAGAAACTGACCCTTCATTCTCTATTGCAGCTATCGAGACTTATTGAAAAGAAAACAAATTGAAACTGAAAACTAGTGCTGATGCTACAACTTATTCTGTAAATTGAAATTAATTTACATTCCAATTAAATTGTTGGGGATATGCCCATTTATAGGGACAACAAAATAGCTGTAGTGTCTAATAATGTTTCTCCAATGAATCCACAATGAACTGATAATTGACCAAATGAAATGCATGAAGAAAAATATTAGGAACTTGTACCTTTTTGCCTTTCCTATTTCTGGAGGTTCCTCTTTGGCATCAAAATACTAGTTAGGCTATTCTACATGTTGTTCTTGCTTCAGCGGAGGGTGGGAAGGGAAAATCAAGCATTGCACCTTATTTCTTTGTTTGCATTTGAAAGCTTCTGTCAATAGAACCTTATCATTGACCTCCCTTTTATAGTCTTTCACAGGTTCATGACTCAAGATAGTATCAAGGTTAGGCTTGCAAGTGACGGAAATACTCATCACGACCTTCAAT
Source organism: Cunninghamia lanceolata (assembly GCA_027924645.1). Lineage (NCBI taxonomy): Eukaryota > Viridiplantae > Streptophyta > Pinopsida > Cupressales > Cupressaceae > Cunninghamia > Cunninghamia lanceolata. The sequence continues at coordinate 36,609 of BSBN01001721.1, read as the reverse complement.
CTGATTGGGATCCCTTCTTGCAAGAAGAAGGGTGTATAATGTGACTTAGTGTGTGACTCTTCACTTTTGCAAATGTCTCTTTGGACTTCATCATCTTGTAGTTGTGAATGTTCATCAAGAAGAAGACAATACCCCTTTTCAAGAATGGAGAACATATAAGCTCTTGCACAAGTTCCCTCTTCACAATCTTCTTTATGATCTGCTATAGGAGGCTTTGTGAAACAACCAAACACTTACTCAATAGTAAGATCCTCTCCATCCAAAATTTGATAGCCTTGTTGGAACACTAAGAATAAATCCTCATTGTACTCTTCATGTTGCTCATGCATCTCTGTACCATCTTCTTCAAGATGTAAAACCTCATGATAGGAATAAAAACTGTCATTTTTGATAGACCCTATAGAAATATCTCTTACAACCACTTCCTCTCCATGAGGTACAAACTGTGTATCATGCTCCACCTAGTACTTTTCAACTTCTAGAAGAGTCACCTCATCAGCATCCTCTGAGTCTCCTTCATCATTTGACTGAGTCTCTGAATTATACCTCACCAAAGGTACATGATGCTCAGGACCACAGGGGCACACTGAATAGACAGGAGTTAACTCTCTCCTTGTAATTTGATCTTTGAGACTTGATTCTTCTTTGATATCAAAATGGCAAAGAACCTGATCTGTGCTTTCTATTGGCCGATTTACAACTACAAAGGTTTGTAATACATAATTCTAAAGATTATTGGGTCTCTTATGTGCCTGAGGGGGTTTCTTCTACAAACTAACCACATTGGTATTGTTGTTCATAAGGGCTTTGAGGTATGACATATGGATCAACATGATTCATGCTTTGACATTTTAACTCATTCAGCTCATGGGTGAGGGTTTTTATAAGTTCTTTTACTACACTCATCTCCTTATGATTTGACAAATTAGCAAGGAGGGTGGGTGGACAAGAATAAGTGTGAATTTGGCCATAAGCAAGAGCTTGAGACAAGATGTTTGCATGAGGTAGTAGGGGTTTTAAAGGCAGAGGAGGCAATTTTCTAGCCTCTATGAGGTTATTTTCATCCCTAATGGCAAGATTATATGATTGGGGTAGGGTTTCACCTCCTAAGGCTTGAATCATAATAGAGATCTCAGGGTCTAAAGCCTTTAAATAATACACGAATACAAAAATTGGAGATGGCCTGATATCAACAAAGAATTTCTTCCATACCTTATCAAATCTTGAATTGAAGTCACACATGCTCTCTACAGGATGTCTCTTGATGGTGATGAGATTCTGGGTAAGGGTGTTGACATCTGTTCTTTCTTGGAATTGCTTGTAGATGAACCCACCAAGATGGTCCCATCCAGTGATTGAACCAGGGTGCAAACTTCTATACCATTCATTTGCTTTGCCTTTGAGGGAAAATGCCAGTAACAGGAGGGCCTCATTCTCACTTGTGATTTTGTGAATGGTAAACAAATTTGCCACATCTTGAATGCAGTCTACAGAACAAATTGATCCATCCCCAAGAAAATGAGGCAATGCCTTCCATGCTACATCAAGAACTTGGCCTTTTTGCTGAAGAACAAGAGGACTTGAATCCCAAGTCATAAAAGGTAGATTTCTTGCAGGGATATGGAGATGCACATAGATACCTGGGGCTGCCATGATCTGCAGAAGCAAAGATCCAAGAAAGAGTCTCCAGTAGAGTCACCAGGTGGAAAATTCATGCTCCCATGAGTAGATATTCTTATGGTTTTCCACCAAAACCATAAAATATAGGGCAAATAATTAGTGAAAACAAAGACCCAAGTCTTTGAATCAAGTCCCACCAGGCATGCCAAAAACTGTTAATGTTGAAAATTGTGTGAGTTCTGATGGTGATAGTTTGTCATTGATGTCAAAAGGTATTGAGAGAGTTGTGTAAATGTGCATCTTCACAAAGTATCATCAGGACTGCAGGTCATTTGAGGATCACTTGCACTATTGACAAAGTTTGTTCATGATCATGCATTTCACAGTTGTTCACTTTTGGCAGGAATCAGGAGTTGTTCATATGCAAAAGATTCATATAAGAAGGTTAACAAGTGCTTTATATGTTAGGCAATATCATGATGTTCATTTGTGTTTTTGAAGTTGATAGTTTGATCAGGATGATCAAGATGCATTCTTCATAATGTGTCCTTGTCTTCATATGTTCTTTGGTTATGTCAAGATATTTTACTCATAATGATGTCATAAAAAGGCTTGCAGAAAGTGGAGAATGTTACATGGTTGCAGAGTGTTTGATTTGATCAGTTGATGTTGTTGAGTTGTTACGCAAGTTTCATCAGAACATGTTGTTTGTTGATCAAGATACTCTTGCATAGAATGGAGTTCATTATCTTGGTAACATGTGTTGATGTTTTGGATCCCACAATTCAAAGTGTTCATGAGTTGTTGTTCAAGACACTTGTTAGTTGTTTTGTTATTGCTTCATATGCTTCATTGTTCAGGAGATGGTTGATCAGTAATACAAGAGCAATGCAGATCAGTGTTGTGACATTTAGATAGAGGTTGATTGGTGCAGAATTCATACTCAATGTAAAGTAGTATTGACAACAAGAGATGATCAATCAGTTCTCAGCATATTGCTCATGGCTCAAAAAGGCTTACCCTTTCAAGGATTCCTTGATATTGAGTTGATCATCAATTCGGATAAGTAAGATGTCATCATGTTATGGAATATCAAAGAAAAGGTTGCTTCACAAGTTGTTTGATAAATTTGATCATATCAATTATTGGGATCATTAGGACATCAAGATCATCAAGATCGTCAGGAGTAATGAGGAATCATATTTTTGATATTGACATGTTTTCTATTTCGTATTAGTATATATATGAATGATGAGTTGGCTGCAGGTTGTCATCATCATCAAGAATCTTCATCAGGAGGATAGATGTTGTGCATTACATATGACAGTGGTATTAAGGTTTGATCATAACGAATGGCAGAGTATTTCAGAGATGTTGCAAGACTTATATCTTGACAGACAACTTATATCTTGACAGATACATTTTATGTTGTTTTTGATGATTCACATAAAAGGTTTTGAATGGAGTTTAAAAATACTAAATCCTAACATGACTACCTCTTTATTCTCTCCTATCACAAACAAGTAGCACCTTTTGTTATAAAAGGAGGTTGACCTACAGTTGCAGGTCAAAGTCACTTGAGTGACTTTCTAAAGGGCTTAAGTGCCATGTGATAACCGGCCCCATTATCCTTTTTACCTCTAACTACGGTTTCATCCACATATGGGGAGCGGCCTTTTAGTTTGAATTTTGTTTAAGACTACTAAAGCTATTTTCAAGAAGGCACCGAATGTTTTTTTTTAAAAAAAGAGAATTACTTTTTAAGAAAGTTAATAGTTGCAGCCCTATTTCTATGGAGAGGCATCTTCTTATTTAAAGAAAAAGCATTTAAAAATCCTTTTAAAATTTAGCCCACATATTATGCATTGGTTTTTTTTTTAAGTTTGTTTTAAGGAAAATTTTAAAATTTCTATTTTATTTGCTTTTTAAAAGGCATGAGATTTGGGAGATTAAGGATATATATATATATATATATATATATATATATATATATATATATATATATATATATTTAAGAGCTTTTATAGGAGATGAAGTGATTGAAGTTTTTGAAGTGCAAAAAGAATATGAAGTATTATTGGAGCTATTTTTTTTGTAGATTGAGAAGAAGAAGAAGCTCAACGGATTTGAATGTAAAAGCATGGAAGTTTAAGGAGATTTATTTTTATTTTTTTTGCAGATAAATTGATTGAAGATTTCATAGAAGAAGTTGAAAAGTTTTTTTATTATGCAGAGAGTTTTTGAGAAGAGAACATGAAGAGTTTTTTTTTAAATGGGGCTTGAGATTATATGATTTTGTTTGGAGATGTTTTTTTTGTAGATAGAAGGAGAAGAATTTGAAGAGGTTATTAAAGAATTGAATAGGCATAGTGGAATATGAAAAGTTTTTTTCTTGTAGGTGGAAGGCTATTCAATTTGCATAAAATTGTTTTTCAGGTGTATTGAATAGAGGTCTTGAGAGATAGAGATGAAATACACAGATGATGAGTTTTAGAGGTTGAATATACAGTGTGTGGTGATGTGGATCAATATGGAGTGTTGAAGATATTTTACAGATGAATCATTTTATTGTATGTGAGATTATGTTTATGCAGGAATGGATCAAATACAGTATGAGGACATCATGCAATAAACTTATAGATTGAACCATGAAAATAAAGATTGAATCATGAAGATAAAATGCAGGTGAATATGCATCAGGTGAATCAAATTTGCAGAGATAAGAGTGTTGTAAAGATTTGTAAAAGGAATTGTTTTGTATGGTCTTGATTTGAAAATCAAATAGGAGGTATAAGGGTGTATGATGAAACACAGGTTGCATAATGGTGCAAATCAGATTGAATAACAATCAATTCTTGCACACAGAATTTTATGATGGAAAATTGTCTATGCTAGTGAGGCACAGTATGCCAGTGAGGCTTATAGGTCAGTGAGACCTCAACATTTGTTAGTGAGACACATATTGTAGCCAGTGATGCTTCTTTGTAGCTAGTGAGGCATGTTTTATCAATTAAGCCAGTGAGGCAGTTTAGAGTGGTTTTTCTACCCTTGGAGGGTTTTCCACTCGTGCAAATCTTGTGTCATAATCTTCTCTATGTGTGTGTGATTTACTTATGAAGTTTTGTTCTCTTTCTGTATTCACAGTCATGTGCATATGTATTTGACAAATCAATGCTATCTTTCTCTCCTTGTGCTCTGAAAGTTAAAGTGTGTAAAAAGATTTGAGAATTCACACAACACTGATTCACCCCCCCTCTCAGTGTTGATTATACTCCTACAAGTTCCAACACCAACATGGGAGATTCTGAGAACATGGGATGACTCTCAGAATGACCTTTAGATTTTATAGAAGCCAGCTCTTCTTTTTCCAATGGGGTTTTGGGAAAAGTGGAAGAGAAACAAGATTACATATACAATATGAAATAACTTCTAAGGCGATACACTAGACTTATATTTGATTCAACAATTAGCACAATGACTAATCTTTATGATTTACTAGAAAACCAAAGAGAAGATAACATGAATAATTACCCAGCGTAAAAATTAGATTTATTAGAGGCCCAAAAATAGAAAGAAAGAAAAACAAAGCAGAAAATAGACTCAGATCTATACAAAGCATCACTTCTTTTCATTATTTGGACGGCAACAATTTATAGAGGAAAAATAACTACATAAAATAAAATGTTACATTCCTCATTTGAGGTAACTATTGAGGCAAAAAAATATCTCTGCTGCTGCTAAAAATCTCGGTGTCTCCATGTAGAATTGTAGGATTGTATAGAACTCTGTGGAACCCCTTTCTCTGATGCGGATCTGTGTATTTATAGCCAAAAATCTTTCTCCAATCTTCTCTAACTGCCCAGAAAACCTCTCATCTAAAAATCTCACAAAATTTGCCCAAAATCCAGATCCGGTAATGGCTCTAACAATTACAACTGGCTATAGCTTCCATGGCTGAAAAATGCATTTGCCTCCTGCATGAGTTATTCCCGTTCACTCTCCTTGTGGCTGCCGTGAAAAATAAAACTAGGGTTGCAAATTACTTTATCTCCTGTGAGCATATGAGAGTCAAATGAGCCTTTAATAATAATAAAGCTTAATGTGGCTTGATTGTCTTGAGGGTCCCACGTATCTCTTTAAAAGCAAAAAACTCCTTCATTTATTTAAATCTGCTTTATTTCTGTTCTTTGTTGTAGCCTTTGTTTCACGTGAGATATAAATGAGAGTCTTTAAAATAATAAAGCCTTTCTTTATTCACAATGGGACCCACCTCTTTTCCATGTGAGAGATTTAATAAAATATTGACTCAGCTCCCTTTGCAAAGACTCATGTGAACATCTTTTTTTTTGGATAGATTTTATAAAAAAATGAAACAAGACAATTATCTTGCTTCCACTGGATCCACGTGCAAGCACTGTGCTTGTTTGGGATGGGACTTCCTCTGCCTCTCCATAAAATCCCACCATCATTCCAAGTGGCAGCTTCCGGTGCATTTCATGAGATGCTTCTCTTTGCCTCTTTTCTCGACATGTAGTGCATTCCGCGTCCTTTCTCCTTTGACACTCGAGCCGTTGATCCCTTTGTATTTGACAGTTGCTGAGTCATTATGTATCTGTGTCTTCATTACGTTGGGGCTGCATCTTTTCTCATTAAAGTCATGCTTGATTGTGTTGTGTGTCTTTAAAAACACCTACGCCATCTTCCTAAGCACCATGTCTATGTGATTGTGCTGATAAAAATGCTTGCCCATTCTTTTATTTGCAGTGTTAAATTCAACAGTGGCGCTTCCATTTGATATAACCATGTCATTTATTTCATTATGCTGCACACATTGTGAATGATGAAGACTCTATCTGCGCCTTCCTCCAAGGGTGGCACTTATATTCTGAAAGTGGCATGTTCTTTTAACATCTTGCCTTTAATAGCTTATGCCTTTGTTTGAAGGTTTACACTTTATCATGAACTGGCCGCATCCATTTGGGTAGAATGAGAGCCCATATACATCGTGCCTCTTTGTTAAAATCTACAACACCATACTTCTTTGATTATGCCAACCTTTATGAATGTGCCTCAATTCGATGGCGAATAGAACCTTCAGAGATTATGCCATTCTCAGAACCAGCACCATCTATTTTCAACTAGCAATGCTTCATTTGGATTTAGATAAATGCCTATGCATTACCCTGAATAGGTCGAGCATCATTCACACTAAGTGATACCTTCATTACAAGGCATTCCTCTATTTAGCTATACCTCATGATAACGCCACTCTTTTGGGCATATAGTTGAGAATTGAAGACAAATTAAACATATAATAAACATTTATGTTTAGTTGATATACATCTGCAAACCAAACATATGCAAAACCAAATTGATACAAGTGCCAAGTAGATCTTCTGAGGTTGTATTGATTAACAACACTGAATCTCTTCAAGATGCTGGTTGAGTTTTACTTTATGAAGCCATGCCTTCTAGAATGAGTGTAGTTTCACTTCATTATATGATGCAATGTCTTCTATTTGGAGCCGTGCCAACATCTGTTAGGTTCTACTTGACTCTTTTACTTAGACTCATAACCACTGGCACACAGAATGGACTCTGCCCTGAATCTTGATACCATGGTACCTTTGATTTTTTTAGTGGGTCTTCAATTTATCTCATGTGCTTTAGAATTAACACAGACCGAGTTCCCTCTTTTTACCATAAAACCATGAAACCAATTTTTTTGAAATGGAGTGAAGAATTTCTCAACACATTCCATACTTCCAGTTGTTTTCAATGTCCATGGCAATTTGATACGCCTGATGAAGTGTGGTAGGTTCCTTATCCATCAGCAAATAGCTCATTTCCTCATCAAATGTAGCTAGGTATACAAAGAAACATAATGCATCATTTGGTCCTATATTTTTAGGAATCTTCTTTAAATCCTTTACAAATCTAAGTTTGAAAGCAGGGACCAATTCCTCTTTCTCAATATGGATATTAAAGAAATCAATGAGCATGGAAGGCACACAAACCCTCTCACCAAACTGCTCATTAAAAGCTAATTGAAAATCGTGCCAAGATTTGATTAAATGTTGTAGAAAGTTCAAGAACCACTCTCTTGCTTCATCCTTCAAGGATTGGGAAAACAATCTCATGACTACATCCTCAGGGTTGACTTTGTAATCATCTATTAGATCATTGAACTACTGCAAGTGTTTTTCTGCTGATTCACACTTTGCACCACTAAATTTTGGTAGCTTATATTTAACCTCAGATGGAATAACATTTGGATAACCATTAATTCCACCGAAATTGATGGCTCTATATCTTCTAGTGTTGAAACTTCTTTTGTTACATGGCTGGGATTGATCATTATACATTGTTACATTTGACACCATACCGGGATGAATGGACTGACAATGCATATTCATATGATTTCACAAGCATCACACTTCAACCATGCATTCACTCATTTACAACCTAAACTCAAGCATATCCTGATATTTAACCTTGTTATCATTATGCTTAATACATCTTCTCTATGAATCATTTTAACAATTATGCATACTACATCATAATATTTGAGCTGAAAATTACAACATAAGGGTATGCAAACTTATTTCCACCATTTCCCCTTTAACCAGTACTAATTTCACTTGCTAGGGAATCCATTTAAAACTCATACACCATAGTTTTCATATAAGCTCTTTTTGAAAACTAGAATAGAAATACCTGCAACAACTGCAGCAGCTGCTAACCCTTCTTCTTGACTGAGAATATGCAAATCTAGCACTTCTTTGTATCCTTTATCAGGTTCTTCGTACACAGAGTCACCACCTCCTAGTAGAGGACTGATATGCAAGAAGCACAAGGCTCCTTACAACCTTTCTTTCATTCTAGGTACTTCTCAACAGCAGCGCCACTTGGAAACTTCTTCAAATATGCTGCAACAAAACTTATCCAGGTCTAAAACCTTCAATATCTAAAACAAATATTCAGATTCATTAAATTATTTGGCTCTTTGCTCATAGATTTATCACTGTCCCCAGTAGAGTTGCCAATCTATTGGTGTTCCTAGCTGATTTACCAAGTTCCCCTAAAAAGTTGCCATCTTCTATCCACAGGGACCTTAGGTCAGTGGCCAACGAATAAGAGACTGATGCTCTGTCTCGTCTGCACTTTAGGTTCTACTGCACCCAGGGGGTATCCCTTATTCACAATCAAATGATTTATCTTTGACTAACTCAGGCAAAATGCTCTCATGTATGCACCAAGGTTTGTAAGATAAACACCAGACTAACAATATTCTTGGATTATTTAAATGGTTAAATTTGAGAACATGCAACACCTAAACCTAAAAGAAAATAAAACAATAAAATGGTTTAAATGATTAATCTTTAAATTATTTGATTTCCTAGACCCTTTGGGCAAGCAAATCCTGGACTGGTGCTTTATCGGGGCAATAGAGTCAGACCCAACATTGCAAATGTTCCTTCATGACAACAAAACTTCATATCCAGAGGACCCAAAATAATAAAAAATGTTATTGCTTTACAGTAACATGTCCAAGAAAAAGTGTTATTTGTGACTCTACTTCACTAATCCTTTGATACAACACATTTCCCCTTATATCTAACTTAAAGCAATTTAATCCATTCCTTGAATAGATGCAACAAATCAGATATATCACATAGCAAATGTACATGAACGAGTTTAGAAACCCTTAGCAACTTCACTCAAAAGAGAATACTCATACCCAAGGAGACAATAACAGATAACACACACAAAAAATATTTTTTCATATAGCTCAATCTAGAAAAAATATTATCATTCATAAATTTATACATTTGCAAAACAGAAAATACCTCTGCACCAGACACAAGAACCAAATCTGCAACAAAAATTACTCCCCAAAGTGTGGACAACTTCTATCCAAAGCCTAGAATCCCCTTACAAAATGGAACATCATGCTCTCTTATAGACACAAGAGCATGTTGCCCTAAAAATTTATTACATCCTGGCAATAGGTGAATTTTTCATAACAAGTTGTTGCCAATAAGCTTGGAAAAAATACAAAAAATGTATAAAAAAGAGAAGACAAATAATAATAAAATATGGAGTTAAAAGTTTATAATTTGTCCATCCCCTTTGATTTAACTTGTCCACAAGTTGATTTGCTATTGCAGAGCACCAATTTTGCATCGTCGCATGACTTGCTGAAGGTTCCGCATTCCTCTGTGTGTGGCTGTGATATGAGGCAGTGTGGTTTCATTTTATACTCTTTCTTGATTGCATCCATCCTCTGAGATGACAGAGGACAAAATTCAGTAGCTTCAATGTCAAAATTTTACATCACTGGGTCTTTTTTGCTGATACAGGAGCATTTTTTTGTCACTTTGGCAATCAAAAATCATCACAAACACGTCTAAAACCTCTGCCCAGGCATTAGGATAAGTTAGGAGACGAATTTAGAGCATAGAGCAACATTTTTGGACCAAACAGAGCCTCCAAAAATTGCCTGGAAGCTCAAAAACGTGAGCAACTTTCTTCTCTGTAACCAAACACACTTGGAGCTGCACGAAAGACCTCAAAAACACCTCAATGGAGAGGGAAAAGCCTCAATCCATGCTGCAAAAAGGAGAGCAGGTCAAAAACTACTCAGGAAAGCTCATTTCGCATTGTCACATGGATTTTGGAGTGAAGGCAGAGCACCTGTGCGATGGTGCAAAATGCCATTGCTTCTTCTTTATTTCATTTCTTTAACATTATTACCTAAAGTTATAATATTAACCTTTTAATATTTTCCCTTTAAATATTTAAAATTGCCAATAAATATTTTAAAATTGCATTTTTTAGACTTTGGCAAATAGAAATTGTAAAGGGTAAATTTTGGATAGTTTGATTTTGGTAGTTTGGGTGTATATCCTCCTTTCACCCTTACATTCAAGGACCTAGGGTCGAGTTGCAATGTACTATCATACCCTAGGTCACTATTGAGATGTAGGGAAACTTGGATTTTTATGATTAGATTTACAATTTCCTTCTCTTATGCTCAATTATACCTTAAACCCCTAATTATGCAAATATGACAGCAAACAGATGAATTACGGAAAATATTTCTACAAAAAGATGTAAAATTACAAATAACTATGCACTTGTTTTCAGGTTTCCGACGTAGAAAAATCAGGGACTAAAGAGCGGGCGCCCAAGTCCAAGGCCCTTCTTTTTGTCGAGATCTGGAAACAAGGTCTGCAACCTGTATCTGTCATATCAGAGATTTTCCCGTTACGAAACTTTGAGGACTAATGAGTGGGTGCCCAAGTCTAGGTAGCTATTTCTTTCACTGATTTACAATCCCGACACTCTATTGTACCCTTCTGCAACTTCACTTCATCTGCAATATGAAAACTTTGGAAGGGGGTTGTGGTGTTTAGAGGCTTGCCTCAGTCAAGCCCCAGAGAGACATTCAAGCCTTCCAAACACCATTTTCAAATAGAGAGTGCGTGCCTTGGGAGGCAGAGGCAAAAACCAAATGATAAATGCTCAATAATCACAATAGATATCACCTTGTAGTGAAAATCTCATGGGAGGAAGAAGCTCTTTATTCCATGAGGAGATGGATGCTCAAATCTGCAAACACAAACACATAAATAACACAAATTTGGTCTTGCCACAATGAAATCCTTGAATCACCTTTAGGATGCAATAACAATCTAGTTTACAAATGAATGCCTAAACATGCATTTATATGCAACTACAAACATTCCTGTCAATATTTCATAAATTCAAACTTACTGTGTCGGCCTAGGGACCAAATAATGGTCATAAACTGACACTAGAAATTTGGGCCTGACCCAAAATAGGGCAAGACTAGGGCACAGGCGTCCAAGTCCTCCCCCCCTATTTTGGGCAGAGTTAGGTTCAAGGGATCTGCCTAGGCCCCATTTGTCATGATACCCAGGGTTCATTTCGTCGAGATGTTGAAATATGATGTAAGATGTCCTAAATGCACACTAAAGACCCAGGAGCTAAACCTTTTGAGGGAAAAACCCCCAAGGGGACATTTTTCGACATTACATTTAGCCCTCACTTTAATGTATGTATAAATGCAAGGCCAATACATGCATTAAACTACGGTCAACAAACATGCCAAGCACGGAGAAGACACGCCAAGCTCATTGAAGACAATGATAGACATGCAAAACATGAAGAAGACACGCCAAGCTCATTGAAGACAATGATAGACATGCAAAACACGAAGAAGACAGTTACAGTCACACAAAACACGGAGAACACATTGAATGCAAAGAAGACACATTAATGCATAGAAGACAGAAATAATTTCTTTTTTTTTCTTTTTCTCATATATATAAAATGCAAATGCAAGTATAAGAAAGTAAACAAACCTCCCATAATACAAGATGCACTCATCGCGCATTTCTTTAAACTGTATACATGGGGCAACACACACACAAGACACATAAAACCTCCCAAAATGCAGACTGCATATGGGGCAACAAACACGCCAAAAAAAGCAAGCACACCAAAACACACACTTTGAAGACACGGAGAAAACACAACAGACAAGTGATGGAGTGTTTCTATTTCTAGGTCCAACACAATCTCAGACACATTATAGGCATACACCGACGATTGAGCTTCGCCACAACCGAAGACATGCTTAAGGGTTGAGTTAGTCACAGAACCGCTCTCCGCCTCCACAGAGGACTTTTGAAAATGTAACCCCACTCGCATCATAGAGATGCCTTACAGTAAAAAGGAAGCATGGCATACAACCTCACCCGCATCACGGAGACACCTTACGGTGAAAAGGAGGTATGAGCTCAAAAGTATACAACCCCACTTGCATCACGGAGACACCTTACGGTGAAGAGGAGGTATATGCAATAGATTTCAAGATTGTTCAAACACACTTTACTAGCATCTAGAACAGACATCTTACCTTATATATGACCCCACCTTAAGGTGGCTGATATCATGCATCGATGTCAAGCATGTTAAAGTAGGAAGAAAACACACAAGGGAACATAGACTTTCACAAAACCCATGCCCCTCAGAGGTGACATGTACTTTACGATCTCCAAATTTTTCCACAAACACATCCCTGCAAGAAACATGTTAGTGTCCACATAAAAACAACATCAATGCATATAAAATCTGAGGCATGCAAGATTCAAGATAGACAAAGTCCACGAAGTAGCAGTATTGTTATGATTTGTAAATGATATAGAACACCATCAAAATCACTACGTGAAAAGCATGAGTGCTTCCACTAGCCAAGCATCGGATAAGATATACAACCCCATCGTCATATTAGGAACTAAGTACAATTTTTGATTTCTTGTGAAAGGGACGCTAGGTCCGCATCAATATAAATATTTTTCGTCATCCGCCCGCTAGATAGAAACACTAGAGGAAGGGAAACAATAAATAAGAGAGGAGAAACAAGTGTCTTAGGGACAGTCACATAGGATGGTGCCCCCAAGTCACCAACCGCAACGCTATGTCCGTAAGACACAACACACAACAATGAAATCAAAGAGAGAGGCAATATAGAAGAATTATGATACAAATAGAAGGTCACAACAAAGGTAGTCTCTTGGTATCCCAGACCTTACAAGAGAATCAAGGGTCATCCCAGAAGGCCTAAACAACACATAACACATCATGAGAGATAAAGGGTTAGAGATACTTACCTATAGGGTCTTCCGGGCTAAGTCTCATCATCAAGTAAATCATCGTCATCCTCCCACTCCCGAATGTTAGAGGAAAGTGGGACATAAGGTACCATAGCCCTATTCCTTTCTTTGTCTTTAGCTTGTTCATTTTTAGGATTATCTTTGTTTGGTTTGATGTTTGGATCAATGTTTTCTTATTGAGGTGCAAGGTAAGCTCATCGCCTTCTCTTCCTTCTTTTTGCATGTTGATTTTGTTGTGCTTTACGGCTTAGTTTTTGTAAGATAGGGCTTTGCTCTTTCATGGATTTTTGTGTTGTAGAGGAGGAATTATCAGGACCAAAGTTTATTTTTTCTAGGTGGAATGTTTTTTTTTCAACCATTACCTTCCGATCCTTGTAAGGATGACAGGGGAGGAGCCTCAACATCATGATGGATTTGTTTTTTTATTGTAGGGAAAGTGTCATTGATTTCATCATTTTGTACCAACATACCCTCATGGGAAGAATCATTTTTGAAAGAGTGACTAGAGCACAATTTTATGTCATCATCACATGGAGCAAGTATTGAAGTACTATTGTCATTGTCTTTTTCATTGCTACTCATGGAGAATAACTCAGTTAAGCTTTCTAATATCGTAGGATGTTCACTCATGAGGGTTAAAAATTGGTCAAAATCAAGGTCTTTGATAAATGCATGCAAAGATACCATTGAAAAGTGACATGAAGGTGCCATGTGTATATGATCAAATCAATGCAAAATCAGATTTTGAAACTTGCCAAAATCGATGCAAAAGACAAGTGCAAAATTACATGCGACAATGACTTAAATGCTTGATTTTTTGTACTTTTTCAATGCAAATATGAAAGCAAAGGTGTTGTAAGTAAATTGATTAGGGACAGCCAATTATATGTCTGATATTAGTCCAATACAGCAATAAGATCCTTTACAACACACTCTTGATGCAAATCTAAGATGATGCCAAGTCAAAATATAGTGAAAATGCACTAAAATATGCGATTTTTCACCAAATCTTAATGCAAAAGAGCATGGAAAAGGGTGTTGTGAGGAAAATGATGATGGAAAATGAATTATATCAGTAATAACAGCCACTTAATGCCAAAAAATCTATCACAACACACTTATAGTGTCACCCAATGTCAAACCCTAGTGAAAATATGACAAAAATAGACAATTTTTCACGGTTTTTCAATTCCAAGACCTAGCAAAAGGGGGGTTGTAAGAAATTTTAGGAGGTGTAACAAATAATAGCAATTATATCAGTCACCTCAATCAATAAAATTTGTCACAACACACTTGGAGTACAAACTAGGCCAAACCCTAGGGCCAAAATAGCAAAAATGTGTAGTTTTTCACCCAATTTTCAATACATGAGCCCGATGAAAAGGTGTTGTGAAGATTTTTAGGAGGGGAAACAAATGATTACCCTGATAACAACTAATTAGTGCAAAAATACCCTTCACAATACGCCTATGGTGCAAATTTAGGAAATCGATAAGGCCAAATCGAGTGAAAATCAATGTTTTTGAAGCCCTAGGTTTAAGATCTTGACACAAAATGCTATATGAATGTTTTGAAAGATGATATATTATGAAAATTATATGATTTTAGATCTAAAAATTATTTTCATTCTCTAACATGCAAAATGCAACTGCAAATCTAATGAAAAATCAATGAAAATGCTAGTTTTTATTGACTTTTTCTATGCAAAAATGTAAATTTTTAAAATCTAAATGCAAATTTGTATTAAAATGCAAGACTACAACCAAATTCAATTTTGAATGAGTCTCTAAAATCAGCAGAAAAATATAAAACAAGATTTTACCTACAAACCCTAGATTTTGGAATTACTAGGTTATATGCAAAATTCACAATTTTCAACAAAACCCTAGCAAATTTATGATGAAAATTCAATCTTGTAATTTTATGTAATTTAAATTAGATCTAATGCAAAAATTAGAAATTTGATGAAATTCAAATTAATTTATGCAACATGCAAACCCTAAAATGCCATATTTTTTCAATTTTTCCAAATCTTTAATTTTTTTGTAAGTTTTCCAATGCAATAAGATGAATGATACTATGAATGAATGAAATCAATGAAAATATGAAGCACAACACTCAGCAAGGTGCAAACAAGTCCAATAACATGGGTTCACCAAAATGTAAAGGGTAAAATTTGGATAGTTTGATTTTGGTAGTTGAGCTATATATCCTCCTTTCACCCTTACATTTAAGGACCTAGGGTCAAGTTGCAATTAATATCATACCCTAAGTCACTATTGAGATGTAGGGAAACTTTGATTTTTATGATTATATTAACAATTTCCTTCTCTTATGCTCAATTATACCTTAAAACCCTAATTATGCAAATATGACAACAAACAGATGAATTACAAAAAATGCTTCTGTAGAAAGATGTAAAATTACAAATAAATGTGCACCTTTTTTTGGGGGTCTGAGGTGGAAAAGTCGAGGATTAAAGAACGGGTGTCCAAGTCCAAGGCCCTACTTTTTGTCGAGATCTAGAAACAAGGTCTGCAACCTCTATATGCCGTATCAGAGATTTTCCTGTTACGAAACTTTGAGGGCTAATGAGTGGGCTCCCAAGTCCAGGTAGCTATTTCTTTCATTGATCTACAATCCTGACACTTTATTGTACCCTTCTGCAACTTCACTTCATCTGCAACTCCAACCTATAACCTGCAATCATAAAAACTTTGGGAGGAGGTTGTGGTGTTTAGAGGCTTACCTCAGTCAAGCCCTGGAGAGACATTCATGCCTTCTGAACACCTTGTCAGAAAGAGAGTGCGTGCCTTTGGAGGCAGAGGCAAAAACTAAATGATAAATGTTCAATAATCACAATAGATATCACCTTGTAGTAAAGATCTCATGGGAGGAAGAAGCTCTTTATTCCATGAGGAGATGGATGCTTAAATATGCAAACACAAACACATAAACAACACAAATATGCTCTTGCCACAATGAAAGCCTTGAATCACATTTATGATGCAATAACAATCTAGTTTACAAATGAATGCCTAAACATGCTTTTATATGCAACTATAAACATTCCTACCAAGATTTCATAAATTCAAACTTATTGTGTTGGCCTAGGGACCAAATAATGGTTATAAACTGACACTAGAAATTTGGGCATGACCCAAAATAGGGCAGGACTAGGGCGTCCAAGTCCTCCCCCCTATTTTGGGTAGGGTTAGGTTCAAGGGGTCCGCCTAGGCCCCATTTGTCATGATACCTAGGGTTCATTCCATCGAGATGTTGAAATATGATGTAAGATGTCCTAAATGCACACTAAAGACCCAGGAGCTAAACCTTTTGAGGCAAAAGCCCCCAAGGGTACATTTTCTGACATTACATTTAGCCCGCACTTTAATGTATGTATAAACGCAAGGCCAATACATGCATTAAAGTATGGTCAACAAACATAGCAAACACGCCAAGCACGGAGATGTCACGCCAAGCTCATTGAAGACAATGACATGCATGCAAAACATAGAGAAGACAGTTATAGTCACACAAAATATGGAGAACACATTGAATGCAAAGAAGACACATTAATGCATAGAAGACATAAATGATTTCTTTTCTTTTTTTTTTCTCATATATATGAAATGCAAATGCAAGTACAGGAAAGTAAACAAACCTCCCATAATACAAGATGCACTCATCACATAGGTCTTGAAACTATATATATGGGGCAACACACATGCAAGACACACAAAACCTCCCAAAATGTAGACTGCATATGGGGCAATAGACACGCCAAACAAAGCAAGCATGCCAAAACACACACTTTGAAGACACGGAGAAAACACAGCAGACAAGCAATGGAGTGTTCCTATTTCTGGGTCCAACACCATCTTAGGCACATTACAAGCACACACCGACAATTGAGTTTCTCCACAACAATCACCAAAGACACACTTAAGGGTTGAGTTTGTCACAAAACCACTCCCCACCTTTGCAGAGGACTTTTGAAAATGCAACCCCACCAACATCACAGAGATGCCTTATAGTGAAAAGGAAGCATGGCATACAACCCCACCCACATCATGAAGATGCCTTATGGTTAAAAGGAGGTATGAGCTCAAAAGTATACAACCCCACCCGCATCACAAAGATGCCTTACGGTGAAAAGGAGGTATACACAATAGATTTCAAGATTGTTCAAACACACTTTACTAGCATCTAGAATAGACAACTTACCTTATATATGACCCCACCTTAAGGTGGTTGATATTATGCATCGATATCAAGCACGTTAAGATAGGAAGAAAACACACAAGGGCACACAGACTTTCACAAAGCCCATGCCCCCCAGAGGTGACATGTACTTTATGATCGCCAAATGTTCCCACAAACACATCCCTGCAAGAAACATGTTAGTGTCCACATAAAAACAACATCAATGCATATTAAATCTGAGGCATGCAAGATTCAAGATAGACAAAGTGCATGGAGCAGTAATATTGTTATGATTTGTAAATGAGATAGAACACCATCAAAATCACTATGCAGAAAGCACAAGTGCTTCCACTAGCCAAGCATCGGATAAGATATACAACCTTGTCATCATATTAGGAACTAAGTCCAATTTTTGATTTCTTGCGAAAGGGACGCTAGGTCTGCATCAGTATAAATATTTTTCATCATCCGCCCGCTAGATAGAAATACTAGAGGAAGGGAAACAATAAATAAGAGAGGAGAAACAAGTGTCCTAGGGATAGTCACGTAGGAGGGTGCCCCCAAGTCACCAACCACAACGTTATGTCCGTAAGACACAACACACAACAATGAAATCAAAGAGAGAGGCAATATAGAAGAATGATAATACAAATAGAAGAAGGTCACAATAGAGATAGTCTCCTGGTATCCCGGACCTTACAAGAGAATCAAGGGTCATCCCAAGAGGCCTAAACAACACATAACACATCACGAGAGATAAAGGGTTAGAGATACTTACCTGTAGGGTCTTTCGGGCTAAGTCTCATCATCAAGTAAATCATCGTCATCCTCCCACTCTTGAATGTAGGAAAGTGGGACATAAGGTACCATAGCCCTATTCTTTTCTTTGTCTTTAGGTTGTTCATTTTTAGGATTATCTTTGTTTGGTTTGATTTTTGGATTAATGTTTTCCTGTTGAGATGCAAGGTAAGCTTTTCGCCTTCTCTTCCTTCTTTTTGCATGTTGATTTTGTTGCACTTTACGACTTAGTTTTTGTAAGATAGGGCTTTGCTCTTTCATGGATTTTTATGTTGTAGAGGAGGAATTATCAGGACCAAAGTATTTTTTCTAGGTGGAATGTTTTTTTGTCAACCATTAGCTCCCGATCCTTGTAAGGATGACAGGGGAGGAGCCTTAGCATCATGATGGATTTGATTTTTTATTGTAGGGGAAGTGTCATTGATTTCATCATTTTGTACCAACATAACCTCATGGGAAGAATCATTTTTGAAAGAGTGTCTAGAGGACAATTTTATGTCATCATCACATGGAGAAAGTATTGAAGTACTATTTTCAGTGTTTTTCATTGCTACTCATGGAGAATAACTTAGTTAAGATTTCTAATATCATAGGATGTTCACTCATGAGGGTTAAAAATTGGTCAAAATCAAGGTCTTTGGTAAATGCATGCAAAGATACCATTGAAAAGTGACATGAAGGTGCCATGTGTATATGCTCAAATCAATGCAAAATCAGATTTTGAAACTTGTCAAAATTGATGCAAAAGACAAGTGCAAAATTACGTGTGACAATAACCTAAATGTTTGATTTTTTGTACTTTTTTAATGCAAATATATGACAGCAAAGGTGTTGTAAGGAAATTGATCAGGGGAAGCCAATTATATGTCTGATATCAGTCCAATACAACAATAAGATCCTTTACAACACACTCTTGATGCAAATCTAAGATGATGCCAAGTCAAAATATAATGAAAATGCACTAAAATATGCAAATTTTCACTAAATCTTAATGTGAAAGAGCATGACAAAGGGTGTTGTGAGAAAAATGATGATGGAAAGAAAATTATATCAGTAATAATAGTCACTTAATTCCAAAAAATCCATCATAGCACACTTGTAGTGTCATCCAATGTTAAACCCTAGTGAAAATATGGCATAAATAGGCAAATTTTCACGGTTTTTTGATTCCAAGACCTAGCAAAAGGGGTGTTGTAAGAAATTTAGGAGGTGAAGCAAATAATAACAATTATATCAGTCACCTAAATCAATAAAATTTGTCACAACACACTTGGAGTGCAAATTAGGCCAAACCCTAGTGCCAAAATAGCAAAAATGTGTAGTTTTTCACCCAAATTTTAATACAAGAGCCCGATAAAAAGGTGTTGTGAAGATTTTTAAGAGGGGAAGAAAATGATTACCCTGATAAAAACCAATTAGTGTAAAAATACCCTTTATAATATGCCTATGGTGCAAATTTAGGAAATTGATAAGGCCAAATCGAGTGAAAATCAATGTTTTTGAAGCCCCAGGTTTAGGATCTTGACACAAAATGCTATATGAATGTTTTGAAAATTGATATATGATGAAAATTATATGATTTCAGATCTGAAAATGATTTTCATGCTCTAACATGGAAAATGCAAGTGCAAATCTAATGAAAAATCAATGAAAATGCTAGTTTTTGTTGACTTTTTTAATGCAAAAATGCAAATTTTTAAAATCTAAATGCAAATTTGTACTAAAATGCAAGAATGCAGACAATTGCAATTTTTAATGAGTCTCTAAAATCATTATAAAAATCTGAAACAAGATTTTACCTACAAACCCTAGATTTTGGAATTACTAGGTTATATGCAAAATTCACAATTTTCAACAAAACCCTAGCAATTTTATGATGAAAATGCAATTCTAGGTATTCAAATTTTATAATTTTATGTAATTTAAATTAGATCTAATGCAAAAATTATAAATTTGATGAAATTCAAATTAATTCATGCAACATGCAAACCCTAAAATGCCATATTTTTTCAGTTTTTCCAAATTTTCAATTTTTTTGTAAGTTTTCCAATGCAATAAGATGAATGGTACTATGAATGAATGAAATCAATGAAAATCTAAAGCACAACACTCAGTAAGGTGCAAACAAGTCCAATAACACATGTTCACCACAATGTAAAGGGTAAAATTTGGATAGTTTGATTTTGGTAGTTTAGGTGTATATCCTCCTTTCACCCTTACATTCAAGGACCTAGGGTTAAGTTGCAATGTACTATCATACCCTAGGTCACTATTGAGATGTAGGGAAACTTAGATTTTTATGATTAGATTGACAATTTCCTTCTCTTATGCTTAATTATACCTTAAAACCCTAATTATGCAAATACAACAGCAAACAGATGAATTACAGAAAATGCTTTTACAGAAAGATGTAAAATTACATATAACTATGCACCTATCTTCGAGGTTCTGAGACAGAAAAGTTGGGGACTAAAGCGCAGGCACCCAAGTCCAAGCCCCTGCTTTTTGTCGAGATCCAGAAACAAGGTTTGCAACCTATATCTGTCATATTAGAGATTTTACTGTTACAGAACTTTGAGGACTAATGAGAAGGTGCGCAAGTCTAGGTAGCTATTTCTTTCACTGATCTACAATCCCAACACTCTGTTGTACCCTCCTGCAACTTCACTTTGTTTGCAACTCCAACC
This sequence comes from Cunninghamia lanceolata, assembly GCA_027924645.1. NCBI lineage: Eukaryota > Viridiplantae > Streptophyta > Pinopsida > Cupressales > Cupressaceae > Cunninghamia > Cunninghamia lanceolata. The sequence continues at coordinate 15,593 of BSBN01001721.1, read as the reverse complement.
TATAACCTACAACCATGAAAACTTTGGGAGGGGGTTGTGGTGTTTAGAGGCTTGCCTCAATCGAGCCTTGAAGAGACATTCAAGCCTTTTGAACACTGTTGTCAGATAGAGAGTGCATGCCTTGGGAGGAAGAGGCAAAAACTAAATGATAAATGCTCAATAATCATAATAGATATCACCTTGTAGTGAAGATCTCATGGGAGGAAGAAGCTCTTCATTCCATGAGATGGATACTCAAATCTACAAACACAAACACATAAACAACACAAATATGCTCTTGCCACAATTAAAGCCTTGGATCACGTTTAGGATGCAATAACAATCTAGTTTACAAATGAATGCCTAAACATACTTTTATATGTAACTACAAACATTCCCGCCAAGATTTCATAAATTCAAACTTACCGTGTCAGCTAGGGACTAAATAACGGTCATAAACTGACACTAGAAATTTGGGCCTGACCTAAAATAGGGCAAGACTAGGGTGCGGGCACCCAAGTCCTCCCCCTATTTTGGGCAGGGTTAGGTTCAAGGGGTCCCGCTAGGCCCCATTTGTCATGATACCCAGGGTTCATTCCATCGGGATGTTGAAATATGATGTAAGATGTCCTAAATGCACACTAACGACCTGGGAGCTAAACCTTTTGAGGGAAAAGCCCCCAAGGGAACATTTTCTGACATTACAATAATTTTTTAATTTCCTCCTTTAGGCAAATGGTGGATTTCCATTGTGGGCAGATGGGATGTCGAGGAATCATGAAAATTTGCACAGTGCCATTATCAATTATTTAGAGCAAACCCATTTCCTTAAATTTTGCATCGCCAGATGATTTCAGGGACCTCCTTTATAAACTGGCCTATCGGATGCCTTCGCCGCAATTGGAATATGTTAAAATAATGCATCATATGGTCTCTGATTTTGATGAAACTAGAACTGGAGACGTTTTGGACCAAAGCGAGAAATGAGTTTCCCTTAGAATTGCGAGATTTGAAACTTTCCAGAACACCAAATCTAGCCCGATCATAGTTAGAAAAGCATTAAATACCCCATAAAACTTCATCCTGGAAGCATGAAACTGAGCAACCATGTTACCATGTGCACCAAGAAACTTCCTACCAAATGGATTTGCAAGATGACTTTTGAGTTGGAAAATTTTAGTCATCGAAGGTGGGCTCTGGGGTAGATTGAGCAACATCTTGACCTAGCCTCTGTCAACACATTAAAATGGTATAGGCACTTCAAATTTGCAAAATTTGAGGGCGCCACCAACCCCCTCAGGAGCAGGTGAAGTATCTTGAGAAGTCTCATCCTCTGTGGAGGATCCATCCTCCAGGGAGTCAGAAGCGTTGATAGTTAAGTGATCGTCGAGAGCATTCTTCCACCAAGTTGTTGCACCCTTATGGTGAGAGTGAGAACAACTGGAGGCCAAGTGACCAATAAAAAAACATCATTTGCATATGAAGTGGAGGCCCTCATAATCTAACTGTTGCATGCAAGGCCTTTCCCCTACCATCAAAACTACATCTCCATGAAGGAGTTTGGAGATGTCAATATCCACAAAAATGTGAGAAAATGTAGATGTCCCATAAATGAGGTAGTGGAGTCTACCTTCAAGAAGTGACCAATAGCATTGTCGATGGCCTCGTAGCATGAATCCTCCCAAAACTAGAGAGGGAGATTCAAAATCCTAACCCATATTAGTCTGATATTGAGCAGCTCGGTGAGAGGGTTGAAGGAAAGAGACCATGGTTTGATGGAGAGGGAATCCACACACCACAACCAAACCCTACCATCAAGCACCAAGTCCTGCTCATTTTTTGTTGCAAAGGTCACAATGAAGAAACCCCTTGTGTAGGGGTAGAGCTCAATCTTTCCCTCCACAAAGGGCTTCCATGATTCTAGGACCCATTTGTGAAGATCGAGAAGAGAGGGCAATAAACCGTTAAATCTACAAATCACCCCATGATTAAGATAATACTCTTCATTTTGTAAAAAATCTTGGCCACACACCACCACCAAGGATGACTAGGTACATGGCAATGGTTGAAGGATCCCACTCTGCAAAGGGTGGGCATGAGCCCTTGAGCTAGTCACAACTACAATGTATGATGGGCATCCATGAGCCTTTGCACCGGTAACAGTTGCAAAGGACAGAGGTGAATCGTCGCTATGCTCAAGAGATCCTGAAGTGCTGCCTCATTCAGGAGAGGAATATGACCCAATTGACTCATTCTCCACTGGCTTCAAAGAAGGATGAACGCATCCTGACCCTATTCATGCAACTCCATCACCAGGAAAAAGGGTGCACAAATCTTGTTAGATTTTACCTCCTGCATCGAAGTTTCCATTTAAATTTTTAGTGAGCGAGACGCAGATATTTGAAGCCACCATAGTTTTTTTAAAAGAACATGGGGCATTGTTAATAGTAATGAATTCCTTGTTACTTGAAAAATTAAAAAAATATATTTATACTAAAATTACAAATAAATTTGAAATGTACATCTTGTTGTTACAACTTGTCTCTTTGGGTTTGCTCTTATAGTTTTTAATAAGGATCTTCCAAGGCTCATCCCTAAATAATGCACACATGGACCACTTAGCAAATGTTAAAGTGAGATCTTAATGCTTGACATCTAATAAGTCCATACTTTGATGGGGATAGCCAAGCTACTAAGATAATTGCCAAGAAAATTATTTGAAAAGTCCTTCCAACCTTCCAAAGCAATAGTAAAGGCACACAACATGAATGATATAAAAATATAGGTAGAAACTAGCATTTATAACATATTGATAGTTTAATAGTTACATGGATTTCCTTATCTAATAAGAAATATTTTTCTATACTTCTTGAATCACATAACACCATAGAGAAAACCAAGAGTAGATCAAAAGGGGAAGGGTATTCCAAAAGTTAAACATTACACCTAACTCAATTGAAGATCAACCATATTAAGAAGTCAATATTGGATCTTGATGCAAGGCAAACTGTGTCCAAAAATTGAATCAATTTTGAGATAACTATTTTTTCTCCTCAACAATTATTGGATTGACTCATCGACAAAGTGGACTTTAGTGAGTCACATGTTAGTACTCTGAGGGAGAGAAATTCCTCTCATTTTTTTGAGATACCTTATGGCCATCAAATAGATATAAATGGTTCAACAACTAATACAAAAATAAGAAGCTAGAGTACAACCTTTCTCTATAGATATAAACAACATAAACCCTTCATATTTGAAGATATTAATGGTGAGACATGCACAAGATTTGTTGAATAGAGTTTCCACATCTTTGAAAAAGAATGAGCTAAAGTGAAGATCTTGAAGTGTTGCTAGGATGAGAGGCCACTCAATTCTATCATATAATTTTTTAAAATTAATTTTGATGAATAAGATAGGTTTCCTAGATTCACCAACCAATTCCATACCTTTTTACACTAGAATTATATTATCAAGGATGTATCTAACTTTAATGAACCTAGCTTTCTCAAGTTGTACAATCAATGACAATGCTTTTAAAAAAAATAGAGCTAATAATGTGGCTTATAATATCATAGGATAGATTGAGGAGAAAAATTGACCTCCAATTATTGATAAGTTTAAGATCTCCTTCCTTGGAGATAAATATAACATTTCCTTTGTTGATGAATGGTTGAAGGAATTTCTTTGCACAAGGTTTCCAAATAAACTTTATAAAGATCAAGTTCAAATGTAGACCAAAGAGTTTAATAAAAATCACAAGGGAAGCCATTTAAGATAGGTTCCTTGGCATTTTCCATTTGGATATGAGATTGAAGGAGTTACTCCAAAGAGAGGTGCATCAAATACTCTCCTTTATGATTTTAAAATTTTGCAAGGTACAACATGAATATAGGTTTTAAATCCACTTTCATGTTAAAGGTGACATCCATTTTGAGAAAATACTTTATAGTAGTCCAAAGAAGCACAAAAATATGTGCAATTTTGTAAGCCTAGAATATGATACCTTATAGCTTTAATATTGTCAAAGTTTTGTTTCATTCTTAGGTTTACATTTCTTTAAAGGCTCTAACTTATAACTAGGCTTTTATGATAGCCACAAGACCAATAATTTCATTTTTTTCTTCAATGGGACAACTTGAAGTTGAAGAGATTCATAAAAGGGATCCTACTCAAACATGATTATAACTCTTGTGAACTCCTTAGTGGTGGCTACATTAGCGTTGTTTTTGATTCAACTAATCTTCTTCCCATAAAATATAAAAGTATGTTGCAAGAGATGGTTTCTTCCATAAAATATAAAAACATGTTGTGAGAGATGGTTTCTTCCATAAATATAAAAATGTGTTGCGAGATATGGTTTCTTCCCATAAAATATAAAAACATGTTGTGAGAGATGGTTTCTTCCCATCACTCTACCCATCTAAAATACTATTTGGTTCTAGGGCTAAGATTCTAAACCTTGCAAATTAAGGCAATACTCTCATCATGATTCAAGTGAACAATTTTAAGGGAAAATTGAGATTGAGGCAATGTAGGTTTTTAAACACCCTATAACAACTTGAAATACATGGGAAAATGGTCAAAAAGTATAACACATTAAAGAACATGTACAATTCTTCTATCAAAGGACACATCAAGAGAAAAAAAGGTTTATTTGCAAGCATGGCGCTCTCAACCATTTTAGGACTCTTTCTCTCTCCTCTCTACAATTAAACCAAGTAAATCAAGGAATGAGTGAATCCTTCTTATTTTAGTGATCAACATAAAAATTCCAACCTTCTTTTGAATACAAAACCAAAATTCATGTTTATAACTATACCATCTCCTAAGTAAGGCCCCTTATTTATATTCAAGAGACTCAACCATATCAAAGCCATCACAAATCATCCAATTAGATTTTAGGAGATCATCTTCCAACCATCTACAAAGAGAATCAAGAGAAACTACATTGTTGGGGGAATAAATGAACTAGTAATGCCTAAAGATTGGTCGTAAATGTTTAAAATTAGCCAATGTTATCTTATATAAGCAATCAAAATCCTAATTAGCAAGCAATGAATAAAGCTTGAGAGAAAGAAAGGTAATGGGACCACTTGTACCTTCCTCATGGTTTTTATGGAGGAATATAGACCTAGGGCATATGTTCTTAGAAGCTACTTTTGCACTAAATTATATTTTTAACTTCTTGTAAAGACATGATAGCTACATATCCATTCTTTTATTAGTGCTTTCTAATAACATAGTTATTTTTTTGGTTTATAAGATTGATCACCATAAAATGAAATTCATGGGATCCCTAAGGATATCAACAACACTAAAGTTATTTTACGTAATCACTTTCTAATTTTTATCAAGAAAACCTCCCAACTACAGTGGTCAAGGTATCTCTGAGTAATCATCCTCTGGGTCCTTAACCTCAATATAAAAAGGGATTCAAGTGAGATGAGTAGAGTTGCCCCTATCATTGCAATTCAATGGAGGAAGCAAAGATGGAGAAACTATTCTCAGATTAAGAAGCAAAAGAGGAACCAAACATTAGATTGGTGTCTACTTGGGGAGCATGTATTGTAATTGGATGACTATGGTGGAGAGAAATAAAATTAGGTAGTTGTAGCTAAACAAGTATGGAAAATATGAGAATATGGACTTGGACTTCTAACCCCATTTTGGGAAATTTTTTGCTTGTGATAATAATAATCCAACCTTCATTTTTCCCATCTCCTATGTGTGTTTTGAATTTTGTTTTGTATTTAGAACACATCTTGAGGGGTGAATATTTAATCTTGTGATCTTGAGGTTGAAAACAAAAATAAGTGTTTGGATGGTTAATGCATAATATTCTTTGAGATTTTTTTCTTTAGTTTGGATATCTAGAGTCTCTCTAAATTCCTATAGATCAACTTCAATGTATAACCTTTTTTCGAGGCAAGTAGATTCAAATTTATTCGCTGAAAACAAATGAAATGCCCAATGGATTTAACCAACTAATTAAGGAAATCCCACAAGGGCAATGAAACACTTAGAAATTCTACACAAACTTAGAATTTTAAAGAGTAGGTATTAGAAACTACAAAATATCTAGTTGAACATTGAAAGCCAACACAAATGTTGTGAGAAATTGTGCATCATGGGTCATTGTGTCCTTAAAGTGGCCACAATATTGGAATCAAAACATAAAAACACTTGGTAAGGTTGTAGATTCCTAATTTTGTGATGACAGGGGGTTCTCATGACTTCCATATAGAGCTCCTAGGATTTGACTAATAGGCAATATTCCCAACAAAATGGGAACAAGTGTAAATTTCTCTAACCAAGCACATGTCTTAATACAATTAGACAATTGAAGACAAATAAAAGATATATTACTAAGGTTTTCGACATACATCATGATTAACCTTGGGAATAAACTTTTGAGCTTGAGTGGCCACCATGGACACTTGAATCAACTCTAACTATATTAGAAGATTGAAAATTGGATTTTCTTGTCATGATAAAAAGGCCTAAGCCACTTCAAGAGTACCATCTACTCTAAAATGACAATAAATGTGTATATAAATGAAATATGTCTAACCAAAAAACTTAAAAAATAAGTGCGACTTTAAAATCTTTATTTTCAACCTTGTATTTATAATTTGTAAAAAATTGTTCGATTAAAAAAATTAAAGATATAATAATTGAAAGACTTCATTCCCATCCCAAAAAAATTGAACACAACACCTCAATACTTTAACTATAATCTACACCACATTTACATGTACATTTATTGTTGATTGCTTCATACGTACATAATTGTGCCGTTTGGGTGAATCATGAGCTTTTATATATATCGTCCAAAATTTTAAAAGCTAAGTTTTATGTGTGAATTCTTCTAACTTTACAATTGACCCCCTTCTACGATTGCACCAAAAATCTTTGAAACTTCGAATGAAACAAACTTCATCGTCCCTTGGCAAAGTGAAAACATCTATGGACGATATTCATATAACGGGATAGGCAAATAGCATAATCATTAAAATTAAATGAAGTAACAAATTTAATGTACAGCTGGTTTGCCCGAGTGGTTAAGGGGGAAGACTTAAGATCTTCTGCACAGAAGTGCGCGTGGGTTCGAACCCCACAGCCAGCATGTTTAAGAGAAAGTTATAGGAAGTTGAAGACGGAAGGGATGACAATATCTTTTTTTAAACCATTTTCTCCAATTATAGCGATTCTTGTTATGCACTATTTTGAAGAGAATGTTTCTCCTCCAACAAGATGGATCTAGAGGTCATTCAACTTCTCATCATTAACAAAGCTTTAAAGTAAGCATCCTTTAAGACACTTTTTACTAGAGAATCATATTGAACAAGAAATTACTCACTTGTATTGGATTATAATAAGGTTTATAAAGTTTTTTTCTTTTTTCTTATGGAGTTCCATATATTGGAGTCTCGTTATTTCATTAGGATTAAAGAAAATGATGTGAACATAAAATATGAATATTTTAAATAGTTGGATTTGATGAAACAATTTTAATATAAAATATTAATTTGTATTGGAGATATTAAAGTATTGGTAATAGAGAGTAACTATTTTAAAAGGCATTTAAGGGAAGTTATTAGGATTAGAAAACATTTGTGAACAACTTTAGTAGAGATGAGGGATTGAGACTTAGCTACTCATCACTTCATTGATCTATAAAAAGATCACATAGCCTTTCGATGAAGGATGAAGAGGTTTCTAGATAGATCTAGATGTTTAGATGTCGGAGAAAGTTCAGAATGGTATGAGACATCTTATAGTAGGTTTTGGTAGATGAGAAAACTAAGGAAAAGTAGTGTTTCTAGTTTTTTTGCAAAGCCACTGGTTTTAGACAAGTAAGAGTTTCATAATCACCAAGGTGGTTTCATCCATAGAAGTAGCGGTTTTGTACAAAGGCAAAGAGACAGTTTTGTCAGCAATAGTTTTGTAATTGATGGGATAGTTTTATCCAAAAAAGAGGCAAGTTTATAATCACCCTTAATAACAAGCAATAGTTTCATTATGCAAAAAAAGAAGATTTTTGACATTCTAATTTCCTCTACAATTGGATTTCCTCTAGCTTTTGAGCTTTTGTTCTTAATTGTAAAGCATAAATATACTATTGTGCACCTAAAATAGGAAAGGGATTGGCATGTAATTGGGATTATAAGTGTGTTCAAGCAGGTTCATAAATCCAATAGATTATGTTTTAGGCAATTTCAAAGTTGTTAGGTGTTTAGGGAGTTTGTAAGAGATCTTAGGGATTGAATAAGTTAGATTTAGGTTGGTTGTTTGCCCAAGAAGCCTAAGATTTGTATTACTATTGTAGATACTGATTATGTATTTGGCTCATATTTTGTTAGAGTTTTCTACCAAAATTTAGATTCTCTAGGGTAAATCTTTGTTGTCTTTGATTGTGTGATTGCTTACTCTATTTCCTTGCATTTTCTAAGTTTAACATTTCTTAGAGAATCCAATCATTCATGTTCTTCATTGAGATTCATTTTTTATGAACTATCATATGGAATCTCCATCGTGGTTTATAGATTGGTTGTAATTAGTAAAATTACAATTGGTGAGGTTATTTAAATAATAATAAGTTTGATTTGATTTCCAAGAGAAATAGTGGAAAATCTTGAAAATTAGCTAGTAATCAACAAGATCATAAAATGCATTATGGAAAGACAAAAATGTAAACCAAAGACACATTTGAGATGTAGAAGGCTTCTAGAAGATATGCCACTTCTATTTAGAAAGAACAGGGAAATTTGTATAGAGGTTTTAGATGTGAACCTATGGATTCCTCTCTAACTGTACAAGAATACAATGCAAATATTTATATATAATAGTATAGTTAGGCCATTAGCTAAGCTTGATGTAGATACTAACAAGTATCCAAAGTGTATGGATATGTGGTGCATGTGGATGATATTATTCCAAGTTTCAAATCATATGGTGTCACTTGTACTATTATATCATGTGGTGTAGACACCATCATATGTCAGATGTGTGTAGTACCAATCATGATGATCATTCCCTATGGCACAAAGATTGCTAGGTGTTACACAAATATGGTGGCATAACACATGGATTTCGATGCTCCATGTTTCATATAGATGGTTTGACTTAGCATAAGCATGTGTAGAGCCATACTATCACATGAACAATGTTACACAATTATGCATGAGTATTGTGTGTAGAGTTACATGAACAATGTTGTGTGAGCATTATATTATGTAAGTTGAATAATTTTGAGTGTGCTAACAAAGTTGGAGCATGAGGCTACACTCAAATCATTCATCTCCCTTGAGAAGCAATGATCCCTAATACATTTATAGTGAGCTTAGGAAACTACATGCATAGTTATTGAATAATGTAGCACTTAGCCTTATCTACATATTGCTTGATTTTGACTACTTAAAATAGTTGATGGGCACCATAGTGAGTATAAGTGGTAGAGATGTCAATGATGTCATCCCTCATTTTAGGGTGTGAATGTGCTAGATCTAATTCCATAGGATGTTGGATTGTCATGGGCTTTAATAGAGGTGAAAAATGTAGCTTAAGGAGTTCCACATTAAATACTAGGAGCAAGGCCATGAATTGTGGGAAATTGAGAACCAAGGTGTTCTCACAAGCTGTGTGAAAAAATGATGTAAGCACATAGCGCAGAGGCTTCATCTTCTAGTGTGGACCTTTGAAGCATTCCTTTTGAAGATTTAACTAGATTTTATCACCATCATGAAATGTATGAGGTTTGCGGTGTGCATCTTGGCACTCTTTTTACTTTTATTGTTAGTGAGTATCTATTGTACTTGGTGCACATTATAAATGTGTTGCAAAAAATTCTATGCCTTATTGAATTTGTATTTCTGTGCTTGTGATTCGTATGTGGATGGTGCACATTAGGATATGTTGAGGGGTGCCACTGGTTGGAACCTAATACATCTTTGGAAAGGGCTATGCCTTGTAGAACTACAAAGAGCTCTATTGCAAGCATGTTGGATGTATAGGATATTACCATTCCATGTGCATGGTTGTGTGTTGTTATAGGGGTGAAAGCACATACGTGGTCCTATTTCTAGGCCAAAATAAAAAATAGAATGAATTGCACCCAAAATTGCCTAGGTTTAGTTGAGCCTAGTTAGCACTTGTGTGGCACCTCATGGCCGTAGTATGTTTGAATGAATCACCTTCAATAAAATTAGGTTCAATTCAACAGATAAGAGGGGTTGTTACATTTTTATATTCTCTATGCATTTGAAGATCATGAGCAACCTCCCTATGCACCCAGTTGTCTGCTTCTCCTTCAATTACATTTCTAAGTACTCTTCTTTTCTTTCCTCATTCTTTAATGTTTTTTTTATCATTTTTAAATGTGTTTTTAATATTTAATAATTTAAATTATTTTTTTGATAAATTAAAATTTTTTCTATATTTTTTGTGAAAGTTTGTTGTTATTTTTTAGTTAAATTTATAAAATTAAAAAATCATAAATTTAAAAAATAATAAAAATATAAAAATAAAGCATATGAATAAATGAATTATAAATCAATAAAATTTAAAAAGATATAAAATTTATGAAATAATAAAATTATATAATTAATAAAATAATTTAATTAAAAAATTAATAAATTTATAATATTATAAAATTATAAAGGGGAGACCCTATGGTGAAATGGTGGGGCTTCTTGTCTGTAGTGCCAACAACCCAGGTTCAAAAATTACGGGGTTGCCCTCTACCGGGTCAACAATTGAGGGGTCCTTAGGATCTTGTATCTTGATTTACTAGTGGCATGTGGAGTGGGGCATTTGCATGTTGTCCAGGGGTACATCCCTTGTATTAATTTTACCCTCCGTTCAAGGGGTTACATGGGATCAACTGGCTGTAGGAAGGGCTCAGGCTAAATGGTGTGTTCCAGCGAAAGGATGGGTGAAATTAATTTTTGACGGGGCTTTGAGGGGAAACCTTGGGCAAGCCTCTCTTGGTTGTGTGATAAGGAATGAAGTAGAGGTGTTGATCGAGGTAGTTTCTAGAAAGATTGGGCTGCAATCCAAAAATGAGGTAGAAATGTAGGCTCTTATCATAGGTCTACAACTAGGTTTATCTTTAGGAGTAAGGAGGATTCATGTAGAAGGAGACTCGCAAGTCATTATTAATACTATCTTGAACAAGAAGACCTCGAATTAGGGGCTCAATAACTCTTTGATGAGAGGCTAGGAACTACTAAATAAGTTTAGGGACTTCAAGATCAACCATGTTTTTTGGGAGGCGAACAAGGTGGTAGACAAGATGGCAAATTCTGCCTTTGATATGGATATGGAGATCATAGTCAAAAACTCACTTGATGAGTGGAAATCTCTTATCCTAAGATTAGAGACTTTGATTAAGGAGGAAGGGGGACTAGCGATGTTAGTCCATGTGTTGGCATTTATCCAAGTGGCTTTGAGTGAGTGTTGGGTTGGACCATATACTTTGGGAAAGTGGAGATGACAAGCGCATTGTGGATAAGGTGGCATGGCAGGAGGTGATATTAATTGGTTTTGATGGAGAAGGATGATCTCTCATGGGAAAGAGTTGAAGCAGATCCCCGATCTTTGCTTCATTCAATGGCAAGCATGCAAAGTCAGGAGTTAGCTAATTCAAGGGATTTTCAAATAAGGCAACTTATTGTTTCCTATTTTCCTTGTTTTTTGCCTTCAAGCAAAGTGGAGATGGAGTCAATGATCCCGTTGGTTAGTAGGAAGATGTAGATGGCTTTCAGGGATCCCATTTCAGATAGTAGACTAAAGAAGGTGTTTAAAATGGCTTCTTCTATTAGGTTGCACATGATTGCAATGATTATGGGGGAGTCCTTTATGAATATTGAAAATAAATATAGGGTGAATTCAAACTTGGCTGCTATGTTCATTAGAGTCTTGTTGAATTTAGGAGAAATGAAGGAGGTGGTCAGTGGTCTTTCTAGGAGCTTTGTGAAGCTAGAGTGGAGAGGGGGATTAAAAGAGGCCTTGGAGATTTCCATCCTGGGGATTGGTCTGTGGAGTGGGAATGGAGTTTGGATGGTACTACTCCCAGAGTATAATGGTCCTTGGGTGCCATTTGTGGTCCTAGCAAGTGGAATGCTAGAAGTTGATAGGAGGAGGGCAACGAAGGTTGGTGTAGATTTCTTGAAGAGTATTGTTGGTTTGAAGATGGGTGGTCTCGATGCAGGAGGAGAAGATGTTGGTATGGAGGTCGAGGAGATGTCAGAAGGAGCTTCTGCCTATCAAGGAATGTTGGTAGCAGTGTCTGGAGGAGTCCAGTAAGCTTGATGGTTTGAAATTTTTCTTTTGTATAGTTTATGGTTTAGATTATATGCTAAGTTACACGCTGTAAACATATATGTATTCAACAATTTTTTTGAACTATGTATTCCTATCGACTGAGAGTTTCAGACTCCGATAATATAAAATCCATATTTAGATATATGGTGGCCCTCAATTTTGAGCAGCTTGTGGTTCCTTTTTCTCTATTTTTTGATTAATGGGTTCTGGTACCCTTACGTTGTATTTAACTATAATTTTTTTATAAAATTGTATAAATAATAAAAATTATAAGTGTGTAAAATTAATAATTTAAATTATAAAATTAATTTAAAAAAATATAAAATTGTAAAACTAATTAATTAATTATATTCTAAAAATAAAAAATAGAAAACTAAAAAAACAATTTAAAATTATTAAGTTAATAAAATTAATAAAGCAATAAATTTAAAATTATAAAAGTAATTTCTATTGTTTTTTTGTTTAGAGTCACTTGGGTTTTTAACCTGATCCAAGCCTAGAGAGACCCTTATGGGGGATCTCTTCTCATGGCTTTATCATCGAGACCACTATTGGGAGGTCTCAGTCCCCAAGGCACTATCACCAAGTTCAAACCCACAAGCTCTTTGGCCCAGTGAAGGCCCACAACTTGCGAGCACAACAACCCAATGAAGGCACATATCCTGCGAGCACATTAGCCTAGCGAAGGCACAAGGCCTGCGAGCTCTTTGGCCTAGTGGGGGTTTGAACCTTGATGGCTACCACAACAACCGTGTGACTTGACCACCGAACCACGCCCTTGTCAAAAAAGTAATTTATATTATAAAATAACTTAAAAATTATATATATTATTTTGCTAAGTGATATGCAAGGTAAGTGCCCACTGCCATTTTTAAAAAGTAAAGAGAGAACAAAGAGAAAAGATTCAGACCCACGAATGGGGGGCTCAAATCTCAAAGAACTAACTTAGAGGAAATGAGGAAGACAAGGGGAGTCCAATAGGCAACTAAGGTTGAACATAATAGACACCAAAAAAGCTAGCAATGAGTCTAAGTAGGTGTTTATTTATCAATAAGTATCTTCTTAGGTTTGGGACTCTTAACCATAACGAGTCTCCATTTCTTAAAAGTAGGTATATGAATTTTTGGAAATAAGTACCTATTCCTTGTGATGTTTTTTGACCTTGCTTTTTTACCCCTCAAAGTAGACCCATTATCTTGCACTTACCCTACACCATACACACCTTAGTAGAATGGGGTGGAAGAGATGATGAATCAAATATTATTAGAAAGAGCTAGAATTATGCTAAGTGGTACATATCTAGATCGATGATTTTGGGTAGAGGCTATAAGTACTAATTGTTACTTGATTAATATATCTCATTGTTGGGTTCGTGTTGATAAAACACCTTATGAGATGTGGGCAGATATAAAACCCTCTATTTCATATTTAAGGGTATTTAGTTGTGAGGATTATGTTCATGTGATAAAGAAAAGTGATCTAAATTGGATCCAAAAGAACAAAATGGATCTTCATGGGATATAGTGAGAATGTAAAAGGTTTTAAGATTTGGAATCCACTTACCCAAAAAATGATCTTTTTCAAAGATGTGTTTTTCAACAAGTTTAGAGCATTTTTAGATTCTGTACAACTAAAGGAGAAAGACGGAAAGGAAACAATGCATTTTGAGACTAAGGTTGAGAAGCAGGAAGATGCATATATGGAAGAGTAGAATGATGGATTATAGAAAGGAGAAGAAGAAGAGGGTTCAGGTGGGATTTCTAAGAAATATGAGTAGAATGAACAACTTGAGAATGTAGAAGAACAAGTAGAGCCCCTTACTCCTACCTTGAGAAGATCTACAAGATAATGAAACCTAATAAACAAGTATAGCCCACCAAATTTCTCTCTCTCTCTCGCTTTATATGTGTTGATGATGAACCTAGATCTTTCAAGGAGGCTGTCTCTTTAGAGGATATTAAGTCTTGGATGTAGGCCATGTAGGAGGAGATTTTGGCCTTAGATAGATGTGACACCTGGGATCTTATAAATTTTCCTAAGGGTAGGAAACCCATTGGATGTAAGTGGCTCTACAAGAAAAAAATTGAAGTAGATGGTTAATTAGAGAGGTACAAGGCTAGATTGGTGGCCAAGGGCTATTCCCATAGAGGGATTTAATTTTAGTGAAATTTACTCTCTTGTTTCTAAGTTATCTTCTATTATATTCCTATTATCCATTGCTTCCACATGTGATTTTGAAAAAGAACAAATGGATGTTAAAATTGCTTTCTTGCATAGGGATCTTGAAAAGGAGATTTATATGTGACAACTTGATGGTTTGACTATTAAGGGGAATGAACATTTGGTTTTCAAGTTAAAATAGCCATTGTATGGTCTAAAATAGTCACCTCATATGTGGTACCAAAATCTGACCCCTTCACATTAAAATGAGGTTTTGTTAGGAGTGAAGAAGATCACTATGTATATGTTAAAATTATTGATGATAGGATTCTAATTATTGTCTTGTATGTAGATGATATGTTATTTATTGGTAACAAACAAGGTGGTGATTAGGGAGATAAAAAATAGCTTTCCAAGAAATTTTATATGAAGGATTTAGGGCTAAAACAATTATTCTTGAAATAGATATTAGAAGGGGCCAAGTACATAGAAAGCTTTGGTTAAGTCAAAGTATGTTGAAACCTTTTTATAGTGGTTTTCTATGCATGATTACAAACCTATGAGTATTTATTGTCCTATTGGCACTAAGCTTTATGTTGACTCATTTGAGTTTTTCATACTCAAATAGTCATTGGGGTCTTTACAGATGTTTAATGGCCATTTCTTAACCCTTCTAAAGCATTGGTTATGTTTTAAGTATTTTAAAACATCTTGGAAGGGGTTTTTCTGATGCTAAAAGGTAAAAATATGTTATTTTGCCATGACAAGTGATACATTAGAGTCTTAAGTTTTAAAATAACCTTAAAGTCTCTAAAAAGAGACTTGTAGTAGAGTTCACCTACCCACTTCAACATTTTGGCACCATCAATTCAGTCCTAGGAGGTCCGTAATGCCAAATTTCACTCCTAGCACCCTTTTAGTGAATGAAACTAAAGCATTTTGTAACATTGCATTCATTTCCACTACAAGAAAATGGATTTGAGTTAGAAAAAATGAGGTAGGTATTTTTAGGTGGACCTAACATCCACCTGTATGTGCAAATGAGACATTCCTAGGTGTCATAATTTGAGAGAACATTTGGGCCAAAGTTTGGCAATTTTATGCTCTTAAGTCTCTCAAGAGACTTT